>JAPDVU010000012.1:46929040-47351540 GCA_026230045.1 Corynorhinus townsendii
ACATATGTCTTTCAGTATTTTAGATTCCACATATGATTGCTATCATACCATATTTGTCATTGGCTTATTTTGCTTAGCATAATGCCCTTGTAATTCACCCATGCTGTCACAAATGACAGTAATTTCTCATTATAGTTAAACTAGAGGCCCGGTGCATGATTTCATCCATGGATGAGGTCCCTCAGCCTGGCCAGTGATCGGGCCGATTGGGGCCATCTCACCCAGTCCTGATTGGGGCCAATGGGGGCTGGCTGGGGGGAGGGACTGTGAGGGTTGGCCAGCCGTGGGACGTCGGCCGGCCATGGGAGGTTGGCTGTGGGAGCACACTGACCACCAGGGAACAGCTCCTGTGTTGAGCGTCTGCCCCCTGGTAGTCAGTGCATGTCATAGTGACCAGTCAACTGGTTGTAATGGTCGCTTAGGCTTTTATATATATAGACTAGAGGCCTGGTGCACAAAATTCGTGCATGGGGGGGTGTCCCCTCAGCCCAGCCTGGATCCTATCCAATCCAGGACCCCTTGGGGGATGTCTGACTGCTGGTTTTGGCCTGATCCCTGGGATCAGGCCAAAACAGCAGTTGGACATCCTCTCACAATTCAGGACTGCTGGTTCCTAACTGCTCACCTAGCTGCCTGCCTTACCACTCCTCACTGCCCCCCTGCCAGCCTGATTGCCCCTAACTGTCCCCCTGCCCCTGCTGGCCTGGTCACCCCCAACTGCCCCCCTCTGCCAGCCTGGTCACCCCTAACTGCCACCTCCGCTGGCCTTGTCGCCCCTTAGTACCATCCCTGTTGGCCTGGTTGCCCCCAACTGCCCCCCCTGCTGGCCTGGTCACCCCCAACTGGCCCCAGTGTTGGCCTGATTTCCCACAACTGCCCCCAGTGTTGGCCTGATTTCCCACAACTGCCCCCCCCCAACAGCCTGGTCACCCACAACTGCCCCCCCTGCTGGCCTTGTTGTCCCTCACTGCTCCCCCCCCCCCCCGCAACAACCTTGTTGCCCCTCATTGCTCCCCTCTACTGGCTTGGTCACCCCTCACTGCAGCCCTTCTTGCTGGCCTGGTTGCCCCCAAATGCACCCCCTGCTGGCCTGGTTGCCCCACACAGCCCAGCCCGCTGGTCAGTCATTTGGTCATCCCTCGCTAACCCCCCTTCCAGTCTTGTCTGCCCATGCAGCCTGCTGTTTGGTTGTTACTGGGAGGGCGTTGCGACCAATTTGCATATTACCTTTTTATTAGTATAGATAATATTCCTCTCTGTGTGTGTTTATATCTATATCTCATTTTCTTTATCCATTCATAAGTCTGTAGGCACTTAGATTATTTCCATATGTTGACTGTTGTGAAAAATGGTATAATAAGCATGGGGGTACAAATACCTCTTTGAGATACTGTTTTCATTCCCAGAGTAGTACTGCTAGATCATATGGTAGTTCTATTTTTAATTTTTTGAGAAACTTCCATGCTGGACAGATTTACATTCCTACCAACAGTGTGAAAGGGTTTTTTCTCTACATCCTTAGCAACACTTCTCTTGTCTTTTTTTATATTAGCCATCCTAACAGATTTGAGTTGATATCTCATTGTATTTTTTATTTGCATTTCTCTGGTAAGTGATGTTGAGCACCTTTTCATCTGCCTGTTACTCATTTGTAGATCCTTTGCCTATTTTTTAATCAGGTAATTTGTTTTGTTTTTCTTTGACTTGTAAAAATACCTTAGATATTTAACCCCTTATTAGATATATATAGTTTGCAAATATTTTGCTCTAGTTCACAGGTTGCCTTTTCATTTTGTTGATTGCTTTCTTGCTATATAGAAATTTTTAGTATGACATGGTCTTACTTATTGTTGCCTGTTTATTTGGTATCATATCAAAAAAGTTATTACCAAGACCAATGTCATGTCAAGGACCTTTTTCTTTCCTCTCTTTCTCTCTCTCTCTCTCTCTTGCTCGTGACCCATTTCAAGGGTATTTATTTTTTTAATTTAAAATCTTTATAGTTTAAAGCATTACATAAGTCTCCTTTTCCCCCAATAGACCTCTCCCTGGCCACCCTCACCCCCCAGTACATGCCTCCCCACCCCCCGTCTGTGTCCATTGGTTATGCTTATATGCATGCATACAAGTTCTTTGGTTGATCTTTTCTCCCATAACCCCCCACCTTCCCTCATAGGTTGGACAGTATGTTCGATGCTTCTATAGCTCTGGTTCTATTTTTGTTCATCAGTTTATGTTGTTCATTATATTCCACAAATGAATGAGGTCATGTGATATTTATCTTTTTCTGACTGGCTTATTTCGCTTAGCATAATGCTCTCCAGTTCCATCCATGCTGTTGCAAATGGTAAGAATCCCTTCTTTTTTACAGCAGAGTAGTATTCCATTGTGTAGATGTACCACAGTTTTCTAATCCAGTCATCTGCTGATGGGCACTTAGGCTGTTTCCAAATCTTAGCTATTGTAAATTGTGCTGCTATGAACATAGGGGTGAATATATCCTTTCTGATTGGTGTTTCTGGTTTCTTGGGATATATATTCCTAGAAGTGGGATTACTGTGTCAAATGGAGTTCCATTTTTAATTTTTTGAGGAAACTCCAAAAATTAAACTCCAAAAACTACTGTTTTCCATAGTGGCTGCACCAGTCTGCATTCCCATCAGCAGTTCAATAGCCATTCTGACAGGTGTGAAATGGTACCTCATTGTTGTTTTGATTTGCATCTCTTGGATGATTAGTGACTTTGAGTATGTTTTCATATGTCTCTCAGCCTTCTGTATGTCCTCTTTCAAAAAGTATCTATTTAGGTCCTTTGCCCATTTTTTGATTGTAGCTTCCTTTTATTAAGTTGTATGAGTTCCCTATAAATTTTGGAGATTAAACCCTTATCTGAGATAACATTGGCAAATATGTTCTCCCATGCAGTGGGCTTTCTTGTTTGGTTGACGGTTTCTTTTGCTATGCAGAAGCTTTTTATTTTTTTATAGTCCCATTTGTTTATTTTCACCTTAGTTTCCATTGCCCTAGGAACTGTTGTCAGTAAAGATATTGCTACAACAAATGTGTGCTATTTTGTTGCCTATGGCTTCTTCTAAGATTTTTATGATTTCCCCTCTTACAGTTTAAGTCCTTTATCCACTTTGAGTTTATTTTTCTGTATGGTGTAAGTTGGTGGTCTAGTTTCATTTTTTTGCATGTATCTGTCCAATTTTCCCAATTCCATTAATTGAAGAGACTGTCTTGACTGCATTGTATGCTTTTATCTCCTTTGTCAAATATTAATTGGCTTAGGTCAATTTCTGGGATTTATGTTCTGTTCCACTGGTCTATATGTGTTCTTGTGCTAGTATCAGGCTTTGTAGTATAGCTTGATATCTGGTATTGTGATACTTCTAACTTTGTTCTTTCTCAAGATTTCTGCAGCTATTTGTGGTCATTTTTGTATTTCAGATGAATTTTTGGAGAGTTTCTGCTAAGTCTTTGAAGCATGCCCTTGGTATATTAATGGGGATTTTGCATTGAATCTATAGATTGCTTTGGGTAGTTTGGGCATTTTAATGATTTTGATTCTACCAATCCATGAACACGGTATGTTCCTCCATTTCTTTATGTCTTCCTCTATCTTTTTTTTTTTTTTTCAGCGAAGGACCTTTTCCTTGTTGTTTCTTTTTATTTTCTAGGAATTTTATAGTTTCAGGTATTACAATCAACTTTTCAATCCATGTTGGAGTTAATTTTTGTGGGTTATGTAAAAAAGAGGTCCAGTTTCATTCTTTTGCATGTAAGTATCTAGTTTTCTCAGCACCAGTATAAAAGAAGATCACCTTTTCTTCATTGTGTGTTCCTGGTGCCCTTGTCACAGATTACTTGACTGTATATGTAGAATTTATTTCTGGGCTCTCTATTCTGTTCTATTTATCTACTAGAAGCCCGATGCATGAAATTTGTACAAGGGGCTCAGCCCTCGCAGTCCCAGCTTCATCTGGAATGTCGTCCGAAAGGACTTTGGAAGGTCATTTGGCTGTCTGGTCTAATTAGCATATTACCCTTTTATTATTATAGATGTATCTGTGTTTGTGCCAATACCATGTTGTTTGATTACTCTAGCTTTGTCATATAGATTGAATTAGAAAGTGTGAGGCCTTCGGCTTTGTTCTTGTCAAGATAGCTTTGGCTATTCAAGGTCTTTTGTGATTCCATAAGAATTTTAGAATTGCTTTTCCTATTTCTATAAAAAATGTCATTGAAATTTTGATAGAGATTGCAGTGACTCTGAAGGTAATTTGAATAATATAAACATTTTAATATTTAATCTTCAATCAATGAAGATTATTTTTCTCATTACTTCCATTTTTTATTTCTTTCATAAATGCTTATAGTTTTCAGTATGTAGAACTTTTACCTCCTTGTCTCAATTTATTCCTAAATATTTCATTATTTTTGTTGCAATTTAAAATGAATACTATGCTCTTAGATATTTATCATGAATCACTTTAGTATTTATATATTTAATAGTTTGCATTACATTCCTATCACTCAAATATTATAAAGAGAAAAAGTGAATAGTCTATCTTTCACCATCTATACCCTAAACAAGGTATTTTGGGATATTTTTATATCAATACAAAAGTTATTCTTTTTTTTTCAGATGCAGAGTATTCCATTGTGTGTGTGTGCGTGTGTAGCATTATATATTTAAACAATCCCTTGTCAATGAACATTTAGATTTTTATAATATACTGATAACAAAAAGCAGTGCTCCTGTGACTACTTTGTACAAAAATAATTTTTGCATATAGGCCAATATGTACATATGATAAATTTATAGAAGTTGAAGTTCTGGATCAAAATATATATTTATTGTTTTGATATATAATGCTACATGAAGATTGTTCTATTTGTAACCATTTATACTTCTACCACATTGTGTCTGTATTGAGGACAAAAGGGCGAATTGGTGAATGGCATGACCATGTCATCTATGAGGAACATTTACAGTGGCTGCTGGTACTCAGTTGCCCATCAAAATCTGGGGCAAGAATCTAGCAAGGCTGGTCATCATATCCTGATTCAGGAATCTGGCCTTTGTACGGTGGAGTTTTTAAGCAACATAATTGAAGTAGTGTCAGCCCTTTATTGTTTTAGCCACAGTCAAGGCCCTGGGTCCAAACCCTGTGTCAAAGCAGCTGTGTGATGTGCCAGTGCCTGTCCTCCATTCCTTAAATGCTACCTCAGCACTTATTGATTGGACCTTCCTGCTTGCATGATTAAGGGAATGAGGTTTGAGACTTGTTGCAGCTGTACAGAAGCTGTGGTCTCATCTGCCATCTCAGCTTTTACTAGTATTGTCTTGAGAATTTTGCATTGGCTGGTTTCCATGGAATTTTGCACAAGGTCAGCATGCAAATAATTGACTGAGATATGTTAACCCTTATCTCCTGGTCTCTTTCTTCAGACTCTCACCAGCTCTTCATGTTGAGCTGTGGTACTCACTAATGCTGAGGCTCTTCCATGTCCCTTTGTACTTCATCTTCTGGTTACCTATGGTAGGCCATCAGTGTCCTCCATATGGCCCCCAAATTGGCCCCCTGACTGCATCCAAGTCCTCTATAATGAGTAATTTGAATAAATCAAGAACAAAATTAATTTTGCAATTGTAGAGGCTTGCTTCTCCAAGGTCATGCTTTTCTCAACACTTAGGATCCCAGAGCACTTTCTTCTTTAGACTTCATTTTGCACTAAGTAGGCTAATAAAAGGATTACCACTTTTCATCAATTGTTCAATTGTTCTGTGAATATTTATGTGGAATCCGAAGAATTGGCTTCTTTTCTACTTCTGATAGGGACTAATAGGGAGACAGCTCATGGATTTTAAAAAGGCAAAATCAAATTTAATCTGATTTATAGTTCAAGACCCTTGAAGTTACAATGAGCTTTGCAGAAGGCCTATCTGATTCTACCCCTCCCTTTCATTAAAAGGAACAAAATGAGAAATGAGATAAATAATTTTATGGAGAAAACGTTTTAAAAAGTGCTTATTAAAAGAAATTTATTTGTAATTTCCCCTTTCTCACCTTATGTTTAAAGGTTTCTGCAAGATACAGAGATTGGAATCTTATTTTCTGTCAGGTTGGGTATTTGTTGAGGTCAAAAATCTATGGACCCATTTTTGTGCCACTGGAGAAAGAAATGTCAAGAAATTACAGAATGGCATAACAAAATCTTCCTTCTCTCTCAGATTTCCTGTGGAGTAAAAGCTAGGGAGGCAAGATACCTGGGTTTTCCATGGTTTTTAATCTGACAAAAGAAGGAGGTCAAGCACTAGCTGTTTGGATAGCTCAAGAAGTTGACCTGCTGTGTAAAAGACCTGCCTTGGTGAGAGGGAAGGCATCAGCTTCTATAATTAGGAGAGTGAGAGGAAGTGCCAGTGATGCTCTTGAAGACCATCCACTGTACACTGTAAAAGACCGGCAGCAGGGGCTGTCTAGGTCCAGAGAGCCAGAAGAAAACACAAGACTTATTTGTACATGGAGATATTTTTTTTAGTGTATGTTTTTTATTGATTTTAGAGAGAGAGGAAGGGAGAGAAAGAGGAAGAGAGAAAGGGAGAGAGAAAGAGAAGGAAACATCAATGTGAAAGAGGAAATCAATCTGCTGCTTCCTGCATGCCCCCCACGGGGGATAAAGACTGCAACCCAGGCACGTGCTCTGACCACAATCGAACCTGTAACCTCTCTCTGCGTAGGACATGCTCAAACAACTGAGCCAAACTGGCCAGTGCTGTACATGGTGATCTTGGTAAGATATTTTATATACAAACTAGAGGCCTGGTGCATGAAATTTGTGCACAGGAGGGGGGTTGTGTGTCCCTCAGCCCAGCCTGCACCCACCCCAATCTGGGAACCCTCGAAAGATGTTCAACTTCCCATTTAGGCCCGATCCCACCAGGAGGATTGGGCCTAAACAGGAAGTCGGACATCCCTCTCACAATCCAGGACTGTTGGCTCCCAGCTGTTCGCCTGCCTGCCTGCCTGCCTGCCTAATTGCCCCTAACCACTTCTGCTTGCCAGCCTGATCACCCCCTACCTAACCACTCTCCTGCCAGCCTGATAGACACCTAACTGCTCCCTGGCCAGCCCAATTGCTCCTAACTGCCCTCCCCTGCTGTCCTGGTCACCCCTAACTGACCTCCCCTGCAGGCCTGGTCGCCCCTAACTGCCCTCCCCTGTTGGCCCGATCACCCCTAACTGCCCTCCCCTGCCAGCCTGGTTGCCCCTGACTGCTCTCTCCTGCCGGCCTGGTCACCCCTAACTGCTCTCCCCTGTAGGCCTGGTTGCCCCTGACTGTTCTCCCCTGCCAGCCTGGTCACTCCTGACTTCCCTGCTGGTTTAATCGCCCCCAACTGCCCTCCCCTGCTGGTTTAATAGCCCACAACTGCCCTCAGCTGTTGGCCATCTTGTGGTGGCCATTCTTGTGTCCACATGGGGACGGCCATCTTTGACCACATGGGGGCGGCCATCTTATGTGTTGGAGTGATGGTCAATTTGCATATTACCTCTTTATTATATAGGATATCAGAACTTTAACCATGTATTTCTTATCACAGTCTCCAGAAAGTAAAGTCTAATACATTTTTATATCAGTAAACCAGAGTTGTATAAACATTGTGGTTTAAAAAGTTGCTGTATATAGATGACATTATCTCAAAGTTAAATAATTATTTTTCAATTTGAAGTTTGGAGTATTAACTTTGATGATGAAAAGATATTTCTACTTAGTTGAGGAATGACATTACACTGCTTTTATTTTATAGCAGAGCTTTGGGTTAAAAATTATATGTTATAACCAGGAAACATAGAAGATAATTATAATTATAACCAGGAAACACAGAAGATAATTATTGAATCTGCATATGGACTTCTGGTCTATATTGTTTTTGCTTAAAATTTATGTTACAGAAGTCCGAGTTCCTTTTTGAGGGTATAAATAAAAATGTACTCACATTTATGAATGTAATATCTTTAGGTTTATAAATAAGTGTTTAGACTGGCAGCAGCTATCAGGGCTTAAGGCAAGAACCAGATTTCTCTGTCCAATCCTTGAAAATGTTATCTTCATTTTGATTCCCATGAGTATTTATTTCATAATAAATACTTTTTGACAACAAAGTTTATATTTATTCTCATTATAAATCTAATTTTTTCTCTCTAGTATAGGCTATCCTAAGGACTGTTAACTTAATTGATAGAGAGAATGGATTTATGTATTTTTTATGGAAGTGTTGTTGGCTACCTTATGACAAATTAGAGTGCATTCCATGATCATTTAAGCTTTCTTCTTTTTCCCAATCCCATTTAACAAGCAACATCTCACATGGAGATTTAATGTTTATAAAGATCTTTAAAGTGTGTAATTTGTTTTAATTTTCACAATTTTGTGAGTTAGACCTTGTTATCATCATTTTATTTTGAGAAAATTGAAGCTTAGAGAGCTCAAGAGACTTGTCTGAAGCTACAAGGTAAATAAGTGGCAAGAGCTGAGGTCAGACTCCAGAAAGATTCTTAATATTGGCATTTAGTGTCTCAGGGCATTGATTGTACCTTGTAATCTAAGGAGATTTTAGAGTTCCCTGTCCCCAAACTGATATTTTACTTTCCCAGTGTTTGTAGGAGTTTGACTTCAACTCTGGGTGTATGTCATTGGACTCTACTAGAAAATTCCTTGTTCAGGGTCCTGGGAGATTTTGTGGTGCTTTCCTTGGGATTTTAGTGTCTGGGAGTCATTATCAAGTATAATCAACCTAAACATCTTTTGAGCAGGTGGTTAAAATTGTGTTTGAATGGACTGATTTTAGTTGATTACTTTAAAAATGTTTTTATTTCAGGTAATGCATGTTGCCGATGTTGAACTTTAAAGTAACCTTCCTTCCTGAAGGAATAAATACTGACTTAAATGTTTATTTGAATTGTATTTGTTGTTAAGATAGTACATTTAAAATATTCTAAAGCAATTGTAAATTTTTCGAGCTTGAGGTATAGCATTTGTCCCTAAATAATTAGACTTCTGACACAAACCCCTTGACAAAGGCAACTTGCTTTGGAAAGCTGAGCATATAGTCTCACAAAGTTCTGAGTTCTGGATACAGAGAACAAACTGATGATTGCCAGAGGGGAAGCAGGGTGAGGGTACAAAATGGTAGTTAAAGAATAGTCACAGGGATATAAAGTATAGCATAAGGAGTAGAGTCAATAATATTGGAATAACTATGTAGGGTGCCAGCTGGGTACTGGAAATATTGGGGGTATCACTTTGTAAAGTATGATTGTCTAACCACTATGCTGTACACCGGAAACTAGTAAAAATAATATAAAATGTATGCTATAGTTGAAAAAAATTAAAAATAAATAAATAGATGAAATAAAAGTTTGCATATGTATAGACAACAACAAAATGTCCTGAGTTGTAGCTACTCTTGCCTGTCTCTGAAACCTTGCAGTTCATGGAACCTCTTCCCAAGCTGGTAGTAGGAAGCCAGCATGTTGAAAAAACCCAGTTGTCAGGACCCTAACAACTTAAACCCTGTTTTTATCTGCTTTGCTGCCTCCTATAAACGAAATATAATGTGGCCTGTGTGTGTGTGTGTGTGTGTGTGTGTGTGTGTGTGTGTGTTGTTTAAAGATTTTACTATAAGTGTTTGGAAGAGTCTGCTTCTGAGAAATGATAGAGAAAAAAGGGGAACCTGTAAGCCATGGTAAAGAGCCTGCCTGCCATGCTTAGCCTTTGCTTTCTCTTAAAATGAAAATCAGCATTTGTAAAGGAGTAGAGAAATGCTAGGTAGGAATAATTCTTTCAAAGCTTTTTAGCTACAAGGAAAAGTTGATTTTATTTGATTGATTGTCACCAGTTTGGTTCAATTGAAATAAGCCTGAAAACTTCAAATGTACGACTGAATTTTCTGTCATCTGGCAGTACCCCTGTGTGTTTTATTCCCTGTGCAGTGGAAACAATTTAAGTGCAGTCACTTAAAACAAAAGGTTATTTCAACAGTTTTAAGTATACCAACTATCACAGTTCTAACTTAAGTGAACTTGATAGGGTTTGTTTTTTTTTAAATCATGACTAAATTGATTTAAAAAAGAAACCCCAGAAGCTTTAACATTTTGTGCTAAAATATGCTTATTATTGATTAAAAACATGTTGGATGTTCTTATGTCTTTAACTATATCTTGGTTGTTGTGTTATTTCCAGGTTGAGGGCAATAAAAATATGATCATTCATAGCCCAGACTATTGACTTTCTGCAGATCAACAAAGGTCCTGTCCCCTGCAGGCATTTATTTTCTCTTGTGTTTACTCCTAGATATTCAACCAACAGCTTTGACTAAGTTGACAAATGTTTGCTGTATGACTGTGGGATTGTGTGGGATTATGTGTGCATAAAGTGTATATGTACAGGTCTGTGACTTTGTGGTTTCAGCTGAGCCGTTTTATTTTGGTACTAGAGGCCTGATGCATGAAATTTGTGCAAAAGTAGGCCTTCCTTTCCCCAGCTGCTAGCACCAGCTTCCCTCCAGCACCTGGCACCTGGGCTTCCCTCAAAGAGGGAGGCCCTGCCCACCCACAGCAGCCCACCAGTCGGTGGCCTGGGCCTCCTTCCGTGGGGCGATCATGGGGTGATGGCCAGGCCCCGGACCAATCACATCACATTCGCCTTGGCTGGTCTGGCGCCAGTGGGTGTCATAGTGTGGTCCCGATGGTTGTTCCGCTATTCAGCCGTTGAGTCAATTTGCATATTACACTTTTATTATATAGGGTTATAGAGGCAAAGTACCTCTTGCTAGTTTTTCATCTGAGGAGTGCTGGCGTACTATGCCCCTTTGGTAAGCTGGCTGAAGTCAAAGGTGCAGTTGTAGAATTTTGGGCAATAGAAACTGAGAGTGATTACCTCTATCTTAAAATAAACTAGGACCCAAGTTGAATTTAGTTTTACAAAATGTAAGACCAGAAAAAGAACATAGTAATGTCCTTGTGAACTTATGACATTATTTTTCTTCCATTCTAAAAGATAACACAATGTTTGAAATGGTAGGTAGCTCCCCTTGTGCCATTTATCATATGCTACAATGAAATGGACATGCGCTGTTATCTGGATGAATCACTGACCATCTCCCATTGTCATGTTAGCTTTAGAAAAATTTGAAGATAGCCAGGAAGTTTTAATGTAGTATACATGGTCTTTCTGTAAGCTGAATGTCCAGGAAAGGGTGTTCATTATGTCTTTTGTCCAATGTTCATGGAGCCATAGGAGAGGCAAACATTAAACACAGACATATAAATGCATACACAACTGTACAATGACAAGTTGACAAATGCTAGAAAGGAGAATTACTTTACCTGAGGAGAGTCTACAATTAGAGGATTTGACCTAGTTCTGGAGGTCAGGAGGTGAGGGAAGTTCACCTGAAGAAGTATCTTAGAGTTGAGCTCTGCAAGACCAGGTGGAGTTACTCCATGGAGAAAAGAGGAAAACAGAGATAATAGCTATGTAAGGATGAGTGGAGAAAACACATGGGAGTACTCTATAATAGAATAGGCCATATTGTATTGAATGTGTTCAATTATTGTCTTAAAACTTTCTAGTTTGAAAGGAGAATATAGTAACTTGTGTGGATGTCCATCAACATTGAATATTACTTAAAAACCAATGAATTTTAACCTGTATGGTATCCAAACAACATCCTTTTATATTTGTTCTAAGTTTCTAGCTACCAGAATTCCAAGTATACTCAGCTTTTTTCAATCCCCAGAAAAAGCAGTAAATTTAGGATAGGTTGAATCCTTGGAAAGGTCTGAGTTAAATCAATAAACATTAGCTTCAATTTCTAGTCACTGTTTTTACAGTTCTAGATATTCATATCTTGTTGTTTTGATCCAAACGCAGAGCCATCAAGAGAAAGATGTACTGACCTATTAATGTGCTTTAGTTTAAGATGTATAATTACTGGAAAATAAGTTATTTTAAATATATTTTTGATAATATGTGAATCATTAATGGTCAAGATGATTAATAGTGCTGCTAACTATAGAATAGACATGCCCATTGCTGAAGTATTTAAAATCTGCTAAGGTTCCATGTCTTTCATCAGCATTGTGTTAATTGCGGGATGCCAAAGAAGAATGAATACACAGACAGACTGTGAATTCCTAGATTATGCATCTATCATTATAATGAGCCAGGGATTTTTTAACTCATTCTTACATTAGGTTATTTTTAAAACAAGGGATTAAATTATGTGTGCTGTGCTAACTGTGCTAAAGTGTTTCAAAAATTTTTGTGCTCATTTCTTAGTCGAAGTCAAGAGTCTATGCACCATCTCAGTGACTGACTGGTTTGGTTAAGAAAATATTTGGCTCCAAGAGATTTTTTTCAAGGATTGCTACTGTACAGAAGCCAAGCACTCATCTTTCTGACTGGCTGTTACATCACTGAACACTATCTACTATATGCCTCATAATGGAAAAGAAAACCCTGTGCAAGTAAATATTTCCACTTTATTAAAGGGTACTGAGAGATTTTAAAATAAATGTGAACTCATTTATAGATAAGTCAAATTATGAATATGATTTTAAATATATCTTTATATTTCGTGTCCTTGGGACAAACACATTGTCCTTAGACCTGTGCTGTGTGAAGGCTGATGTAGCACAACGATGATGATGGTGATGATGATGAAATGTTTATGGTTTTACAACATTTTTGGTTTTACAATCCTCACAACTGCTCCAGTATCTGAGCCATTTTGGAGATGGGCACACTGAGGCACAGAACATTCAAGTGACTTGTACAGGTTGCATAGTACATTGGGAGTACAGGATCTAAAGCACCTTATCATTAAATTTGTGACATCTATTCACCACATTTTCTCCTATTATCCACCACATTTTAAAAATGGCATGATCACTTCACTCCATCAGTGAAACCCTTTGGTGGAAGCTCATTTGGTCCAGGACAAGGTTTACAATTCTCAGAAAGGAATAGGAACCATTTCATGATCAAACCACCCACCAGCATCCTGTCCTCAAAATACAACAGAATGGAGGAGAATTCTTGGACTCCATCCAACTGAAAAACAGAACTGGGTCTCAGTCTCAAGACAAGCTCAGTGTTAAGCAGTATGTTAACAGTCTATTCTGGTTTTACTTTTTACAAATCTAGAGCTACTTCTTTCTATACTCAAAGTGCAGGGACCTTGAAATTCAGTGATCTTTTACTTCCTGTACTTTGCACTTGAGATTGTCAGAGCTCAGCATGCCCTCCTACTTTTCTACATGTCTTCTTTAAAATGTAGTTCAAATATGGGTTGTTTGGAAAAGCATTCTCTAACCTCTCCAGGCAGAGATCACTGCCCCTATCTTGCCCCTTTTCAGTCTGAGTTCATGCATTATTAAACCGTTACCCTCATTCACTGCTGGTGGAAATGTAAACTGGTACAACCACTATGAAAAGTATGGAGGCTCCTCAGAAAATGAAGAATAGAATTACCATCTGACCCTGCAGCCCCTCTTCGGTGTATGTATTGGAAAAGTTTGAAAACATTTATTTGCAAAGATATATGCACCGTTATTTTCATTGCAACATTATTAACCAGTTTACTGCTATGCGTCCAAAATGGTAACCATCCCCACACACCACGATATTTTGAATTTAATTTAAAAAATCAATTTGTGATGACTATTATAAAAGTAAACATATTACAATTTGGGTGTTCTTGAATATTTTCAGTTGAAAATTCTCACAAAAAATGATTTTTAAAGTGTCTGTAGACGCTTATGGTGTACAAAGGGTTAACAGTGACCAAGACATGGAAGTAATCTAAGTGTTCTTTGCTGGGTAATTGGATATAGTGGATGTGGTACATATATACAACAGAATACTACTCAGCCTTAATAAAGATGAAACACTGCTATTTACCACAATATGGGGGGATCTTGAGAATATCGTGCTAAGTGAAATAAGTCAGAAAAAGTCAAGAACCATATGATTTCACTCATGTGTAACATAAAAGTGAAAGCAACAAGTGAACAAGAAAAAACAAACAAACTCATAGTGTGGTTAGTGGACACGTAGTGCAATATTCAGATGATGTATCACAGAACTGTACACTTGAAACCTGTATCATAATATTAACAAACTAGAGGCCCGGTGCACAGATTCGTGCACCAGTGGAGTCCCTCTGCTTGGCCTGTGGGGATTGGGTCAAAACTGGCTCTCTGACATCCCCCGAGGGGTCCTGGATTGCGAGAGGGTGTAGGCCAGGTCGAGGGATTCCTGCACTGGGCCTCTAGTATGTATATAAGATCTTTGGTTAATCTCTTCCTGCCCTTTCTCTCCCCGCCCCACCCCCCCTCCGAGATTTATCAGTCTTCATCAGTCTGTTTCATGCTTCCATGCCTGCGGTTTCTGCTCCTGTATTGCACTTCTGACCCCTGATTGTCAGTGCTCATCATAGCTATTGGCCAGTTGGCCAGTTGCTTAGGCTTTAATATACATGGATATCATCCCAATAGCCTGGCTGGCATGGTTCAGTGATAGAGTGTCCACCTATGAACCAGGAGGTCACAGTTTGATTCCAGGTCAGGATTCATGCCCAGGTTGTGGGCTTGATCCCCATTAGGGGGTGTGCAGGAGACAGCCTATCAATGATCTCTCTCATCATCTATGTTTCTATCTCTCTTTCCCTCTCCCTTCCTCACTGAAATCAATAAAACTATATTTTAAAAAAATGTCATCCCAATAACTTTAATTAAATAAACCTTTACTACATTGTGATTATTTACTGGATTTTTCTATCTCCCTCATCAGAAAGACACCTGTGAGGGAAACTTGCTAGAGGTTCATTTCTGTCGTGGTTCTTCCTACATTTTCTTTTTCAGCTCCTCGTGTTCTTCTCTGGTCTAAGCTGGACTCTACTGTCCCCCACAGATTCGACTGGACACTGTTGTGTCAGGTCTTTGCAGAGTTTTTAGACCACGAAGTTGTTTAATGTTTAGATTTAAAGTAATAATAGCAAAATTATAAAGTATTTACCATCCTATGGACTTCACATGTCTTAAATTGATGCTTTTCAAACTGTCACATGACCCATGTGAAAATTTTATTAAAATGCAGACTTCTGGACAGGGCCTGAGATTCTTCATTCCCAATGAGCCAGTGCTGCTGATCTGTTGATCACTCTTTCAGTTATAAGGTAGTAATTGCTGAGTACTCAAAATAACCTAATGAGATAGATATTAAAATTAACCCCATTTGAAGAGAGCAACCAAAGAACTTGTATGCATGTATACATAACCCATGGACACAGACAATAGGGTGGTGAAGACCAGGGGTGGGGGGCGTGGGTGGGCTAGAAGAGGTCAATGGCAGAAAAGGGAGACAAAGTTATACTTCCAACAATAAAGATTTAAAAAACATTAATCCCATATTTTTCTAGACAAGGAAACTGAAACAAAGATAGATTAAATACATAGCCCAAACTCACAAGTTCATAAGTGGTATTACCAGGATTAGACCCAAGTACTGACTCATATATAAGTATATATTTTGTTCTATAATTTATTCTTAATCCTGCCTCAACAGGAAATTTCCTAACTGGGGAACTTTATAAAAACAAACCAACAGATTTCTAGTCCCAAGGCCTATGGAACAAACTGCTGGGCATGCAGCCCAGGAGTCTCTAGATTTAAAATGCCCATGTGATTCTGATAATCATCTAAGTTTGACCACCAGTATCAGACAATTCTGACTTCTGGCAGAAAGAGAACAGCTACTTCAATAGCTCTCAGCCCATTAATCAAAGAAATGTCTCCAGGGTTATTCCTTCTACCATAAATATCACTGTAGGCTGCAGCTGCTTAGGGCTTTGCTATTTAGCTACTTCATGCCTCTTAGGTTCGGGCACATTTGTGCATACCTAGGAACTTCATATTTGTGAAGCGTATCTGCAGACATGCTGTCTGCTAGAAATCAGATGTTGCCATAGTGGGAAAACAAGTTACTAAAACATGCTTGATCAAATCTCTGAGACATTGCTACAAGTGTTAGATAAGTTTTTGAAGATATGCCAAGTAACAAATGAGAAAAACAGTTGCTGGTTTCAGAAATATTTTGGAAGTGTCTAATAATTTAAATTTAGCATGGAAGGTAATTTTACTTATTGGACAGAAGTGATTTATAAATAATCCCGAAAAATTAAGCAGCTGGACAGGCATAGGACTTGCATATTTCATGATTTTTAAATGATTCCAAAGCTGATTCGAAATAAATCTGAACAGTTTGAAATAGTTTCACTTATCAGAAAAAGTTCACTCAATTGCTATAAGAACTTCATGTTTGCTTATTTTCTGTATAGATGATTATTCTACTGAAATTTTTATTTTCAATGTAAAAAGGATCATATATCTGATATTATATATCTGAGGTTTCTCAACTTATTTGAAATTTAGTCCTATATGTCTTAAGATAAATGAATATCAGAGTATTTTGAAAGTGACAGAAACAACCTTTCTAGAAAGTAATTGTCCTGCTTTCCAGTACAGCAGGCATGTGGATTGTAATTTAGTTTAAGAATATTGACCCTTTCAATTTCGAGAACTAGTTCCAAGGAAAAGTGAATAAAATCGATTTTGAGTCACTGGGACAGTAACATTTGCAGAATGGATTTGGAGGACAGAAGCTGAGGTAGGAGTTTAAAAAGTACTGTCACAAAAATAGGATGAGAACTGAGAGAACGATTTTGGAGGCTTGAGGGAACCATACAGTAAAGCATGAAGTTAATTGATGCCTTAATCTCTGGTTACCCAAGAAGAGGACACAGTTAATTTTTAAAAATCAATTATTGTTATTTTTTATTGTTAGAATATATTTGTTTATACTAATAGTTTTTGGCTATTGCTTAAAGAATTTTACACAGCACAAAACTTTTTAAAATGTGTGAAGAAAGCCTGTATAAAATTGAGGTTACGTTCTTTGAGAGCACTTATCATGCCTATCCACCAGTATATTCTTCTAAGCCTGTTGAGTTTTCCGTTTTTGTTACATAATAAATACCTATTGAATGAATAAACAGTGTGACTATAAGTGTACTTCTACACATTACCTATGTGAAGCCCTGAGTTGATTTTTAAGTAATTGAACATATTTTATATGTTAAATTTCCCTCAGTATTTTGACTGAGGTTGAAGTTGATACTTGTTTTCATAAATATAAAATATAGAGTGGGACAGTAATCTGGCCCTCAGTGTCTAAGACATGGGTAGAGAGAAGAAAAATGCCTAACAGATTTTTAATTGGTGAACTATATCTAAAACACATGTAGTAGATACTGCCATCTGAGAATCAGGCCTGTTTGAAAGTGTTGGGTTGCCAATAGTGCTTTGGTTCCATTAAGTGTGCCTGTCTATATATATTTTATTGTATTCACTTTTACAAATAGAATTTGTTTGTTTTAAATGAAAACAACAACAACTAAGTTATATACAATGTATTTGAAGGTACATTTTCCAATTATTTTTTTTTGTTCCATTGCTTATTCTTCGTAGTCTGAACAAGAGGATTTAGCTTTCTTTTTTACTTTTAAGCCCAGTAGTCAACATTTTTCATCTTTAACTGTGTCTTGGGAAGATTACATGGATAATACCTCTAATTGCTCTTTTGTTTTACTTTGTAATTGCTACAATAAAATGGTTTGTGAATTCTGATGGGAAATGGGTTAAATCTGTAGAAATTTTTGTTTAAACATGTGCAATATAGAGAAGTTCAATAATACTTAGATGTCCAGGGACATTGTGCTGAAAGAATAAATAATAATTAGTGCAGCTTGATGTGTTTAGTTTTTCTGATAAATTGTCTTTAACCTGTGTTCATAGTATAAACTAGCAGATTTAGTATTTTGTCAAAGGGATAAAACAAAACAAAAGATATCTCTTTAACCTTTAGTAAATGTTAGATATTTAGTCTTGGTGCTATGCATTTAGAAATAGATATTCCTTTAAAAATCATTTAAATTAGAATATTTAAAAATATATACATTTATGTATTTCTATATATTTTAATTGGCATTGGGAGAAAGTAACTTGACAAAAGCTTTGGTTTGCCAAGTTGTTGATAATATACATAACCCTATATTAGTCATTCATACTGCTTTACAAAATATGAGAAGTATTTCAATCCAAGATACAGCTACAAGTGGTTACATGAGCATATATTACTCTACATCTCTGGCTTTTTATTTGTTGGCAGAAAAATTATTCAATGCAACAACTTGGGAAATAGTATCTTTTAATTCCTAGAAGTAAAACATTAAATGAAATATTTTAAATCATTGAAAAAATATATTTACTATATATAAAGTATAGCAAAGGAAATTATTATATTAAATGTATTAGTCCATTTTATGAGAGAATTCATATTTAAAATTAATATTTGTTATACATTTTACAGAGCTTATTCCCATGCTTTCAGGAAAATAAACAAAAACAGGGGACCTATATGTTTTTAAGTAATAGAAAGAGACTTCAATAATGAACTTAAGTTTTTTGTTTTGAGCATTACTATAGTACAGTGGTCGGCAAACCGCGGCTCACGAGCCGCTGTGGTTTGCCCCTCTGTTGACTAATGAGTTTGCCGACCACTACTATAGTACATAAAGCAAAAGGAAGTTAAAGGTTTGAGGATTCCTCGTGGAGAATTTATTACCTAACTTTGAAGTTAACATTGCAGAGTAGCTAAGAGTGCTGTGGTCACTCTCATTTGTCATGAAATTAAGAAGAAACTTTTCAATTAAAAAAAAAAAAGAGTAGTAGGTACTACTTTAAGGGAATATGTGAGCATTCACGTATTTTTAAATATCAACTGAGAAATGTATGTTATAATTTATGGTAATGTGACTACTATCCATTGCATGTTTTAACCTATGGTCGTTAATCTTTGACCATTGAAAGCCATTTTGCCACACCCTACCACGTTGGCTGTGGTTTGTGCCCATAAATTACTTGCTCAATAAACTTAATGGTGAAATCTGATTGCTTCTCTGAATCAAGTTTTGATCAAAGATTCATTTGTTTTAAGAAACTGTATTTAAGCACATGTGGAAGTGTTTGCAAAGTAAATGGATTGATTGTGCTGCAGTGTAGACATATGATCCGAATTATTGGATAAGTCAGCAAGCACTGGTTTCAGGAACCTTATTCCCATTTGATTACAAACTACATGGGTTCTATGTGAATGATGTTCTTAGTATTGCAATGCTATAGATTAACAATGTAAGATAGGCATGTTGGATCAGGGCACAGCCAATGATCATTGATTTAAAAAAACATGTGAGCCAAAACCGGTTTGGCTCAGTGGATAGAGCGTCGGCCTGTGGACTGAAGGGTCCCAGGTTCGATTCCAGTCAAGGGCATGTACCTGGGTTGCGGGCACATCCCCATTGAGGGGTGTGCAGGAGGCAGCTGATTGATGTTTCTCTCTCATCCATGTTTCTGACTCTCTGTTTCTCTCCCTTCCTCTCTGTAAAAAATCAATAAAATATACTTTAAAAAATAAAAAAAAAGACATGTGACAGTAGAAAGCAGAATGAAGTAGAGTGAGTGTTTATTATCTGTGTTTACTTGCTGGCTACTCGTACCCCATAATATTGTTCATAATAGTTTTTTGCCCTTGTCAAGTCTTTCGCTGCTTCAAATCTCCATATTGCCCAATATTTTTTAAAAGAAAGAATTAAAAACTCAAGCAGGAAAGAATAATCACAAGGTGGCATAATGCCAAATGCTGAATGTTGAATTAAGCTGGTGAAAGTGAAGACATTTTAATAAGTAAAGTTATTACTTTTTACACTGCTTTTGCCAGAGAAGCTGGGGAAGGTGAGCAGTAGAGAAGGGGGGTTTAAAAGTATTCCATATAAATTAAATTGGGAGACACATTAAGCAATTGTAACTAGTCTCCCAGAGATAAGAGGAAATCAAAGCAATTAAACTATCTGGTAGTGTGAAGTGCAAACCAAAAATATTCTCTCTCTCTCTCTCTCTCTCTCATCTCATAACTTTACATTAGATGGTGGTTTATGTCCTCAAAGGTTATACTTATGCACAATTAGTTTCTCACTGGCAGTGCGCTGGGTGATACCCTACCTCCATGAGCTCTCCATCACTACCCTTTACAACTCAACTTCCTCATCCATTCTGCACACAAATTTCAGATTAATTTTTGTCTTTCCCAACAGGTGGTACATTCTATTGGTTGCCTATCCAGTAGCCATAACTTCTTTTTCTTTGCCAATAGAACTGTAATTGAGTTAGAGAAGCAAAATACCCAAAGCAGAGTCTAAATCATGATAGGTCTAGTCTAATAATGGGAACCTATTTGCCCTTGCCAGTGTTTGGTTGAGGGTCGGCATGCAGCCCAGTTTTGGCCAGATGGATGTCATCAAATTTATGATGGGACCTTCTGCAATGTATTTTTCTCCCTGAGAAAGAAAAAGCTGAATAAAGAGGAGTTCCTTGTTCTTATGTATGAGGATATGAAGCCATCTCCTTAAAATTCACCATAGAGGGGATGATAGAGTAGAAGGAGGTTAACATATTAAACCTTGAAAATGCATTTCTCTGGACTTTTTAAGTAAACAATAAATGCTCCATGACATAAGCTGCTATTAATCGGTCTTTTTTTTTTTTTTTTTTGGTTGCAAATGCATTCTAAATAATTAATCATGTTACTTCTCCCTAAATGTCAAGGGGTTCCCATTAATAAATGAAGTGCCAACTCTCTACCCTGGCAGTCAAGGCTTTTTAGCATTATTTTTACATGAGTTTTCACTATATATGCATATAGCCAACCCCCCAGTCAAATTTACCTCTTGATCATTTTTCAGCATACTTTCAGTCTTTTTTTTTTTTCCCATTGTCCTTTGCTTTATAATTCCTTCTACCTGGATTGTCTTTTTTTTTTTTCCTGGTGCCTTCATCTACCTAAATTCTCAAGGTCTCATCTCAAATTCTACAACTTTCCTGATGTCTTTTTTTCATTTTTATTGATTTCAGAGAGGAAGGAAGAGGGATAGAGAGACAGAAACATCAGTGATGAGAAAGAATCATTAATTGGCCTCCTGCACACTGCACACTGGGGTTCGAGCCCACAACTTGGGCATAAGCCCTTGACTGGGAATTGAACCATGACCTCCTGTTCCAAAGGTCGACACTCAACCTCTGGGCCACACCAGGCAGGCCTGATGTCTTTTTTCATTGCACTTATTAGATATATATGTGTCTATATATCTATATTTATACACAAAGACACAAACACTCGACTCACACATAATATGTACACACATATTTTATGTATACATACATTGTGTTTTTTTTTTACCCTGTTTAGCATTTATTCCTCCTTTTCCTCATAATAGTAATCTGACATTCGTTTGAACTCATTCTTGTGCCTACCCTTAGCTCATGTATATGTGACATATGGTTAAGTCAAACAACGCACTTCTCATGCTTTCCCACCCTTGATCCAGACATAAGGATTTCTTCATAGATAACATGTAGCTTAATTAAGATCCATGAGGCTCAGACACAGATTGCTAGTTAGAACTTTTTTTGGGGGAAAAAAGTCTCTTTTTTGTTGTTGTTGAAATGTATTCAAAGAAGAGATAAAACTGAATTTTGTGGGAGTCACCATAAGAAACATCTTATCCACAAGGGAAGCCTAAATAAAAAGTGGAGTTATAATGGATATGAGACTCTTATAACAATGTTGAGGTTAAAGCCATGGCATCATGGAATCTTTTTCAGTTAAGTGAGTTCATTTTTTTTTCCTTTAATGTTAGGCAGACTTAAGTCATACTGAAATAAAAGGGATCTAATCTCCCTCTAACAATTGGTCTGTTATTCACTTTTCACATACTGAATTAAATAATAGTATCTGGGTATGTCGCCTTTCTTTTACTGGTGTGTAAACTTCTATAGGTAGAAGGACTGTAAACCTGTTATTTCATTTAGCAAATTTCTCAGCTTTTTATTTAGTAGACACATCATAAATATTTGCTGAATTGATATATACTCTGAAATTTGGTATATCTTGGGATGACAGCCAATTTGAAATTTTCTAAGAATTTCCTTAGAATCACAGCATCATATTCTCAAAGTGCAGTTCTTTCTCATCACATGTTTGTGCTTTATAAATGTTCAGGAAATTTTGCATGTAACTCATCCCCTTCTTATCCACAATTCATCCTAAATTGTATTCTTTTTTTTTATTTCTATTTTTTTAATTTTGATTGTTTTAAGTAATACAAATAGTAGTACATATGTTTCCTTTTTTTTTCTTCCATTGACCTCCCCCCTACCTCCCCTACCCCCCATTACATGCCTTCACCTGCTATTCTTTTGACTTACTTAAAAGCAAATAATAATTTCCTCCTTTTCTTTTGAGTCATCTGCAACTTTAAACTGCTCCAATGCTCAGTGTTTAATTTTTAAAAAATTTTGTTCTTTCTCTTTTTCTGCCCTCTGCTTCCCTCTCTCTCCAGCCATTGCTTAGTGATCTCATATGCTCTTATAGCTTTGAGCACCATTTACATGCTGACAACTGCCAAATTTGTATCTCTAGTTCAGACCCCTCCCATGACTTCAGTACACATAAATAAAACAGTGTACTCTATATATCACACTTGTAAGCCCCCCGCAAATGTCTCTTATATTACCTCACAAATCTACTTCTCTCACATTCTTCAAGTCATTTAATGGTGAATGCATATTTCCAGTAGTATAGATCATAACCTTGGAGTTATCCTTGATTCCTTTTTTGCTGTCACATTCCACAGCAAATCCATTTATATATCCTATAGGAGCCACTTTAAAAATATTTCCTGAAGGTAATCACAACTTATCACTTCTACGCTAATTATTCAAATCACCATTGTCTCTTACCAGGATTGCCATAATGGTCTCATGACTGATCTCCATTGCCCACCCCAACCCCTGTCATGTGCTCTTCTTGACATACTAATAGTAACGGTAATTAAAAAAAATATCAACAGATCTAATTTGCTCAAAACCAATCATTGACTAAATGTCCAGGAAATTTTTATATGGCTCCCTAAGTTCTCACCTTATTTTACCCTAATTTGACAAAAATATATCCCCAAAATAATTGATGGTAAAGTTAATAAAAATTAAAGTCCTCACAATAGTCTAAAAAGCCCTGGCCTTCCTACTATCTATTTGGTTTCTAACCTTTTGGCCTCTTGTAAACTACTCTCCAGTTACTCTGGTTTATTGGCGTTTATAGAACACAGCAGACAAATTCCTGCCTAAGGATATTTTACATTTTTTCTTCCCTCTGCCTGGAATATTTCCTCCTCAATTTACATGGTTTCTTTACTCACCATCTTTGGATCTTTGCCCACATCTTGCTATCCAAGGGAAGGTTGTTCTGACATTGAAGATGATAACCCATTCTGATCACTCACCACTTTGCTCCTTTATATCCAGAGCACTTACTACCAGAAATTCTCTCTTTCTTAGACCTCACTCCCTTCTTTTATATTCTTTGCTCTTTCTATTCTCTATTTCTGTATTCTTACCTCCCAAAATGATGGATATACTTATTTAAAGAAGGAATATATGAAATGCAAGATTTATGACTTTATTTTTAAATTACTTCTAATATTCATCTCTTATAATGTTGCACACTGAACAAGGGTTATAGATATTTAAAATTATCCTTTGGTCTTCCCCATGGCCTTTCTTGTCAAATATATTTGAGCTTTTTATTTCAGTTCCAATAAATTTGTTTGATTCTCAATATAAAATGCTGATGCTTCACCTTGAGGAACTCTTGTTTCTTCATCCTTATCATGCAAGCATTTATAGTGTTTTTGTAAAGTACTCCTTTTGATCATGATTTTATTTCTGAGTTAATTAAACTGGCTATCAGTGTTTTCTTATATCTCATTGAGTATTTTAAGAACTGCAGTCTTGAATTCTTTGTCATTCATTCATTCATTCACTCATTCATTTATTGTTAATCCTCACTCAAGGATATTTTTTTCCATTGATTTTAGATAGTGGAAGGCAGGGGGAGAGGCAGAGGGAAACATTGATGTGAGAGAGACACATCCATTTGTTGCTTCCTGCACAAGCCCTGACTTGTGCCCTGGATCAATACTGCTACTAAGGTACATGTTTTTGACAAGAATGGAACCTGAGACCCTTCAGACTGATGCTCTAGTCCAGTGGTTGGCAAACTCATTAGTCAATAGAGCCAAATATCAACAGTACAACGATTAAAATTTCTTTTGAGAGCCAAATTTTTTTAAACTTAAACTACTTCTAACGCCACTTCTTCAAAATAGACTCGCCCAGGCTGTGGTATTTTGTGGAAGAGCCACACTCAAGGGGCCAAAGAGCCGCATGTGGCTCATGAGCTGCACTTTGCCGACCATGGCTCTAGTCCAAGCATGTCAAACTCAAAGGCTAACATGGGCCAAATAAATGAGGTATGTGACCCGTGGGCTGTGAGTTTGACATGCTTGCTCTAGCCACTAAGCCCAATCTGTTAGGGCTCTTTGTCATTTAAATCCCATATTTCCATGTCTTTAAGTTTATTTTTTGGAATATTTTTATTTCTTTTTTGAGCTGTCTGATTACTGTGGTTATGGTATTTGATGGATTCTTTCTCTGCCTAGGCAATTATGGGAATAAAATCTACTTTTTTTGAGTGGCACTTCTCTATTAGCAGATTGATAAGAAGTCTTTCTTTTGCTTTCCAGAGGTGGTGATGAAGAACAGTATTTTTAGTTTCTCTTGTACTATCTGGATTCTCCCATTTCTGGAGGGGGTGGGGTGGGGTGGGGAAATGCCCTGTATTTCTTGAGGAGGTAGGCTTCTCCTCTGTGACCAGTTGGTGGCAGAGTACCACCTCCGTGGGCGAATGTGGTGGGTAATTTCCAAGCCTATGAAATCCCAGAGCAGTTCCCAGTAACCAGAGGTTGCCCAGAGGACTTCCACAGGTGTCCCAAGTGCCCCCATTGTGGCTAACCATGATGGATGGGGGTGGGGTTAGCTGGGATTGGCCAGTTGGTGCATTTGTGGCTTTGTTCTCCTTCCAATAACGGTGACTGTCAGGCCTCTCCCTTCCCCACCCCGCCACCTCTGTATCTCCACTCCTATCACTGGGATTAGCCAAAGCATGCACCTGTCTCTTCAGTTCTCAGGGCTGCAGATAGTGTGCTATATAGCCCCTGACACTCACTACTACAGCTCTTTCTGGGGCCCACTGGTATTTCTGGGAGGGTGAGGTAGGTGGCCAGGTTCCATGACTTTGTTTTTCTGCCTAGCAACAGCGACTGTCAGATAGCTGTGGCTGCACCTCTGCGCTCAGTCGCTGCCCCTTTCACTGGGTTCAGCAACAGTATGTGTTGACCATTCAGGCAAGGATGTTCTCTCTAGCTTTCTGCTCCTCAGGGCTTCAGAGAGTGCAGGCTGAAACCTAATTTCTCCTCTTCTGAGACCCAGACTGAGCTCCGGGTTGTGTCCTTGGCACCCGTCTCTGCTTTTCTCTCTTCCCTGTTTACTCAGTTTTGCTCACCTTTGGGTATTTCAATATCCAGAGCGCTCAAATATATTTGTGTGTTGAGCGGGAATCTTTTGCTGCATTGTAGCTTTTGAACTTGTTAAAACGTCAAGGTAAGAGACCAGGGGAACCACTCATACTGCCATTCTTTTGACATTTGTTTTCAACAACTTTTAATAGTGACTTTTCATCAGAATTTATGTTTATGACTTAAATCCCCAAAGGAAGTTATATTTCTAAATTATAGCAGGCATATTGATATGTGTTTTATTATTTTCCCAGTTTTGGAAATCCTACTACTTTTTGGCAAAATATTATGTAGTTAAGAACCTTTACTGTCAGGAAATAGTTTATGAATTCTGTACTAAATTCCTCCTGGGACATTTTAAATACATGCAATATAATACAAAATTTCATTATTGTGAGCATTATTCAGCTTTTTAAAGTATTGAACAAAGTGCTCTTAAACTGGAATCTGTCTGCATCTTTTTTTTTAAAGAGAAATTAACAAGTATTAAAAGAACCCTGAAGAAAAGCATAGTGACTTGAAATTCAATAAAATCTATCACATCTAGAAATTCTTGCAAAACACACTTTTATTATTAATGTTGCTCTTTAAAAATAGCTCGTCTGCCTACCAGCCCAATCACCCCTAACCACACCCCTGCCAGCCTGCTTCAGTTTGACTCCTGGCTCCGTTATTTAACTACTGTCAGTACTGGGCACGTTATTTAACCTCTCTGCATTTCATTTTTTTGCATCTATATGTTTAAATATATTTTTATTGATTTTAGAGAAAGAGACAGAGGGAGAGGGGGAATGAGACAGAAACATCTTCTCTGTATATCCCCTTTCTCTATTGGCAACATTCATTTTCTTCATGCCCTCTTACTTTTCCACCCCTTTTTCATTTAGGCAACTGTTTGAAGGCAGAGCAATCCCATGCCTTACAAGATGTATAATGAGGTGAGGGCCTTTTAACTCATGAAGAATAAACTCATTTCTAATTCCTTTGGACCTTAAAAAAGTAGTATGGGCAGGTTTTAAGTGTTCTACATCCATTTTATCTAAGTTCTGTTCTGTAACCATTCCCTTATTCGCCGCAGAGGTCCTCAAACTTTTTAAACGGGGCCAGTTCACTGTCCTCAGCCCATTGGAGGGCCGGACTATAGTTTAAAAAAAACACCTATGAACAGATTCCTATGCGCACTGAGGTCCCAGGACGAGTAGGCTGCTAAGCAGGACAGGTAGCGGCACCTGGCGGGTGGATAAATGTCCTCGGTGGGCCGCATTTGGCCCGCGGGCCATAGTTTGAGGACCCCTGCACGCTTATTGGATCAGGTATTCATTAGAGGGCATCCAAGTGAGTGGTGCTGTTGCTTCCTTAATGATTTCTACTCATCATTTGGATTTTAGAAATATTTTCAGGGTAATTATGGCCTTTAAAGCAGAAAAATAGTATCTGATTTACAAAACTACTGAGAGCTTTGGGAAACGACAAAGGAAGTGTCATGCTCATATTCTGCTGAGAAGTGCATTTAGAGATTTAGTTTTTATTTTTGTTTGAAAACATATACATAGGACAAGACAAATATTTTTAAGAATAAATAATTTGATAAGGGTAGTCAGTAGAAAATAACTTTAATGCTTCTTTGAGAAATAAACTAGATTTTAATGTGTAAGCTGAATGCATACTGCTCTAAAAGTGACAATATCTGCTGTCTCCTAAATAATTTCAATACCATGAAAAAGAATTGCTTTACACTTTGCATTATTTGTCAGTCAAATATAGGCTAAGGACAATATTACACAAATTTTGAATCTCTGTTCCTTTCTATCAAAATTTTATATATCTGGCAACACTAACACTTTCTGAATAATTTACTATATGAATCATTCAGAATCTTAATCTATGAAATATTAATGGCCTGGTGCATGAAATTTGTGCACGGGGGTGTGTGTGTGTCCCTTAGCCCAGCCTGCACCCTCTCCAATCTGGGACCCCTCAAGGGATGTCCGACTGCCCATTTAGGCCCGATCCCAGTGGGATAGTGGGATCGGGCCTAAACGGGCAGTCGTACATCCCTCTTACAATCCAGAACTGCTGGCTCCCAACCATTCGTCTGCCTGCATGCCTGATTGCCCCCAACCGCTTCTGCCTGCCAGGCTGATCACCCCCTAACCACTCCCCTGCTAGCCTGATTGATGCCTAACAGCCCTCCCCTGCTGGCCTGGTTGCCCCCAACTGCCTTCCCCTGCAGGCCTGGTCCACCCCAACTGTCCCCCCCTGCAGGCCTGGTTACCCCTAGCTGCCCTCCCCAGCTGGCCATCTTGTGGTGGCCATCTTGTGTCCACATGGGGGTGGCCATCTTGTATATTGGAGTGATGGTCAATTTGCATATTATCTCTTAATTATATAGGATTGCTGTGATCATTTATAACAATTTAAATACTTTAATTAGATCTTATATCCAATTAACATGCAACAAAATAATTCTCAGTTTAAGGTTTTGAAGTTGCAATAACTTAAATGAGATATTCGTTGCATTTACATACATTTTGCTTACAATCTAAGAAGGTGATAGTATGTCTAAAATCTAATAAATGATAGCCATATGACTGTATTTAGTTAGACTATTATTACCTAATTTTGGGGATCAATGGATTTCTTGGGAGAATTTTTAATTCCCCAAGAATTAAAAGAAGAAGAGGAGTAAGTCAAATAGACCTAATCTGATATATTTTTAAATATATAGAGATAAACTGCTATTATTTTATGATAGAAATTGGTTTGATTGACTACATAACTGATATTGGATAGGAGCAGTCAAATGTAATGTACAATGGAACATCAGGGATGATTTGGATAATTCATGCCCCAGATGCAACAAGTGGCAGAGATCACACTTGTACTTAATGTTCTCATTTATTGGTAAAATCTGTCTCTTACTCAGTAATATATCTGAGCCTCCTCAGATTTAAAGATTAATGTAATGGGAATGATAATACTTATTTTCCAGGATTGTTGAAAGGATCAAATAAGGAAATGGATATAAAATATTGTCATATCCTATATAATAAAAGCCCAGCACCTGAAATGGTGGAATGACCAGAATGACCAAAGACCAGAACAACCATGGTACCTTGCCCTGGCCAGGCCCGCCCCCCAGCAGGGACCCCCACGCCATGTGGCCAGCCTGCAAACCACCTGGGGCCCCTTGCTTAGTTGGCACCACCCCCTAGTGGGGACCCTTACCCTGATCCAGGGCCCCTATCAGGGCAGGCCAGCCCCCACCCATTCATCAGGCCTCTATCCTGTATTATAAAAGGGTAACATGCAAATTGACCCTAATGGTGGAATGACGGCTTGACCAGTCAGTATGAGGTGCACTGACCACCTCTTGGTTCCTTCCCCCAGCCGGCAGGCTCAAATAACCCAATGGTGAACGCGGAACCGGGGGTGGATGGCAGCGAGGGGCAGGGCCATCTGCGGGCAGCCAGGGAAGATGGCTCTGATCAGAAGCCAGGCCTAGGGACTGTACCTGCACATGAATTTCATGCACTGTGCCTCTAGCATTATATGAAATGCTAATCAATATGAGAAGCAGTATTGTCATGTAGGAGCAAATGAAATAATGTATATACAATATTTATTAATATTTGGTGCTCAATGAAACATTGTAAATACTTAAATATTTTGAAGAGTTAATAATATAGAATAATAATCAGTATTATATTAATCTTAAAATGTAAAATGGGTAGTAAAAGGCATGATTATTGAATTTTTGTCCTGCTTTCAGTTAGCCCTCTCCCAGAAGAATTAAAAATTAAAGTTATCAGGAAAAAATACTAACACAAGATTGAAAGTAAGATTTTCCTGTTAATCTAAGTTGTTCAAATACTGACCTCCTACCTAGGTAGATGTTCATTCTGTTGTATCATTTGGTAAGAATAGAAATAGCCCCCTTCTATCTTTCAGTCTCTCTGTCTTTCTGTATCACCCCCTAACCACTCCTCCTGGAAGTTTGCATAAGCATACTTCTTTTTAGAATGAATAGTATCTTAATTATAGTAGGTAGAGAGTCTTGTAAATTATTTCCTAGATTTTATTAGTTCTTTAAAAATTAAATTAGTTCTTTAAAAATTTTCAGGAAAGGGAACATGAATTTATCCATTCACCAAGTATTTATTTGTTTGTCTACTATACATCACGTATGTTTTAGGAAATGAGTTTTCTAACAATCCAAAGAGTTCTCAGTAATCCAAAGCTATGTTGGGTTCTTTTCAGATATAGGAAGTGATGATATACCTTATTAACTTCTCTAAAAGTTTACTAACTCTCTAAAGAAAAAATAGTAGCAATGTGTAGTACTTTTATTGCATATGTAAACATAATATGTACAATAATAATAGCACAAAGGATGAAGAGAAAGTAGAAATATATTGTTATAGTGTCTACACATCATAAGTGAAGTGGTATAATATTTAAAAGTAGACTTTTACCCTTTGAGACAGCATGGAGAGGCCTGGAGAGTATTATGCTAAGTGAAATAAGCCAGTTAGAGAAAAACAAGTATCACATGATCTCACTCATATGTGAATCTAATGAACAAAATAAACTGTTGAACAAAATAGTTCCAGAGACACAGAAGCATGGAATAGACTGTCAAATCTCAGAGGGAAAGCAGGGGTGAGTGTGTGGGAAAAGATCAATCAAAGAACTTGTATGCATATATGCATAACTCATGCATACAGACAATAGGGTGGTGAAGGCCTGGGTGAGTGGGGGTGGGCAGAAGCAGTCAATGGGGGAATAAGAGGATAAATGTAATACTTTCAAAAATAAAGATTTAATAAAAATATTAAAATATTTTAAAAATTGAATTAAAAATAAATAAAAGTATTTTCTGATTAAGTAAATATATATGTTTTAAACTCTAGGACAACCACCAAACACTTTTTAAAGTGGTAGAAATAAAAGTTACTAAGAAATGAAATTGTATTTGAAATGCTCAGTTTATTTTGAAAAGGCATAAAAAAGAAAGAAAAAATTGAAAAATAGATATTTGCTAAGAAGATAGAATATTTTAATCAATCATATTAATTTTCACATTAAATACACAGGATCTACACATACTGATGTAAAAACAGACTGTCAAACTAGATTTCAAAAAATGACTCAATTATGTGTTATTTATAGGAAAATTAATTTAAATATAAAAATACATAATTTATAGGAATAGGATTTAAAAAGATAAACCATGTGAACACAATTTAAATAAAGCTGAGGCAGCTATATTTATGCTAGTGGCCTGATGCATGAAATTTGTGCCCAGAGGGGAGGGTTCCCTCAGCCCAGCCTGCACCCTCTCTAATCAGGGACCCCTTGAGGGATGTCCAACTGTGGGTTTAGGCCCGATCCCACAGGAATAAACCAGCAGTTGGACATCCCTCTCACAATCTAGGACCACTGGCTCCTAACCACTCACCTACCTGCCTGGCTGATCACCCTTAACTGCCTCTGCCTGCCTGCCTGATTGCCCCAAACCCTCTGCCTGCCTGCCTGATCACCCATAACCTCCCTTTCCTGCCGGCCTGGTCTCACCCCCAACTGCTCTCCCCTGCTGGCCTGATCTTGCCCCCAACTGCCCTCCCCTGCAGGCCTGGTTGCCGCCAACTGCCCTCCCCGGTCAGCCTGATCTCGCCCCCATTGGCCCTCCCCTGCTTGATCTTATCTTGCCCCAAACTGCCCTCCCCTGCTGGCCTGATCTCACCCCCAACAGCCCTACCCTGCCAGCCTGATCTTGCCCCCAACTGCCTTCCTCTGCAGGCCTGATCTTGCCTGCAACTGCCCTTCTCTGCTGGCCAATTTGGTTCTGATTGGTCAGTTTCTATGCCAGTCATTGTCAAAAGCTCCACCTCCTAAGCAGCCATTGATTACTCACACTTCACCCAGATTTGGTTCTAATTGGTTTGTTTCTATGCCAGTCAGCATCTCTGGGCCTATTAATGGGGCCTAATCAGTAAGGTGGGGCTGATCAGCAGCCCTGGTGGAGGCCTGGAGAGAAAAGGAGGCCTGGTTGCTGGCCAGACTGGGAGAGAAAGAGAGAGGCAAATGCTGATCAAAGCTGCCACAGAAGCAATGGACCAGTCCCTGCTTCTCTTTTCAGGCCTCTCTCTGGCCTTGATCGCAGCCCCTTCAGCAGTCAGTGCTGGGGCACCATGCCTGCAGTGGAAGCAGTCAGCAAGCACTGCAGGACTGACTTCCGGTTGGTTGAGTCTTAGTTGTTACTGGTTATTACGACCCAGGTTTTTTATATATTAGGATCAGGCAATGAAACCTTCAAAACAAGGAACATTACTGGAGATAATGAGTGACATTACATTATGATAAAGTGATCCGTTCTGCAAGAAAAAATAGCAATTCTAAATATGTATGCATCAAACATCAGTTTAAAAATGAACCAGACAAAAAAAAAAAAGATACCATTTTACATCTATTAGAATACCTAAAATTATAAAAAACTGATCCTACTTAGCATTAGTAAGAATGTGGAGAAATCAGAATTTTTTTACAGTGGTGATGGGAATATAAAATAATACCGTCAGTTTGGAAAACAGGTTTGCAGTTTGCTAAAAAGTTAAACATACATGTCTAATATGATGCAGGCATTTCACATTTGGGTATTAAACTAAGAAATAGGGACCATATGTCCCTACCAAGACTTGTACACAAATGTTCATAGATGTTTTAGTTGGATTGCCAAAACTTTGAAACAATTGTTCATCAGCATCTGAATGTCTAAAAAAATTGTGTGGAATACTACTGAGAGGTAAAAGAAAGTGAACTATTGATACAAAAAACAACATGGATGACTCTAAAAATAATTTAGTCAAGTGAAAAATGCCAAAAATGTCTCATTTAGTTTGTATGAAATTCTAAAACTGCAAACAATAATTCTAGGAAAAGCAAACTAATTTATAGTGACAGTATGCACATCAGTGTTTCCCTGGGGCAGATGGGAGAGAGTCACTGGGGATGATTACTATAATGAAACATGAGTCAACTTTGAGCAGTGATGGATATGCTCATTATCTTGATTGTAGCAATGGTTTCATGGTTGTCTATATGTTAAAATTTATGTGGTTGTACACTATAAATATGTACAATTTATTATATGTTTATTATTCTCCTAAAATTAAAAAAGCAACAGTTATTTAAACTTTTCTCAATGTTTTATCTAAAACTAAGGCATAAGTACATAAATTAACAAATCTAAGGAATTGACAGCTCAGCATATAATTCAGTTTTATTGCTGGGTTAAGTTTGCTACCAGTACTCTTTCTTTAGGATAAATTATTATCCAGAAGCCCCTGCATGTAATATTTTTTAATTGCCTAATCTACCAATCCACTATTATGCTGGAATGTGCATGAGTCCTAATGCTGAGCCTTTGTGCAGTTCATTCACTTGGGAAAATGAGAAATATTAGTAGGCATTTGAAGGGTAATGTTTAATGAATATGGAATGAGGTATAATATGACTTGCTTCTAAATTTCCCTCTGCCTCTAACTGTGGCTTCAGGTTCAAAATTGCATGTCTCATGCCTCCATATCCACAGCTATAAAAATAAGGAGTAAATAAATTCCAGGGACATTTCCAATTCTAATAATGTATGATTTAATAGCAATAAATATTTATGAACCATCTGCTCTGTGTCCACCACTGACTAGTGGTTACAGATATAAAGATAAAATCACTCCTGGAAAGGGGTTCACAGTTTATTGGAGGGAGCAGTTGGCAAAATAATTATAATACAATGTGTTTTCTGCCATTGTCAACATCCCCACAGAGCACTCTAGGAACACTGGAAAGAATGCCTAACTCCAGGACTGTAGAGGATACCTGTTGTTGTTTTTCCCTGTTATCTACTTCCTCTCTCCTACTTTCCAGTTCTTGACTATACCAGGTGCTCATGTGATTCTACCAAGTTTGATTCCACTGTGTCTCCAAATTATGGTCTGAGTTTTGTCCAACCAAAAATACCGGGACCTGCACTGAGAATTTTGGAATACACATGTAGTGCCCACAAGAAGGGAATCTTATTGTCTTCATTCTAATTTCCCCTCTGAATACTAATGTGCCAATAATAGAGGCAACCCTGTGCCACATCTCACCTCCACAATTAACTTTTTTCGATATTTATCATAAAGCATTTGAGCCTGATTCTCATTTTTCCTAGCTGGATAGCATATACATGTTAGAACAGACTAGGGCATATATGCTGTCCTCTAACTGGTTATGACTGAATCATAACCCACTATGCACTTACCCGGGATGTAATCTAGCTCCACTGGACTACATTAACTGAAGATAGGAATGAAGTGGTCCTTAATTGAAAATTAGAGTAGCATCAATAAATGTTGTAGACAACCAATAGATTCAATTATGATGTATAATAAAAATGAGTTTCTGAATCTATTTTTCTAACACCCAAAGACTACTCCTAATACCTGGAATTGTTTGTGCCTAATACACATACAGTTATATATTGATTCTAATTTGAGAGGTTCTTTTAACCAAGTAACTTGTAAACTATACAGTATCATTTATTCAGGGTTTTGAATATGCAGGTTAGAAAGTTAAATAAAATATAGTGTCAGAGAACAAAAAATAAATAAAAATAAAGGCCCTGGCTCAGTTAGTTGGCACATCATCTTGTACACCAAAAAGTCGCAGATTCAATTTCTAGTCAGGGCACATACCTAGGTTACAGGCAACCAATTGAGGTTTCTCTCTCGCATCAATGTCTCCCTCTCTCTCCCTCCCTCTCTCTCTAAAAAAAACAAAACAAAAAACCTATCGTTGGTGAAAATTAAAAAACAATTAAGGATGTGAGTTTGTGTATTACCCAGAAAATATTTGATGTATTATTCTCTAAAGGAATATTTCTTTTCTGGGACTAATCTGATGAGGAATAAACTGTCACTTTCTACTGATTGAAGAAAATTCTGATTAAAGCTTCTTCATTCCTGTTTACGTGGTAACTTCTCTACCACTTTCTTACTTATCAATATCAACTTGATATTCTGTTTTTTATTTGTTTGAAAACCAGATTATTTTTATGTGGACTCTGATTTTCAGTTGTTAAAAATTGCATTAACAGTGAACATTTTGTAGTATAAAAGTCCATCTTTAATTGGTTTATCTGTTCATTGCTTTTTATTTTTAAGCTACCGGTGATTTTACATTTTCTGCAAAATTCATGGATGCTCATCTACCTTTTAAAAGAGAAGGGAAATAACATATTTGGCTATTATTCAAAGGAGAAGATTAATATGGGCTTCCAGATCTCCATGGGAACACAATAAGTGTTCGTCGTGATTCATTTCCTAGAAATGGAGAAAAAAATTAGTTTCCATGGAGATACAAAGGTGAGCTAAACAGAGACAACCCTGAGGGCACTGACATCGATACACATAGACAATTCTTCATCCGTTTGATCCCAAATAAGTTTAAGATGATTCTGAATTCAACTTGAAATGACAATGAGTGACTTAATTAGACAAATATTTTTGTATCTTCTAAGGAATTAAAAGATACCTAGTTGGTATTGTCGTATCAAAATGAAAAGGTGCATATGAAAAAAATGTGGGAAAAGAACTTGGAAATAACAAAGTTCAGGGCTTATTGTTGGAAAATAAAAAAAGCTACAATGAGATACCTGTGAAATGACAATATGTCATTGCTTTTTGGAATTAAAAACATTCTTAGTGGATTTATTATAGAGGACTTTTTTTTTTTAGAAAGTTTTCATTGTTCTCAGGCAAAAATCCCTACACAAAACCTTTCCTGCACATTTGATATTCTATAGATCCAGGAAATTAATATTCAAATTGCCAATAGTGGTCTTGTTTCCAATGATGTTGAATCATGATTCCTTCCTTTATAGTTTTATTCTGGGTTTGCTTTAGGAGCGTGGTCGGCAAACTGCGGCCCACGAGCCACATGCGGCTCTTTGGCCCGTTCGTGTGGCTCTTCCACAAAATACCATGGCCTGGGCGAGTCTATTTTGAAGAAGTGGTATTAGAAGAAGTTTAAGTTTAAGAAATTTGGCTCTCAAAAGAAATTTCAATCGTTGTACTGTTGATATTTGGCTCTGTTGACTGATGAGTTTGCAGACCAGTGGTTTAGGAGATGGTAGCTATGTGCCTAAGTAAAGATTATCACTATACCATGTGTATACAATTCAACAAAAAAGAACAACCACACACAGAACAGAGCAGACTAGGTTTGCATTCTACTTCATTAGTGAATTCACTCACCTATTCAAGAAAAATATATTGAGTTCATACTATGTGTCTGGTATTGTGCACAAAGCTGTGAATATGGGTATAAAAGATACGTTATCTTCTCTTGGCAATCTCGAGAGAGCAGTTACAAAACAACAAAATAAATGCCCAGGAGAAGGTATAAAAAGGGAATGGTGAGAGTACCAAGGAGGGGCTTCTATATCAGCCAGAACGTAGGGGGTCAGGTGATGTGACGCTTGCTTTGATCTTGAGTAAATGTGAAGTAACCAAGTAGATGACAGGAAGGGAACAGAGTGCAAAGCATCTATGAGTTAGCCCCAGACATTAGGAAAATTGCAAGAGAAGTGTTTCACAATGACTAGAAGGATGGGAGCAGGTGTGGAAAATGCTAGCGGAATAGCTAGAATGTTGAGCAAGGACATTTTTGAAGGACTCTATAAGCTGCTCAGGTGTTAAAGGAAATTGCTATGATCAGATGTGGATTCTAAAAATGAGTACATTGGATCTGCATTGGGGAGAGATTGGAAGCTGATGAGACTATAAGAAGAGGAACCAATTACAAACCCACTAAAATAAAAAAAAAGAAATAAAGAAATCCCAAGTGAGTAGTTTCTGTGAGTACATTCAGGATCCATGGTGGGAAAAAACAGCTATTTTTATCCTTTGAAAAAAACTTCAATATCACAGATACTGGTCTCACTCAAGTTGATTTATAACAATATATTGTTCTAAGGCAGAAATTGCAAAATGGCTTATGAGCCTTGTTTGATCCAAATCTATACTAGCTCATTCCATGTTTAAAATTATTGAGTTTGAATGAGTTTATATTCAGCCGGTACTTTTAGCGCCAGTTCATCACAGTTACCACCACTATTTGTTATGCCATTTATTTCACATATTGAGGTTACCATCAGGACTGCATCAGTTTGAACCCCTTAAATTTTTAAGCACTCAGTTAAGGTGCTTGTTAACTATTAATTTTGGATGTCACATCATACTGTTTTGTGTGCATCCTCTTGATTTATTCATCCTTTCTATATATAGTCTGCTGATTTTAAGGTAATTTTTATCATTAGGACTTATCATTGATTTTTATTATAAAATTATTTCATGTATTTGTTTTATAATGGAGCTTTTTCAATAGACCCAGTCTGTTTGAAATTTTGACAAATTTTATTGCATATTAAGACTAGATCTTTTACTGTTACTAGAGGCCCATTGCAGGAAGATTCCTGCAAGAATAGGGCTTCCTGTGGCCAGAGCTGCCTCGCTCCCTCCCTTCTCCGCTGCTTCGCTCCCTTCTGCAGCACTTGGCTTCCTTCTACGCTGTCTTCAGTCTTTGCTCTGCGCCTGTGTATGCAAATTAACCACCATCTTTGTTGGGTTATTTTGCATGCTCGCTCCTGATTGGCTGGTGGGTGTAGCAGAGGGACAGTCAATTTGCATGTTTCTCTTTTATTAGTGTATATTATAAATATAAAAGGAATGTCTGTATAATCTAATATATACTGTAGGGATATATTATTAATAATAAAGTATTTTCTTAGGTAATTTATTTTGAGATAAAATAATGTAATTTGCTATCTCTGAGATTATTTCTTTATATCTTTTGGTTACTGGGCCTGAAAATGAATACAATAGTGATATCTATTTATCTAATATTTTTGTTCGTTTATCCTTGTTTTTACATTTATTTAGCTAGTGCATGAACTTAAATTAGTGCATTTCTCCCCTCAAGCTGTCTACAGTGCTTTGGTCAATATTTCAAGAATTGAGCTTGATACTTGAAAAACTATATACTTACAAATATACTGCTTATTACTGTTACATGGAACATGTCTTTGAGTAACTAGATGAAATTCATCAAGTCAAGCCATTGCTGTTGGGAGCCTAAAAATTTTGGTAGTAATCTGAAGGTGTTTCTTACCTGAATATTGCAGCTGGAGACCAAAGATTCCCACTACACAGTAAAAATAGTAAACAAATATTGAGTACTTTCAATGTGCCAAGCACTATTCTCAGCATTTAAATGGGATGAATTAATTCAATTTTTACAACAACATGTAACAATTTTTACAGATAACACCAAGGCACAAAGTGGCTAATTGACCTGGCTAATATAGCATAGCTAGGAAGTGACAGAATTTGGGATTTGAACCCAAATCATTTGGATTGGAGTAAATTCATGTGTGTCAAAGAGATTTACTCTTCTACTTGGTATATAAATAGGAGCACCATCCATTAAATTTGTCGATTTATTTAATGTCATAGGTCATTTAAAATTTTTTATTATAGAATTTTTCAAATATATATAAAAGTAGAGGCAATCCACAGACTCATTTTTTTTAACTATGCTCCCACCCATAACTTTTCAAAAAGTCGATTATTTTAAAGAAAATCAATATATCATGTTATCTTATTTCAAAAGAGGTGGGCTATAAACATAACTATGATATCATTATCACAATGAAAACATTCTTAATATTATTATATAATAAATTACATTACATATATTTTGACTTGCATGGAAGCTTTCGTAAGCTTTGGAAATAAATATGAAATTTTTTAATGTTTTCTGGTACTTATGAAAAAATCTGTTAAAAACATTTTTTGTAAGACCATAACTTTTAGTGTCTGGCCCAGTTCCTGACAATGTCAGGCAATTCATGAAATATAGGTTGACTTTAATTTGTTTTTGTTTTTTTAAACATGAAACAAAGATGTCTACTGCCCTGTTTAATACATAACATCATGTTTTATATATATTTTAAATACTATAGGCCACCTTACATCCATTATTAAAACTATGTTAATAACATTAACTATTTTTCTTGTTACTTGCCTTAAAAACTCATACCACATGATTACCATTAGTTTTATTGAAATGTCATATATTTGCCATTGTTTACTTTGCTAACAGCTTTCTTTCCATCTATTTCACCTTCCTGAAAATTGAAATTCTCTAGCTCTTTGTACTTATAATAGTATACTTTGAAGGAAACTTCTTTACAAGAAATGGTATGCTATTTTGCCTCCACTTTTGGAAAGAAACCTACTATACTTCAAAATGAAATGACAGGCTAGTGGAACTAAAAGTCATCCACTCTCTCATTCAGTTTAAATCTGCTTCTTCCCTGACACCCCAAAGATAAGGTGCTATAAATATTACCTCAGTGCAGAGTAGTAACTACAATGGAAAATTAATTGGGGAGGGGGGGTCTATACTAATTTCTAAACTTCCATAACTCAATGTTTAGCTCATTTTCCACTCTAATGAGTCAGTATGAAGTACATTACCTGGGATAAGGTTAAAAGCTGTTTGTAAGATTGGATGGAAAGAGATAAAGAAAAGAGACCCATGTTAATTAATGTCCTAGGACACACCAGGAAATGTAATTTTATGTCATTAAATCTTCAAGACAACTCTAGGAGGAAGGCATTATCCTCATTTTAAGGATGTGGAAACTGAGATTTAGCTTGTTACTTGCTTAAAGTGACACAACTAACACGATGTTGTTTCAATTCTAAAATATTTGCTTTTATCATCATACCATTATTAATTCCAGAGACATTATTTTATTGTTTTTTTTTTTGTAAAAAAAAAATGAAATAAAAAGGGCAATTTTAGGGCATAGTAAATAAGGGGTTTTACATCATTGGGAAAAATAATTATTGTTCAATTAATTGGATTGGTAGAATTGACCACCCATTTGGAAAATAATGAACTTTGTTCCTATTTTAGATTACTCAAAATAAGTAAGTAAACAAATAAACAAACACATTCTAAAAAGCAGACACAAAACAGAAGCTATACATATTGCAGTAGGGCAAGCTTATTTAACTATGACACGAACCTTAGAAACTATAAGGGGTATTTATAGACAATTTTAATTATATAATCATTTAAAAAATTGAATGGTTCAAGACAAAGTTAGCAGAGAAAACTGGGAGAAACATTAGGAACCTATTTGAACCAAATAAAAAAGAAAAAAGGTTTAATACTCTCATTGTATAACAGAGGTAAACAAAATATACAAGAAAAAAACCAAGAGCCTATGAGACAAATGGATAGCACATAATCAAGCAACAATTAAAAGAGGAAATATAAATACAAAAACTTGTAAAAATAAACATTTTAAATGCTAACTAAATCAACAGGGTTTTTTTTCTATCAAATGTGCAAGAACTTATTTAAACATTATTAATATCAGTTTTAGGGAATAGTGCACTTATACATTATATATGTTATATATAGTACAGTATCTATATAATGGGATGCTCTTCAGATATGACACCATGAACCTTGCCAAAATAGCTGTTTTCAGCCAAGAGCAGTTCCTGGGGAGGACGGAGAGCTGAGTCCTGTCAGGAATCAGTGCTCACAGAAGCAGAAAATAGGCCCTTAAGTTCTGTATGGGGCAATCTCAGTGACAGACATAGTATCCATTATAGTTCACCCACTTCATAGAGTCCTCTGAGAGGCTATTCTAGGATTCTGGTGCCCTCTTCTTGGAGGAAATATCTAAGACAGTGGTCAGCAAACAGCGGCTCGGGAGCCACATGTGGCTCTTTGGCCCCTTGAGTGTGGCTCCTCCACAAAATACCATGGCCTGGGCGAGTCTATTTTGAAGAAGTGGCATTAGAAGAAGTTTAAGTTTAAAAAATTTGGCTCTCAAAAGAAATTTCAATTGTAGTACTGTTAATATTTGGCTCTGTTGACTAATGAGTTTGCCGACCACCGGTCTAAGAAATAAGGTTAGTGGTACCAACTGTACCCCCACAACTGATGCTAATTGTCTCCCTCTACCATCCATCCACTCTAGATTGCCTTCACTCTTAGTTAGAACCTTGCTGTTCTAAATGCTTAATTGGTAGTGTGATCTTGACCCTCTGCATTGAAGGCTCTGAGTCCTTGTCATGTCCTTCTAAGGCTCCTTCCTGAACTCTATTTTCTTCAGAGTTGAGCAAAGGAGTGCCAACAGCTGCTCAAATGGTTCGCCTTGGTGTCAAAAATTGCTCCCTTGCCCTATTTTGGTAACATAAGCTCTATCTCCTGATTATCAGAGTCAAATCTCCTTGCCAGTCTAATGACTCTTGCTCATTAATCCCTTGACACAAAGAACCGAAGCATGAGGGAAGCACATGTAACTTATCCCCAGTATTCCTTATTCGAAACTTCTAAACTAGCTCTCTTTGCTGAGAGGGATTACAAGCAATGGCTTTCCAGTAGGGATGTGCACAACAAGTCCTCAGGTTTAATTTCCAGAAATAAACTTCCACTAAAAGGAACTGAGACCCCTTGGATTATAAGGCTGGGGCAGGTGAGGATATAACATGATCATTAAGATAGATTAGTATGTAACATATTGTTATGGCAGAATATAAATAAATGCTTAAAGAATGATAGCCAAAAGCACTTAGATCCAAATTTGAAGGGCTTCTATTACCAGATTTATAACATTTGAACATCGAAATGAATAATGAAAGAATGAGCCAAAGCTTAATGAATAAAATAGAAATCTACTACATTACACTTACATAGATGATTAAGGGTGAAAGAAAAAATGCTTCCTCCAGGTAGAACACCAAGTAATAACTATAAAAAAATGATGGAATGATCATCATTTGGCAACCATCAACAATGATAGGCAACACAGCTGTGAATCATCAATTGATATAAAAGCTGGGGGGGGTAAGGGTTTAATAAAAGGAACAGAATATTGATGTATCAGAATACCTCCCCATAAGATAGTAAACAAAACAAGGGAGAAAGCTTTCTGGTTGAAACATTGAGAACAGCACTACCATCCAACTCTCAGACTTCTTTCAAATGCACCAAGTTCCCTAACAATATATCTCTGTTCTTTCTGGTCTAACCACCTATCCAAAAATGGATTTATAATGGAAAAACCTGGGAGATATGAGGTGACAATTTTAACATCAGTGTGGGACATTGCCAAAGTGTTCCCCCCATTATGAAGCCAATAATGCATGGCCTGAACCTGATCATGAGGAAACATCAGAGGACACATGTTGAAAGGGTAGTACCGAAGTATGAAAAGCCTGTATTCTTTAAGATTGTCAAAGACATGAGGAACAGGGAAAGACTGATGAGACTGAAGAAGTCTGATGAGACATGGAAGCTAAATGCAATATAGTATACTATATTCTTGGATGGTTGCTGGACCAGAACAGTTAGAGATATTATTAGGGAACTTGTTAAACTTTGAGTGCAATCTGTTAATTGGATAGCAGAGTTGTTATCAGTGTGTATAATTATACACTGGAATAATTAGAGGTCATAGGTCATCCTATCAGAAAAGTAAGACTAGAGAGAGAATGAAAGGGTAAGGAAGCAAATGTGGTAAAACATTAACAACTGGGGATCTAGGTAAAGAGGATATGAGAATTACTTTTATAAATACTTGCAATTTTGTAGGTTTGGCATTTTTTCAAAATTAAGAAGGCAACATTTTACAATAATATTTTTTCTTTTGTCCAAGATTTTTCATCTTGCCAGAATAACCTTTATGCCTGAGCTCCTTATGTCAAATGTAGTCCTTTGTACTTAAAGTTTATAGTATGTGTATAATTTTTAATGAAGTAGTAAACCTAATGAGATATAAAAAAAATCTGTGTTTATTTCTAAAAATTGAATATCTCAGGTAATGATACTTTGGTCAAATAAATATGGTAGGGTATGCTAATGGCCACTTTCTAACACAATAAAAAGAGGCGATTGCATTGCTGACATGTACACATAAGGAACTGTTAGACATTGAAACGGGGACTCAGAACTGTTGGACATTGAAATTGGGACTCAAACATTTTTTGTTGTTGTTATATGTTTATTTCTAGTCTACAGAGGCAAAATTTTTTAAAGGAAAGAAATGGTGGGAAAAAGATACAGAGGCAAAGAAGCATTGAACAGACTGTCAAACTACATTGGGAAGACAGGGGAGGTTGGGTGAGGGGGGCTGTAAGAGACCAACCGAAGGACTTGTACTCATGCATATAAGCACAACCAATGGATATAAGACACTGGGGCGGGTGGGGGGGGGAGGGCGGGCAGGTGAAGGCATGTACTGTGGGCTAGGGGAGGCCCGGGGGAGGTCAATGGGGGGAAAAAGGAGACATATGTACTACTATTTGTAATACTTAAAACAAAAAAATAAAATAAAATAAAAATTTAAAAAAAAGAGGCGAAATGGCTGAAGGGGGAAAGCAAAACAGCAAAACCAAACCAAATATCCCATTAACTCCTGACTTTCTTTGGTAGCAAAATGTTTTCAATCTAGATTAAGATTACTCCACTTTATTTTACTGCTTTCCTCTATACTTATTTTCTAAAAAATTTGTTTTATTTACATTTCTCTTTATAGGTTTCAGTGGAAAGAGCTCTTTAACTTCAGTATACATTAATAGTTGTGAAATAGCTTTTTCTTTTCTTAATTCTTTTGTTTACTCACATAACTCACTCATTGATGTTTCCCAACAGTACTTGGGAAACAGAGGCCTGTTTCTTGTTAATTTCACAAGTTGTCTTTTCCTGGAAATCAACAAGCAAGTAAAGCAAAATATTTCCAAATGGAATTTAATTGTCACATCTTTCAGACCAATAGAACTTAGCTAATGTTTTATAAGAATATCATGTTTTCTTAAATTTTTAATGTGTTTGTATAAATTTGATCTTACTGAAGGAAACTCAGACTCTCTTGTCATCTCTGCTTTAATATCCTATTTTAACTGTATAAGTTCACATAAAGGGAAATGATGAGTTTTTCATGTAGTATTTCTCAAAACTATATTTCATTCACTGATATTATCTGGTATTCAGTTCTAGTTCTTATTACAAAGCCCAAATACTTGTGCTGTTAGAATATTTCCTTTTATGGGAATGCTAGAGGCCCAGTGCATGAGTTTGTGCATGGGTGGGGTCCCTTGGCCTGGCCGTTGATCAGGGCCCATAGGGGCCAGCCAGCCAGGGGGAGGGACAGTGAGAGGTTGGCCAGCCACCAGAGGTTGGCTGTGGGAAGGTACTGACCTCCAGGGGACAGCTCCTGCATTGAGCATCTGCCCCCTGGTGGTCAGTGCACATCATAGTGACTGGCCGACCAGTCAACTGGTCATTCAGTCACTTAGGCTTTTATATATATAGATGTATTTTTGGTCAGTTTGCTTGTTTATTAGACTACAATGTTTATTGAATTCTACTAGATTGTTCAGATTCTTTATTAAAAGCATCTTGATTTCCCCGTCCTTTTTCCTATCTTTTATCTTGCATGCCTACTGGGTGAGTAAATCAGCTCCTCTACTTTTTTCAGTGTATGAAATTGCTGAGTAGATATCAGTAGTTAGAGTCTAGCCCAGATTATCTATGGTAGATCAAGGGGAGAAGCAGGGAGTAAGAACGCTTGGGTGAAAAAGACCCTCCTTTTCCCAGATTGGTTCTATAGACCTATGCTCTTCCTGTTCCTTCTGCTCTATCTTATCTGTCTTTGTAGCATGTGACTAAACAATGGCATGAGGATCTCCCAGGTAGTAAGAAAAGCAAAAAATACTAAATTGTTTTGGAAAGAAATAAAAAGCATAACAGGCAAAGTGATCTGTCTTTTTTACCTGATAGAGTGGTGTAGTGTCCATTTAGGAAAGGACTGAGCTGGAAGAGAATTGGGATTTGGCTTCAGGCAGGTGGCATTCTGAAGGTAAGCCAGTATTCTATTCATGGAGGCTGTCTTTGTCCATGTGCACCTTGAGTGGACTCTTGTTCAGGACTCTTACCTCAACTTTGTAGTCTCAATGACCCTACATTGTTTTATTTTAAAATACAATACACTGTTTTTAAAATAAGTTACCTTGAATGCGTACATTATTTTCTTGAAAATGTTTTCTCTTAAAATTTTACTTGTCTTCAAACAGTGTAATATATGAAATAGTGACTCTGAGAGACTGTCAGGATGGGGTTTTCCCATCAAAGGAAAAGAGGTGGCAACTCAGAGAGTAATAGTGCTGGGGAGTATAGCACCTTCACTACAGTGTGTACCAGGATCATTTTCACTAAGTCCTCTAATAAACTTACAAGACAGGCATTGCTATTCTTCACAGACTAAGAAATGAGATCCTGGGAGGTAAGTAACATGCCAAGACTACACTTGCACTCTTCTCTTTGCAGTGTCCTCAGTTCTCAAGGGTGACACCTTTTAATTAATTGTTCAGGTTTCACTGAATGTCACCCTTTCTTTGACTACTCTATTTAAGTAATTCTACTTCCTCCCTCCCTAAGCACAAGACACTCATTGTGGCTTGACTGTATTTTCCTCATAGCATTTATCACTTCTGACATTTTTTTGTACATTCTAAGACAGAGTAAAATTTGTCCTCTTTTACTATTAATTCCCCAACATGATGCAATGTGCATCATGTGAATATTTTTAGATGAATGAATACACCCAGGTAGGCAACCAAAGCCCTCTGGGGGTGTCACAGCAACTGCTTCAACAGATTCCCACTAGTTGTGCTGGAGATGTTTTTCTGCATAAATCTTTGGCACACATATTCTGACATCATCTTGAACACTTGGACAATGGATTCAACCCACTGATGAATCTGAGATGTGTCTCCTTTTGCCTTGCAAATGGATTCTTAGCAAAATCCTTTCTGTCTTATTCATATTATTGCTTAAGAATCATATTTAATCATCTGTGACCTTAATGTTAAATAATTTTTAGCTGGTACTGTTGACATTTAGCCTATGAACATTAAAAGAATACTTTTATGGGGCAATTAAGGTCTAAGGTATAGCCTTTGGCCACAAAAAGAGTTTCTCTTAGAGACATAAGCTGGTCCAATATTGGAGATGCTGACATTTTTATTTCATTACAGTTACGCTGAAAATTACTGAATTAAACAATCACAAGACCTGCCACCATTTTAAGCACTTATTATAATTTGTACTTAAAGGCGATTATAGGAGAAGCATGAAGTTCCCTGTTATATTTTCTCTCCTCATCTTCTCTAATATGATTTATTAATACTTAGATCCCCTTTTCACTCATAGAACTTTACTCAACTTATTGCATCTTGGTATCATGTTTCCATGTGTTGTACTGATGTTTCCTTCTTTATGCTTGGGTACAGCAATGAGTAAACAAATTTCTTCTCTATCATTTCTTACTTTATGCCAACTAAGTTTCATATTTCTTTCTCTCATTATAAATTTCATTGGAATTACTGCTTCACATATAGCTTTTCTTTGTTTTGAAGTCTGTAAATACACAAACATCTCTTGTTCTGGAGAAACTGTCTTTTTATTATATCTGGCTCAACTTTCCAAATGCTATTTTCTTATCTATGTTGATTCAATGAAATAAAAGTTAAGTCTTTGAGGATCTTACACAAACACTGTGTGCATTGAGTTGAATTGCATCGGAAACCTTGGCTGGCTGAATTTTCTGGGTAAGTGGAATATGCAGTCATTAGTAAAGAGCATAATACATAATTAGAAATAACATGTCCTTAGAACAAAATTTAAAACAAAAAGAATGCTGAAGAATTATAAAAATAATTGACTTCCCTATTTTAAAAATCCCTTCTTTGCTATTGTTTTCTTCCCATAGTTCTGCTTTGGTTTCATAAGCAATTAGCAAGCTGTTTATTTCATCTTTATAATGAGCAGAATTATTGTTCCTCTGTCTCTCCCAGAAATTTCTTCCCAGAATTTCTGTATGAAACATCACTAGTCTGGCATACACTCCTGCTGAGAATAATTATTATTTTATTTTATCTTGACTTATAAATAAAAGTTTATTCCAAATGTAATTTCATGTAATAATATATTAAGATTTTTATAAAGTCTAAATGAAAGCTACTTTCTTCCATTATACATTTTAGTTGTATTGATAAAATAATTCTGCATTTCTCCTATTTATAAATTGTTAGCAGATCCATCCCATGCTCATCATGTCATTTTCCTTCAATTGCTTTCAGATGTCTTATTTTTCTTTCTGTCACAGAGGTCACATTTTAGCTTTCTAGACACCATTGATGAAAATTATAGCTCTGTCTTTATTATTATCATGATTTATAAATTATAAGATAAAAATAACAATTTTCTGAAAGTATTGTTGACATCTGTCACTTTGATGAAAAAAATGATGTATGAAACTATGCTTTGTATATTGTAAAACTCTACATGTAAAATTAGCTCTTAATTTTTCTTAAAGATAATTTTAACTAAATTGTGATTTGATATTTTTATTTTATGAATTACATTAGAGGTTTACAAACTTTTTCTCTGTTATATTTTTGTAAAGGTGGTTTCTGCTTTTAAGACTTTTCGAATTAGTGATTTTATTCCATTAATTTGTATTGGAGTCTTATGAAGTTTTTTTCCCTTAAAATTATGTTCTCTTTATATGTTAAAAATATGTCCTTTTTTCTTAAAAAAATTTAAACACTGACCTAATTTATAAAAATGCAACATTTTAATAAAGGGAAATGGGAAAGTGTAAAAAATTATTAGAAAAAAATAACTGAAAATCAAGATAATATACTATAGCACACATATTTATATCAGGAACATATTGCAGACCCTGTTTTGTTTCCTTATTTTCTTCCTTAAAATTAAAATCTTAGCATGCTACACTACCAAATGGGCAAATAAATTGTCATATATTCATACAATGGCAACAAAAAGAAATGAACTACTCATACTGATATATTCAACAACATAGATGAGTTTTAAAAGCATTATGCTAACTGAAGAAACTAGATTTAAACAGCTACACGTTGTATAATTTCATTTACACGTCATTCTAGGAAAGGCAAAGCTACAGAAATAGAAATAAGATCCATGGTTGCCACTGATTGGAGTTAGGGGAAGGAATTTGTTTATTAAAAGGCACAAGGGAACTTTTTGGAGTGTATATGTGTTCCTTTGTCAAAACTCATAGAATTGTACACCAAAAAAGTGTTAATTTACCACCTGAAAATTATACCTCAATGAAGTTACCTGTCATGAAATAAACAAGACTGCTCATGTGTAAATTTAGTAAACATTCATGGATATTTCCAGAATATATATTTTCTTAAGCAATTGTCTGATTAAATAAGAAACAAACTTTCTTTATTATTAAAAAAAACCCAGCATCTTGAACAAGACCAGTTTTCTGTTAAACATACTATGTTAACTTTTAATGAACTAAAATAACAACTGAAAAGGATATAGGAAAGAATTTTAGTTTAAGTGAGCTAAACATCTTTCATAGCAGAAAGTCAGTAGGCTATTTTATTTTAAGGGAATTTTTATTTAAATTTATTGTGGTGACATTGGTTAACAAAATTATATACACTTATTTGAGTGTACAATTTTATGATACATCATCTGTATATTGCATTGTGTGTTTACCACCCAAAATCAGATCAAGAAATCAAGAAATAGGATTGTCTGCATGGAGCACTACTTGGAAATGAGCTTGAGAAATACAAATACAAAAAGAAATAGGATTATGAGTATATTATTTAAACGTTGAAAGGCAATCTTTAGAAGAGCCAAGGCCTGCCCTAAAGTGTTTTAAAATATAACTTGAAGGTCCAGACTTAGAGATGAGAAGGTTGGACAAAGGTTGTTGCTTTTTATTCATAATGCCCTTTGCATTATTTGTTTGTTTAACCATATGTATGTATTGCTTTGGCAAATAAAAAATTTAAAAAAATATAGTATTTCATTGGCCATTAACCAGCTGCACTGGGTATCTCCTGTTGGTCCCTCCACATCTATTTCCCACTGTTCCTCATGGTTCTCTGCTAGGAGGCTCATCTGTATGGCCTGTCTCAACAGGCTCTCCTACCTTCAAGCTAATGGGGACATTGATTGGAGTGAAGAGAGTGTGACTTGACTATTTATTCTGCTGGTTCCTTCAGTAAGGTGCATTAGAATAGCTGTTACTCAAATAAATACCACTGCTCTTCTCAAGGTGGCTTACTTTACTCAACAACTCTTTCTTAGGGTTGCCAACCCTACACCACCAGCACAGTTGAATATTCAAGTATAACTTTGACTCCCCTAAAATGTAACTATAGTTGTCTCTCAATATCTGTGGGGTATTGGTTCCAGGACATCAGTGGGTACCAAAATCCATGGCCACCCAAGTTGCTTATATAAAATGGTGTAGAACAGTCCTAGCTGATTTGGCTCAGTGGATAGAGCACTGGCCTATGGACTGAAGGGTCCTGGGTTTAATTCCAGTCAAGGGCACATTCCTGGGTTGTAGGCTCGATCCCCAGTAGGGGGCGTGGAGGAGACAGCTAATCAATGATTCTCATCATTGATGTTTCTATCTCTCACTCTCACTTCCTCTCTGAAATCAATAAAAATATATAAAAATAAAATAAAATGGTATAGAGTAATGCATACATCTGTGGATTCCCAACCATGAAACAGTCAAAAACAGTTTTCCATCTGTGCTTGATTGAATCTTCAGATACAAGCCCCAGGGATATGGAATGCTGACTTTAGACTTATTGGGGGGAAAAAATCCACATATAAGTGGACCTGCACTGTGAAACTCAAGTTGTTCAAGTGTTATATACATATCATGTACACATAAGGAACTGTTAGACATTGAAACGGGGACTCAGAACTGTTGGACATTGAAATTGGGACTCAAACATTATTTTGTTTTGTCTTGTTTTGTTATTATATGTTTATTTCTAGTCTGCAAAGGCAAAACTTTTTAAAGGAAAGAAATGGTGGGAAAAAGATACAGAGGCAAAGAAGCATTGAACAGACTGTCAAACTACATTGGGAAGACAGGGGAGGTTGGGCGAGGGGGGCTGTAAGAGACCAACTGAAGGACTTGTATGCATGCATATAAGCACAACCAATGGATATAAGACACTGGGGTGGGGGGGAGGGCGGGCAGGTGAAGGAATGTACTGGGGGGTAGGGGAGGTCGGGGGGAGATCAATGGGGGAAAAAAAAAGGAGACATATGTACTACTATTTGTAATACTTAAAACAAACAAAAAAATTTAAAAAAAAAAAGAGAGAATGAGAGATCCATAGATATTGTTAGGGAGGCAGAAAATCTCCCCTACTCTTTTTTAGTTCTTATGGCAGGACTAATACAATAATAAAATAGACCCAAGACGAGGTTAATAGGAGAAAAAAAAAAGAATTTAAATTGGCCACAATGATGTGTTGGTCATAAAATGATATTTAAATAAATAATTAAACCAGATACCTCTTTATACTTTATAACAAAGAAACAATAATTTTTTAAAGAAATTGGCAGGACAATGGAAAAAAGTTAGTGTTTAGTAGAAAGGAATATAAGCAAGGTTTGGGTATTTGTTAATGAGGAATTTAAACAAGTCAATAAATTAGAAAAGAGGCAAACAAAAGTCTCTTGTTTATACAGATACTTTGGCTAGAGTTATTTAACCCTAGGAATGAGGGGTGTTTCTAGGTATGGAGAGGACACCTTTTCCATAGGTATTTATTTACTACATTCAAGGACACAAGGCAGGGTCAAGATGCCCTTTTTGCACTGGCTTCTTGTTAAATAACTTTAATTCAAAGTAATTGATATGCCATTGTGGGATATTTTGAGGTAGCCTGTCTTGGACTTTAACAACATAAGTCATATAATTTCCCAAATTGTCTGGAATTGAGAGAAAATAGCATTCTCAAGTTGTCATGGTCCATAGACTCTATGCTATGAAGTATTTTTGACCTTTTGAACTCTTAAATATGTTCAGGCATAATTATAACTCTTGCAATAAATAAAATACCAGTCAAATAATTGATGACAGGAAATGAAAGTATGGCCTGCCTTTCTGTGTACAAAAACCTGATAATTGTATTTTTTAAAGCATTTTTAATTAGATTTTGACTGAAAAAGAAAAGAAATATAAGATACACAGCACTTAGCTTCTGCACTGTAAGTTAAAGGAGCCATAACGTAGACAAAATGTCACATTCCTCGAAGAGGTGAAATATGTACTGGAACAAGTACTCTGAGGCACTTAATATATATGAGTGAAGTCTTGCTTATAGACAATGCCACCAGTAATATAGAGGGTTCAAAAGTATTTCTAAGGATGGGATTCTTAAAAAGGCTTATTTATGCCAGAAAAACTTTATTTAAGTATATATTTTAAATGTTTTCCCTCTTCACATCCAAGTGATTTGAATAAGTGGTTATCTTTCCTCAGCATTTCTTTTTATCAGAAGAGCAAACATATACTTTCCATTTATAACCTAAGACTGAAAGTAATTACACTCTGAACTGAATAATACTGAAAGAGAAGAATACACAGACTCTAAGGACAAACAGTTTGACATCTGTGGTTTCCTTCCTCAATTTTATATTCTTATTTAACTTTGTAAGTCTCAAGTTAGCTATTTACCCTGACACTTCCATTTCCCTGCCAGGAAGAGGGTTAAGAGACACATTCAGTGCTTAGGGCTAGATTTAAGTCTTTGAATGCCCTGGGCAGTAAAAGTGCATCAGATTAATGTAGAAACTTTATTTGTCGGGGGCGTTTATGGCACTGAGGCCAAGTGACTATGATAAGAAAGAAGAATCTGGATAATAAAGATGGTTTCCCTTATTGATCCTGAGCAGGCTATATATATCCAAACCTTTGTTCATTGTCCTCTTTTTGGTATCTTTCTAAACTCATTCTGCCCATCCTTGAGTCTAAATTTAATATCCACTTTTCATATAACTACCTTTCAAACACAGTAGCCCGCACTCAAATATCGATATAGACAGATTTAAGTGCCTGCCATGTCTCCTTCATCGTTATTTTTAAGTTTGTTGTAGATGCTAAATTACAACTATTCATTAACATCTTATTAACTCATTTACTCATGAGTCTCTAAATATTTGTTTAGTGTTCCAAGTATTGCTCTGAATGCTAGAGATATATCTTAGTAATTTACATCTATCACTGTAATTGATTTATGACAGCCAATAAACACCTCTTAAATGAGTAAGTGATTCAACTAATAACTAAATAAATAAGTAAGTGCATACACACAGAAATGAAATCCATTCTGATGTAAAAATAAAATAAGTTTGAATCCAAAGTCTAGAAAATCCACATCCTATGTTATTACAACATTCTTAGAAGAAACTTGCACCAACCCATGGCACCAATGCAAAATATTTTATGAGGAAACTGGGGGCAGAAATAGTGCTTTATTTTATGAGCTCTGGAAAGTTTCCTTTTACTAGAAGGAAATAATGTCTTCATTTCATAAAAAATATTTGAAAAATTTCAAGTGTTGCCTCCACAAACCATATTTAAGGTAGAGATGGTTCAGCACTGCTCTTCCATTTCAGTCAATAAGTGTGTGCCTATTATGTTAATCTTCATTTCTGTGAGGTAAACTCTGCATGAGACCTCTGTCTTTATAGGTATTCTCTGTTGAATTCTTTTCTAAAATAAGGAATTCTTCTGTAATGCAAATTTCTCTAAATTTTACTTGAGTTTCTCGAATCATAGCAATTCTATCCTAACAGTATTAGTAGCAACAACACAGAAGCCAGTCGTGTGGAAGACTGTAGTTGTTCCAGAGTTTTGCATTTCCTCATATCCATGGCCCCGCAGAGTGGCTGAGTAGAACTTCTGAAGTCAGATTGCCTTGGTCGGAATCCTGGGCCCAACCTTTGTGAACAGTAATCTTCAGGAAAGTTTTTATTTTTCCTATTTGTGCCTCAATTTCTAAATCTATGTAGACGGTAAAAGGGAAAATGATTGTACCTAACAGTTGATAGCTCAGATGTACTACTAGATGGATCTGAAAATAGAATGGCTAACTCAAAAGCTTAAAGAACTTGAGAAAGTGCAAGCAGGTTCGGTTGCCTTGCCCATCGTACACATTAGAGGAGGAATTGTAATGTGTTTAACAAATATAGGTGAATGACTCTGAAAGTTGCACTTTAGAGTTTAGCTTTTGGTTTAGGATAATACTAGTTACTCTCTCAAAAAAAAAAAAAAAAAAAACCACAACAGCCTAGACAAGGTAAGTTTATTTCCTTCTCAGAAAGCCATCCAAGGCAGTGTTACTTGCCAGGGGAAGCTCTCTTCCATGCTGTCTGTCACTCAGGGGCTCTGATTGGTGAACATTCTGATGAGGTGTCTGAGAACATCATGGTTGTCTCATCCCAATGAGCTGTAATGGGTAAAGATTTGGGGATATTTTCATTATCTATAACTGGAAATAGTTACTTACTCACTGGTTGGGCCTGGAAATAGCAATTCTATACTATCACATGGACACATGATAATGCAAGAGAGGCTAAAAAATATTATCTAATTTTGTACCTTCAATAGAAAATTTTTACAGTACACTCATCCTCTCTCCAGCTACTGAGTTCACTCTATTACTGCACCCATTTCAAAGTCTAGAATATCCTCTCAATCAGGACCACATTTTAATTGGCTATCATAAAAAAAAATTCATTCTACAAAGGACTGATTGAGTAATCCATGGCAGGCTCTAGCACATATCAATGACTGAATGCTTCTGGGAAGGCATTTTTTTGGTTTGTTTATTAATCCTCACCCAAGGATATTTTCCCATTGATTTTTAGAGAGGGAGAGGGAGAGGCAAAGAGAGAAACACATCATCCCAACTAGGAATATGAATCGAGCCTGCAACCCAGGCATGTTCCCTTGACCAGAATAGGATCCAGGATACATCAGTCCAAGGGCTGACATTCTATTCACTGAGCCAAACTGGCTGGGAAGGCATTTTTAAGACCTGTCTACACTGACAGTGGATGAAGTTTCACGATTAGGTTGGATCTGTGTTCTGGAATGAATCTCTTGTCCATTGATCTCTATGGACTCTGCAGCCATTCTCTTGAAGTATTGTACTTATATATTTTCATCTGCAGACACCACAGTATTGTTCTCCCAGGAGGCTACATAGCTTTCAAAGCCTAGTTCTTGATCGTAAACCATTGGGAACCTAAGAATGGTGTACATCCAGTCTTTTACTTTTTGTTTTTGCTAAAATCATATTCTTTAGCAATAAAATCACTTTAAAAAGTTACTATGGTCCTAATCTACTTGTTTCCAGCTTATTCCAAGCGCTTGTAAACATACCCAAGGTCATTTTTTTAGATCTGTCACTTGACATTGCTCTATTTCCTTGCTTTCGTTGCTTCCATGCCTATTTCTTTAAACATAGCAGTGGCTGCTACCAGAACAATAGGTTTTGGTAGGAAGACAACATCCTTAATCTTATATCTTGCTGTAGGGCCAAGTTCTTTGTCTTATTGGAACATTGTGTTCCAAGCCTATCTCTTACATTAGGGGTCTTGAAGAAGCTGGCTTCTCCAACACTGCTAGACATTTAATGTCTGCCTGCAAACCAGCCAGGTCTTTCCTGAGCTTATTTATCTTTCATGGTACCCTGACAAATGCATCAAGCAGCAGCCAATAAAAGTGAATAAATTGTCTTTTTTTTTCTTCTAAGTTTAGGTTTGGTAGACCCTTGTTCTTTCTTCAAAAGTTTTCTAAGCAACAGTTTTAACAAATATTTAGCCAAAGAATAACAGAGTTCTCCAGCATTTTAGCATCCTGCATGGGTTTCTTAACCACTTACTGGTGCCATTTTTCAAGTGGTGGACTTCAGTAACACCATGCTCCTCCCATTTCATTTGTCATAAAGAACAAAGGCATGGAGACACCTGGAGAGACTCTCAAACCAAGGCTGGAAGCAGCACAGCTCACTTCCCTTTGTCTAAGACTAAGCATGGCTGTGGACCTAACTGCATGAAGGCTAAAAGATATAAGATATAATCTGTGTGCCCTGAAAGGAGAGGAAGTGGATTTTTGTGGGTGCCTAGTTGTGACTGTCACAGTTTCCCACGGATTTAGTATGTACATTATTTTTTCCCCCCTTTCTACTATTATACCACACCTGGAATTTTCACTCAGGGTTCTACGTGAAAGTTCTCCAGGTAATTGCCTATTCTAAGTAAGCATTTTTTCACCATTTAGGATATAAAGTTTGTATGAAAAACCAAATGTGCATTTTTGTTTTATGAGATAAAAGTTTGAAGAAAACATGAAATGAGATTTTATTACACTTTATGAGAAATTAAAATGAACTGCTTTTTAACAAATTAATACATATAGTCTTTTAAAAATATTAAGTCATAGTGTGATAATTGAACATGGGCATTTATATCATTTTGAATTTTAGGTATCCTATTAGAATAAAAATATTTTAAGAAATACTCAGTTTATGTTAATGATCTTGAAACTTTCTGAATAGAAGAGGAATCTTTCAAAACTTTATACCACAGTCAAGATATACAAGGAAAAGAACAAGAAATGCAAGATCATAGTAGATTCTAACCCTATGAATGTCTTTTCTTAACTTTTAAATCTCTAGTACTAGCAGAAGACTGAGCAAATACTAAGGCAAATAGCTGATAAACCAATGAGTAAAAGAATGATCAGGTGTCAGAATAAATAAATAAATAAATAAATAAATAAATAACTATATTTAGTTACTAATAGCTGTAAAGTTACTAAAAATACTAATAGCTATTAAAATAATAGCTAATAATAGCTATTAAAAATAACAGCTAACAAAAAGGTCTATGGGATCTCAAAATTTCCCAATAAAACCACTGTTATGCAAGTCTTTAATATTTATGGCAAATATATGGACATTTATTTTAAACAATAAGATCATTGTGGCAATTTTTAGTAATGACTAAATATAAATCAATTAGAATATACTCAAAGTATACATATCAATAAGATCCAGTCACATTATTATTTAATTTTTATATTTAAATTTTGCTGGTTAGAAAGTTTTTTAAGTAGTATACAAAGTATTTAAAAGGTGTTTGAATACTTGGATAATATAACTGTGATAATGATAATTAAAGCAAAATGAAAAATATGGTCAAGGACGAAATTATGATATTAACACAGTCTGTATTTAAAATTATCATGGAGTAAAAAGTATATGCATACGTAAAATATTGAAATTTGAATTATAGTAATCAAGTTATGTTTCCCACTAGCAAGAATGTATTAGGTTAAACATCACTAAGGCAAAGTTTGATGATTCTTTTGATTTATAGGTACAAAGAGAGTGAATATAATAAAAATGCTCTCAAAAATAATTTGTTGACAACTTGTAGTCTCATTTATTTTTCTCCAAAATTGTTCTGGCTATGTATATTATTAGAGAAAAATTAAGTACAAAACAGGCTAATTAAATAGTTGTTTTGGGAAAGAATGAACCAATAAAGTAAGTGTTTTACAAGTGAACTAAAGAAAACAAAGATGAGTTTTTTCCAACTCTTTTTCATTACTTTGAAGGTGGATTCTATTAAAAACATCACTAAAAATATATAGGGGTTATAATAGGCTGAATCTTAATATTTATGGAGTGGAATTATCAGAAACATTTCTCTTATCACTAACAATTGATGGTTTTATAATAGCATATATTTACAACAAGAAAAAAAGATTATTAGACACATGCCAGGCACTATGTTTAGTACTGGGCTAACTCAGTGGGCAAGATAGACAAGGAGCCAGTCTCTTGGTGCTAAAATTGTAATGGAATTTTCCTATAGTGTATGTAATTGAACTTCTCTTTGTGTTGAAGGACAGCAGTCACAAACTCTGAATAGAGCTAGGTACATGTCCCCTCACTTTTAAATTACTGAAGGCCAAATATAATTATTTTCCTGACTTTATGTAGAATCTTTTTTTAGAATGTGAGTTAATGGTATAATAGCAATTAAATCCTGAAGGAAAAAAGCAAGAATGTGGAGGTGATACAGGATGAGACAACATGTGACTAGTATAGTAAGTTAAGATTAACTGTGCACATACCTTTTTACAAATAGCTAAACCATTGCATTATCAAGAAAAAGGATCACAACCTTAAGAAGTGGAAAATGAATTTAGTAATAGCTAGATTGTATGGTATTGTGATGTAGACAAGTAGTGAGAAAATTTTTGTTGGAAACCATCAAAGACAGTTCTGGGGTGGGGAGGGGGAATGACACAGCATGTCTCATAGACATAACTGTGGAGACTGTTAGTAAATGATCTAATAACTTTTTCTTCTCTCCAATTGCATTGATTCTCCACTAGAATAGACAAGAATTATAAATATCCAAGCCCCCCACTGTGCACTGTTTGAAAAACGAGGTATGTAGCTATTGATAAATGCTATATCTCTGTCAGAGAGAAATCTTGATATTACCCCATGGGTTTGATTTTAGAGTGAATATAAACAGGTTTAAGTACTTTTTATTGGTCTGTTTGTGTTGGGCAGTGTGAGCCATAGGTCTTCCTATATTGCACTGTAAATAAACAGTGTGTCCCTAGCATTATACTCACTGTGATGGATAGAATACCTTTCTCAACTCTCAATTGTCTCATTATCCAAATTCTATTGGGTCATTAAACAAACATTAGAAATGTGGATACTTGCTCTGCCTGAAATAAGATCATTCATTTTAACTAAAACTTTTATAAAACTTTATTATAAGTATATATATATATGTGTATATATATATATGGCATTGATTTCACACTATTTATATCGATGCTTTGATTTTATAGCATGATTATATAGCAAAGCATATAAAATCTCTCTTTTTTTAGGCCTAAAGCCTTCTTTAATTTGTATGCAGTCTTTGAATTCTGTCCAATGTCCATTAGTTTATTCAGCATTTGTGTTTCTATTTAAAATTCTGTTCCTAATGCTAATTGTTAACTTTAACAAGGGGCTCTTTATCTTATCCATAGAATGTTTCAAGGAAAATGGAGACATTTTGAATGACAAAGATTCTGCATCTTGCACAGGGTTGCAAGTCTCATCTGAAAAACAAAGAAAGCTGATTTAATGCACTTTCCCCTTTTTCTTTTTCTTGTGTGACTGAGACTTGTTTTTTCGTCTTCAGCCATTCATGGATTTTTGTGTTCTTATGTTACCAGACTGCTTCCATGCCAAGGACTGGCCCTGCCCTGGCATGGTCCTGGATCTTTTGTGTGTCAGGCAGCCTCCACGTTCTTTACTTCTGCAAGAAAAATGTCAAGACACGAGTCCAGATGAAAGTACGCATAAGTTTATTAAAGCTTGGGACAGTGAGGCAAGGAAGGGATCCTGGAGACAGCATCAGGGAGTAAGCCCTGGACAAGCTGCCACTTCCCACTGTTCCCCTGGGTACAAGTCTCATCTGGGAGCTTAGGATAGGAGAGGCAAGGTGCATTCCCGAGAAAAGGAGGGTGCAGGTATGCTCAAAGAAGAGCAGGAGCTGGCGTCCTTTGTCCTGAGGGTTCTACCTGTTTTCTATAGGTGGGAATTTTAGTGTTGGTCCCAGGAAAGGATCTCAACAGAGTATTTTATTAGATTTCCAGATGTGTTGTTTAGTTTGCTGATGTGTCAAAATGAGCATACAGGGAGGTCAGGGATCATTCCCTGGTTAGTTTCACTTCTGTCTTTGATTAGTCTGGCTCTGTTTTTTGTTGTTGTTGTTAACTATCCCTGTGATTTAAACCATCTGCTCCTAGGTATCTTTGTTTAGGGAGGATGGAGCCTTGTGATTTATCAGCTGGCTGTTAATTGCTCAGCCCTTCCAGCCATTTGTCCAGCCATTTGTCTCAGTTTCCTCATTCCACTTGCCAGGGGATTTTCCTCTTTTCTTACTAACCTGCCTCACTTAGATGAAGATAGGTGAGAAGTGGGACCTAAATAGTTCATATTATATTTAAATGATTTTTTATCGCCCTCACTGAATTTTGGAAGCAGTAAAAGATGTTTTATACATTGTAACACATTCAGGGTCTTGTTGAGCTATAGAGTCATTAAATTCAGGATAAGATATGAGGTGAAAGAGTGTCCAGTAGGAAGCAGAGGAAATTCCACTGATTTTATGTAAACCAAAGCACAATTTTATACTACTAAAACTTTAGGTAAATTATCTGGTCACTTTTAAACATTTCCATCTTCCCACCTCTTTCACTACTGGCATTACCTGGCGGTTAGGGAGACTCAGCATGGAAAATCATTTAATAAATTGATCTATTAACACATAATTGCTGATCATTTTCTTTGTGTAAGATACTAGAACAGGCATTTTGACAGATAAAATATGTAAGACACAATGGCTACTTAAAATCTTAAAATCTAGTTAAAAATAAAGCATAATAATTAAATGTAACATATTAGTGACAACTCAATACTGATAGCATATGGACTAATATTTAGTGTAACAGTATGTGTCATGTGCTTTCAAAGTGATTTTTTGTCCATTTTTCTGCCATTTTTACTCGCATCTATTGTATTGTTATGATATGAAATATTGTGGAAGAGATAGATGTCATTCTTTTTCTAGAATAAATGGAGTCATAAAAAGACCTACATTTTACACTCATATTTCCATGTGACATAACCTGAAGGGTAACAACATTATCAGATTTATAGATTTGAATCCCTAAAAGGCAACAAACTCAGAAAATTTAATTGCTCTGTAAAAAAAACCCAAACATTTAAAACTTTTGAGATTGACCATAAAAAAGAGTTATTTTAGTATTTGTGTAAGATATCACTATTCTGTAGTTAATGAGCTACTACATTTTTTGAGTCAAGGTGATGCAAAAACATGTCTTCCCTGGGTCTTCAGTTTGAAAGCCACAATCCATCAGATTTAATTGGACGTCCTTGTGTACTCAATGAGACAGTGTCCTCCTTCAGTTCCCGTGTATAGGCCTATGAAAAGAACTTTAGCAGCATGCTGCATATTTTGAACCCCTTCATGAACTTAATAGATAGAAGCATTCCAGAAATAAGCTCTTATTTCTGGATAACTTGTGTATGTACTATAACATCACTAAACTATAAAATAAAGCTTAATGAATTACAGTGGGAAGGAATTAGGGAGAATTCGTGAAGCAAAAGTCCTAGTTTCCTGAGACTTGCTTTTATGGTTGCTGTTCTAGGGTTTTCCACTAAGTCTACCAAGAAAGGAAGACACATGGTGGGTCACAAAATTATACAGACTGAATATGCACATTAATATATGACTATATATTCAAAGGTAAAACAAGTAGTAAAGATAGACCATTTCCTTTTGTCAATGTGCTAAGATGTAAAATTCAGATATATAATGTGACATTTTACCTAAATTTTTGATACTAGAGGCCTGATGCATGAATACGTGCACAGGTGGGCTCCGGCTGGCCCACTCTGATTAGTGCCCATCGGGCTGGGCTGGCGGTGGGGAGGGGCTGTGCAGTGGCCGGCCAGCCCTGCCTCTAATAGGGATGTTGGGGGATGATCAGGGGCTGGACCGGCGGTGGGGAGAGGGCCGATTAGGGCCCAGATCAGTCTGGTTGGCTGCCACAGTGCATGTCATAGCCACCCGTCATTCTGGCCATTCTGGTTGTTCCACCATTGGGGTCTCTGGGCTTTTATATATATATGTAGTTTACATATTCATATCCTGCATAAACACATTTCTTTGATAGGTATAAATGCTTTCTTTGTTAATGAAATTATTGCTTACCGTTGCTAAGCTTAATTTGAACCACTTTAATTAAGAAATCAGATATTTAATATGTATTTATTTTGCTTTGAGGTTTGTCATTCCTTTTGCTTTCAAGTCTTCCTAGGAATAATTATAATATCAGGGGTATTTTAGAATAGGATCTTTTGTCAACACTACGTAATGATTATAATTTCATATTTAAAAATTTTAAAAAACTAAGTTACTTTAATATTAATATTTCAAATGCTGGATGCTTCCTACAGAGTTTGAGTGGACCACTTTCTGTACGCAGGAAAGTCATAGTTTTAGTATCCTATCTAATAAAAGAGTAATATGCAAATTAACCATCACTCTGCTACACCCACAAGCCACGCCCACCAGCCAGTCAGGAGAGAGTATGCAAATTAACCCAACCAAGATGGCTGCAGCAGGAGGCTTGGGTTTCCCCTGCAATGGAGGAAGCCACGTTCCTGGCCTGCTCTGGCCTCCACTGAAGGCTACAAAGTTTCAATTATAGAAGATAAATAAATTCCAACAAAAATGGCTATGGCCACAGAGCAAGCAGGAGGCTTGGCTCAGCTCAAGGCTACAAAGGTTCAACTATAGAAGATCAATAAATCCCAGATATCAGGGCCTCCACTTGGGTTGCCAGGGTGTGTGGCCAGCCTGCAAACCACCACAGGCCCCTCGCCCATGCTGCCCCACACCCCAAGGGAACCCCCACCCTAATCCAGGACACCATTCAGGGCAAACCAGCTGGCCCCCACCCGTGTACCAGGACTCTATCCTATCTAATAAAAGAGTAATATGCAAATTGACCATCACTCCAACACACAAGATAGCTGCCCCCATATGGTCAAAGATGGCTGCCCCATGTGGACACAAGATGACTGCCATAAGATGGCCAGAAGGGGAGGGCAGTTGGGAGGGACCAGGCCTGCAAGGGAGGGCAGTTGTGGGCAATCAGGCCAGCAGGGGAGGGCAGTTAGGGGTGACCAGGCTGGCAGAGGAGGGAAGTTGGGGGTGACTGGGCCTGCAGGGAAGGGCAGTTTGGGGGGAACCCAGACCTGCAGGGGAGAGCAGTTGGGGGGGACCAGCCCTGCAGGGGAGGGCAGTTAGGGGTGACCAGGCCTGCAGGGGAGGGCAGTTAGGGGTGACCAGGCCTGCAGGGAAGGGCAGTTAGGGGGTGATCAGGCTGGCAGGCAGAAGCGGTTAGGGGCAATCAGGAAGGCAGGCAGGCAAGCAGTTGGGAGCCAGCAGTCCTGGATTGTGAGAGGGATGTCTGACTGCCCGTTTAGGAGTGTGCAGGTTGGGCTGAGGCACACCCCTCCCACCCTGTGCATGAATTTTATGCCCTGTGCCTCTAGTCTATAATAATAAAAGTGTAATATGCTAATTAGATTGGACGTCTTTCCAGACAACCTTCTGGATGAAGCCAGGGCTGCGAGGGAAGCCTGGGTCCTGGGTGCTGGCAGCCAGAGGGAAGCCTGGGTCCCGGGTGCCAGAGAGAAGCCAGTGCCAACAGCTGGCGGAAGGAAGGCCTACCCATGCATGGATTTTGTTCATCGGGCCTCTAGTATAGTATAAAAGAACAAAAATCAACACCTTAATTAATGGAAATAGCCACTGAATGATTGATCTAGTAGTTTTATGCAATTAAAAATTTTACCCTATGATAAAATCATAGAATTTTAAAGTTGGACTAGGGCCGTGGTTGGCAAACTGCGGCTCATGAGCCACATGTGGCTCTTTGGCCCCTTGAGTGTGGCTCTTCCACAAAATACCACGGCCTGGGTGAGTCTATTTTAAAGAAGTGATGTTAGAAGAAGTTTAAGTTTAAAAAATTTGGCTCTCAAAAGAAATTTCAATCACTGTACTGTTAATATTTGGCTCTGTTGACTAACGAGTTTGCCGACCACTGAACTAGGGTAATGGTTAACTTTTTAATTTTCTTATTTTAGAGATGAAGTACAGACAATATTATATAAGTTATTTGGGTTCACAATTACTTCCAGTGAGAACATGCAGTAACAACTTTAAGTCTCCTTACACATGTAGGGAATGTTTTCCTACCCTGACCAAGGTAGGACTCCTTTTGAATCCTCCTGACTATTGCCATCACAGTTGATACTGAATCCTGCATTTAAAAAAAATATTTTTATTGATTTCAGAGAGGAGGGGAGAAGGAGAAAGTGATAGAAACATAAATGATGAGAGAGAATCATTGATTTCCTGCCTCCTGCATGCCCCACACTGGGGATAGAGCCCACGACCCGGGTATGTGCCCTTGAGCAGGAATCAAACTGTGACCCTGGTTCATAGGTCGATGCTCAACCACTGAGCCATACCTACAAATTGTATGTCACAGATTTCATTTTATTTCCTCTTGTAAACAAACTTTGCATATGCTTTTTATTTTCAGTGAATAGATTATCTCTTTTCAGATCTACCTTTTTGGTGGTTTCAAAAGGACTTAAGTAGTAAATACAATACAGTACAGATGCTCTTATCTTTCCCAATATCATGCTGATTATTCAATTTAAAAGGAAAAGTTGCATTTCAAAATGACATATGCACAAAATATTTTATTTTAGCTTGAAACCTAGATATGCATTCATTCACCAATCTTTTAATATTAATCCTTTAAAATTTTTTAAAAGTATTAATCCTCAGATTAGATTACATATCTTTCTTATATAAACTATACTATTCATGATTTTGTTTGGGTTTCTCTAAAATGGAATGAAATATTTGTACTATTTGTAAAGCCAACTGTATACAGAATCCTTTTAGAGCTTTGCACTTTTACTTCTAATATTTACAGTTTCCTTACCTTTCCCTAGTTCACTGTGTGTTTTTTTCCTAACACTTTTTCTCTTAATTTACTTTTTTTTATACTCATGATTTAATTAAATTACATGATTGCATAATAAGTGTATCCTATAGCCATAAACATATTTGGGATGATTCCAGGTAAGTAAGCATTTTCTGGTGGAGCAGAAAAATATAGCTATATTAGGGATCACCTCAAATCTAATGGTTACCATAGATATCATTCATGACAGAAGGCAAAAGAGATTTAGTATTCTGGTAAATTGTTTTGAGGGACATTGGTTATAAGAGTGTTTTTGAACTTAACATTCCTGTCTGAGGAAAACTGGAAAAATAGCATCTATATTAGGAGAGAACAGAATGAAAGCTTCAGGGTTAAATTCCCCCAGGCTTCACTGCTTTTTATAAAAATGTATTTTTATTGATTTCAGAGAGGAAGGGAGAGGGAGAGAGAGAGAGATAGAAACTCAATGATGGGAGATAATCATTGATTGGTTGCCTCCTGCACAACCCCCACTGGGGATCGAACCATAATACTGGCATGTATCCTGACTGGGAATTGAATCTGGTTCATAGATCTATGCTCAACTACTGACCCCCACCAGCTGAGTATATTTTGCTACCTGCATCTACCGTATGGAACATATGTAAACCACCAACCTCTAGAGAAGTCGTTGCATCATCACCTGTTTTGAAGTTTGGCTGAAAGCTGTGAAATCTCTTGTCCTCTCAAACACCCACAACCATGCCCTTGCAGACCTGCTAAAGGAAATGGAACTGAAGTGATGCCTGAAATTCAAGTGTTAACTTTGGACCGTTTATTTAATCTTTCTTTCATCTGTAAAATGGGCAAAATAATAGTATCTACTTGTAAGTTTGCTATTATAATTAAGCCAAAAAGTATTATGCAGTTTTCAAGGAATTGTATCTTATGAGTTAACCTTTGTAATTAAAATAATGCTGATCAGCTAAAACATATCTGTCCTGAAGAAGCTTAGACTGAGAATTGATAAGGATGGTAAGATGTTTATTGTTTTGCAAAATATATATATGTATATATATATCTTACAAAACGTTGAATTAAATTCAGATTATGAAAATAATCTAAAGGTGATATTCTCATTGCTCTATATAGTAAATTCTTAATAAAGAGATTACTATTATTTGATTTACATAGAAGATTTATGCTAAGCAATGGTCTTTGACATGGCAATGTGCCTGTCATTTTTGACATCCAGTTTATTTTTTACTTTTCTATTCCAGGGTAACAACTGACTAACAAGGATACCCTGACTCAAAATAGTTATCATCGGAACCAAAGTTTCCCTTGCCAGAAGAGGTTGGGCAAGAAACATGAAAATTACACCTACCTCTTCTAGTTTATTTCAGTTTGGTTATTTTATTTCATCTCAGTCCATGGCATTGTTTTTGGCAAGCACTGATGCAATCTGTTTCCACTGTTTAAGACTGGAGAATGACGATGTCCCTAAGCCTCTATTTATGATTTAAAATCTGAACACCCAACATATCTGGACTTTGGTGTGCTGCCCACATGGAACAATGAAACATTTATAGAATTGGGCATTTCTGCCCTGGGCTTTCTTGGTGACATCATAGTACCTCTTCAGTCCAACTCGTGATTACTGTAAGGGCAACGCCACATGATGCCTTTTATAGAAAGATGCTTAGTTTCCTGTCTGGCTGTGCAAAATCTGGCTCTAAGGAAGTTCAAAAAAATACTTCACTTTTTCTACTCCAATGTACAACAAGCAGCAGCCCCTCTTCTCTTTTCCAGTTCTCCTTTGTTGTCTAGCAGTCCCAACACTAGACCAGGATCACACACCTGGGCATCATCCCTGACTCTCCTTGTGGTAGCTTTTACAAATGCTGAAACTCTTATACTTTAGTTTCCCTTCTGGGAATTGATAGCTGGGCTACATGATTTCTCAGGTCTGTTTGACGACAAGGAAACTTATCTGCCCCTACATTTAAAATCTAACTTATTAAAATCAGCCAAATTATATTGCTCTTTGAACACAGTGAGTTGGAAAGTAACTGCATGTGCAGTTTTTAAGAAAGAATATATAACTCCTCATACACTAAATCAACTGAGCTTGTTCTACTTTGCTTTATTTTATTATCTTGGCCTTTGACTTAAGACCAAATGGAGAGTCAGCTTAGCATAGAATGCATCCTCGGTATGCGGACTTGCTTTTTTACCTTGGCAGGGGACTGATCATGAATGGGAGGATTATTTTCCATTCACAGTATGTATGAGTTATAGGAGAGCATTTGAGAATGTGCTCTGTATTCTCTGATGACATTACAGTGACACAGATCATGCAGGCATCATCTCTGGACAACTCAGATGTAACTATCATAATGATATCCAATGTGAGGCATTGGGTGTTTTCCTGATCTCTTGATTTCTGGTTTCTGCAGGCAGATTGCACATCTTTAAGAGATGAATGATGTTTATAGCTAGAATATGGTAAAAGCCTAAAATTTGTGGGACTTTTCTAATTGGTGTTCAATTTTACTTGTATTTCCAGATTTTAGTCCCTTGATTCCCAAGGACTTCCAGATTTAGGTAAATTATTACTTGGAATGAACTCCCTCTACTGAGAGCTAATATTCATGGTCTGCTAACAGAACTATAAAGTAATATGTGCTTTTGGAGGAAGAGACACATCAGTGGGTTTATGGTGTAATAAGATTTGCTCCTTTCACAGTTCAGAGCATTTCTGGTTCATCGGTCATAGGCTCAGTAATGGAAACTCACTTCCATTTTCCCTCCTTCCAGTTCAGCATGAAAGATTCCTAGACAGTTCTTTAAACATGGGTCATAAGCATGTAATGAAGTCATGGAATCACAGATTAGCATTGGTCTTGGGAAATAAGCATATTCTTGGGAGAGAATACTTGCTTCTGGAAACCAGAAGATCTTTTAAAATACAAATCAGATGACATCAGTATTCTGGTTAAATCCCTTTAATGGTTTCTCATCCCAAACTACATAAAATGGACTTAACTAACCAAGACCAACAAGTACTATACTTCTCTGAATTTACCTAACTCTGTGAGTCCCCCCCCCCCCGCCCTCCCCCCCCCCCACCGCCCCTATTCTACTACTTGTCAGTCCTTCAGTCTTTCTTTGGGCCTGGAAACACACTAGTTTTTCCTACCTTAGGGCCAAGTACTAATAGTTCCTTCTGCCTAAAGCAATTTTGCCCACCATTTTAGCATGGCAGGCCTCTCCTGATCATTCAGATCTTAGCTTAAATACCTCTTAATGAAGATTATTGCATCATCTCGGTTTATTTTCCATATAGCAGATAGTACTTATTATTATTGTTGTGTTTTGTTTTCAATCTTTTGCATTAGAATGAAATCGTATAGCAGTAAATATATTAAATGAAAAAAATAATTAATACATTAAATTTAAACCTCTAAGGTATTTTTGGTCGATTTTTTAAAATAAAAATATTTTTCTGAATGTCTTAGTTTTCTAAGATATCCTGTGATATCTGTATGGTTTTAGTATAATGAAAACACTTTCTGCCTAGAATGAGTTAGATATTGATTATAGTGAGTAAGAATGAGAAGGAGATTTTATAAGCATGGAGATAATTGGATATGTTTGAAGTAATCTTAGCCAGGAATTATTGTTATTGGTAGTTAGAAGTAGCATGATTTGTGATGTAATTGTGAATAGAACTGTTAGTAATTGCTGCTGGATTAGATGCGATGGAACGAGAGCAATCAGAAATGACTTCCAAGTTTTTGATTTAAGTAAATTCATGAATGAACTGAACATTTGTCCGGGAGTCCTTTGGAATTAGTATAGAGATCAAGATTCCTAAGCCTGTTCAATTTGAGGTTATAAATAAAAATATAATTTGGGGAATAACCACATTATTCAAGGATAAGGATATCTCCTCAGCAAAGAGTAGAGATAGAAAAGAGACACTGAAGATACCCTAGGTCACTCCAAGATTTGGAGATCAGGGGTAGGAGATGGATAAAAATTTCAAGTTGCATTATTTTAGATTTAGTCATATTTTAGCCTGAACTGAAGCACTTTTTTTTTTTTTTAGCATCTTGGGACAATAACATAGAAAATCAAGAAGACATGCTACCATTTATCAACACAGATAACTTCCCATTCATTCTAAAATATACTGAAGCCCTGGCCAGGTAGCTCAGTTGGTGAGAGCATCATTCCCATATGCCAAGATTATGTGTTCGATCTCCGGTCGAACTAGAAGCAGCCAATGAATGCATACAGAAATGCAACAACAAATCCACATCTCTCTCTCTCTCTTTCTCTGCCTTCATCCTCCTCTTCCCTCTCCTCCTCCTCCTCCTGCTCTTCCTCCTGTCTCTTTCTTCCTCTCTCTCCCCACCCCTTACACCCTCTGTCAAATAAATATATAATAATACAATTAAATATACTGAATACTGTATTTTTAGTATAATGAGGCTGCTGTGGCTGCACTCACCATTTCTATAATTTTAGCTTGTACCCAAGACTGTTTGGCCCCCTTCAAACCTTCAATTTGTGATATTTGATATATTACCTGCTTCGTTTCTATATAGTGTACCAAGACAACAGGAATTTTCTTCTCCTGAAATGATGGCCAATATCCAAAGCTGATGACAAGTTCCCTAACACAGCACATGTACTAATATTTCCATGAAGGTATTTCTAATACCCACATTCAACCTAAGAATAGGACTGTGGGGAAAATCAGGATGTCCAGTTTTTGTGTGGAATGCAGCATTCTAGAAGAAAGCTACTCCCTCTCCTGCCTGAATCCAAGGTAGGAATAGAGTGGGCAGCAAGAGAATCACTTCCAAAGAATGGGGTGCCTGAAATGAGAAGACTGACAGTTTTTCCCCCAGTTGGAATTTTCCTTAATTAGTGGAACATTCTGATTTGCAATTATCCATAGAGAAGTAGAAAAAATAAGCATGCCAATGGCCCTACCTTTCCTAAGGCAAGGATTATGAGTTTCCTGTGGAACAATTGGGTACTAGAGCAGTCCTGCTTAACAGGACATTGGTTGGCTTTCTATTGGGGTGACATATGGGTGCTTCAAAGGATACTTTGAATTCCTGTCTTCTGCTTAAGCCCAGTTCCTTTTTTAAACCTTGGCTTCCATTTAATCTCATCTACCATTTATACCTATAAAAGACAGTCTATCCCAAACTTCTTTATTTTTAGTGCCCCAGTGTTTAGCATTCTGCTTTTGCAACTACTGATCTAATTACACCTATGACATTAGCTGGCCATTTGTATTTAGGGAACTGGGTGTTCTACTCAATAAATGAGAAACATCTCTGGACACCGGATTCCAAGTTTCACCAGGAGAAGGAAGATAGCATGTAGGGGAGAGGGTCCATGATGATCGTTTCCTGCTTGGTTATAAGATCTCAAGTAAATCCAGACATCAGTGGAATCAGCTTTTTTGCAGGAATATCCCCATTCACTAGGAATATGTTGATATATAGTCATAGCAGATAACTAAAAGCATATTATTAGGAAACAATCACTAACATGAAGAAAAATTAAAAGTGCCCAAAATAAAAACTGAATGCTTTAGAAAAGTGATTTCTAAATTCTTGTATTTTACTTCAAGTTACCAAATTTTATTTTTTCAAGAAAAAAGTTAAAAAATACTAAGCAGTATTAATACTCTTTCTTAGTGGACACACACACACACACATGCACACTCTCTTTTTTTCTCTCTCAACACATTATCTTACTTTTTCTAATTTCATGCAAATCAATGTACCTGTCTCTACAACCCTGCAATCCTGCACCACCTGCAAGGATGAGTTTGAGCACATCTAATTTCACAGAATGTTCTAGCTTTCCTTATAATAAAAAGCAAAACAACTGGCAATTTGAAAAGCTCTTAAAACCTACTAGTACATATGGCCCTAGCTGGTTGGCTTAGCAGATAGAGTGTCTACCTGCGGAATGAAGGGTCCCAGGTTTAATTCCAGTCAAGGGCACATGCCTGGGTTGCGGGCTCAATCCTCAGTGGGAGGTGTGCAGAAGACAGCTGATCAATGATTCTCTCTCATCATTGATATTTCTATTTCCCTCTCCCTTACTTTCTGAAATCAATAAAAAATTTTTTTAACCTACATATGAAGGTTTTCAGAGTAGGAATCTGGCTAAATTTTTGGTGGAGGAGCATACTGGGATAACTAGAGAACTTGCGTAGAGACTTTATTTGCACAGCAAGCTCTTTGTTCTTCCAGAAGATTTGTATATTTGGGGATCGGAGGAGGTAGTGGTATGCTAAACTCTCATAAGGTCATGCTTTGGGGCTGCCTGGTTTTAAGTCAAACTAATAACTCTCTACATTTTAAATTTGATGTCCCTCTGGAATCTATTTTGCTTACATCTAGAAATATATATGACCACACCATTTTAATGTAAATTTTCAGAGTCATACTTTGTGGTGGGCCCAAATCACTGAGGAAAAGAACACTGAATTCCACATTAAGTATTTGACCTTCATAAAAAATTTTTATTTCAAAATAATTTATTTCTGGTTTAAAAATTATTACATTTTTCATTCTATGTACTTACTTTTAGTTCCAAAAATATTGGTTTGGAGATGTTTGAGTAAAGGTTGAAACAATTTCTTATGAGCTCAATATGAATCTTTTTTAATGCTTTTTTAAATACAAAAGCAGCAGATAGATTTTTTTTTTAAGATCAAAAGTAAATTTCTTTTGTGGTAAGATAAAAAAAAAGGTTTACTGCCTATAAATATTATGCAGCTATCTTCAAAGCATCTGAAAAAAAACTAGGTAAAATGGCTTTTTGAACTTTAATTTAGTATTACCACTGTTATTTCATAAAAAAATAAAGGATCCTTTTCTGTAAAGAATAGACAATGCTTTATTTAAGCCCATGAATTTTATGTCAATTTTTCTACTTGGCCTAAGTCTCAAATGACATTTTATAAAATTATAAGTTCAGTATGTAGAGGTAGAAAATGGGAAGAAAAGGTAACTTCTTCTCAGTATAGGATTATGGTCTTAGTTAGAGCTTATGTGTATTGATTAATTAGAGAAGTAGAATGGAGTGAGATGGGAGTTAGGCCAAAGCTTTTCTAATTAAGCCTTTTGCCTAGTAAAATTGTTCACTGTAATTTTTTAGGTTTCTGGAGGTAAATTTTAAATCATGAGATGGATGACTTCATCACAAGCTTAAAGAGATGTACTGGGGAGGAGAATCCAAGATGGCAGTAAACACCTAAACTGCTGCCTCCCACAACAATTTAAACTGCAATTAAAAGACAAAACGTCTATCACCCAGAACCACGGGAAAGCTGGCTGCGTGGAAGTTCTACAACTAGAAGGAAAGAGAAAAGAGCTTTGAGACGTGCACGAGCACTGAAAAGCTGAGGTACGGAGGCGCGTGATCCTGGCTGGCTGCGGGCGACTGGGTGCGTTGCTTTTTTCAACCCTAACGGAGACAAGCCCCCGATTACTCTGAAATCCAATCTCTGGGGAGACGCGGGGGACCCAAACTCCTACGGGGAGAAGCTGGACTGTCTGCCAGCGAGGGTGGCTTGCTTGCAGAGCTGCGCGCAGGAATAATTGTTTACTGCACTGGGGCACGGGACTCACGGATGCCTTTGGGGACACAGAGCCGGCTAACTAGCAGACATTGCTGTTTGCCACGCCCTAACCTAGTGACACCCTGAGGCCCCGCCCTGCACAACCTACAAACCCACCCAAGCTCCAAGCAACCGAGTTAGCATAAGAAAAGCCTGCCCTATCGCAGCTTAACCTAGCAAACTTGCAGCCCGGGTCAGACAGTTCCAAAACCTCCAAACCCCAAGAAAAGAGGAAAAAACTGCAGCTCTCACTGTAGCTCCTGCTGAGTGGCCTCAGACAGTAGCTGACCTGCATCCCATTGGAGATCCAGAAGCCAGTGTACCTAGTGGTCAGTGTGAGACACCAGATTTCAACTCCTCACATCCATAAGTGACACATTCAAGAGGCAAACTCAGTGAGCACCGAAGCCCCACTGAAACAAGTCCTGCATGTCTTCAGCACAGCAGTTCTTCCATTATAGACACAGGGAGTGCTCACAGCTAATTGGCCTGGAGGTCAATTCCTCCCAGCGTACCAATAGCAATTCAGGCTTAACTACACCAAGACTTTGCACTCAGCCCACAAAGGGGTGTACCAAGAGCATCCACATCAGGTGATTGGGGAGGCTGAGCTACTGCCCCCTATAGGTCACCTACCACACAAAGCCACTCCATCAACACAGGGAAGCAGCCAAAATGCAGAAACAAAGAAACATGTCACGAATGAAAGAAACGGAGGAAAGCAAACTACTGGATGACATAGAGTTCAGAACCACATGTATAAGGTTACTCAAGAATCTTCTAAAAACCGCTGAGAAACTTGATGACACTTCTGAGGAGCTTAGTGAGACCTTCAAGGACCTTAATGAGAATGCCAAAAAAATGGAAAAGGATCAGTCAGAAATGAAGCATACACTGTCTGAAATAAAGAATATACAGAAACTCAACTGTAGATCAACATACCCCAAGAATCAAACCAAAGATCTGAAATATGTGGAAACAAAAAACATCCAACCAGAAAAACAAAAAGAAAAAAGAATCCAAAAATATGAAGATAGTGTAAGGAGCCTCTGGGACAACTTCAAGCAAACCAACATCCGAATTTTTGGGGTGCCAGAAGAAGGGAGAGAGCAAAATATTGAAAACGTATTAGAAGAAATAATGACAGAAAACTTTCCCTACCTGGTGAAAGAAATAGACTTACAAGTTCAGGAAGCACACAGAACCCCATGCAAGAGGAACCCAAAGAGGACCACACCAAGACACATCATAATTAAAATGCCAAGGGCAAAAGACAAAGAGAGAATATTAAAAGCAGCAAGACAAAAACAGTTAATTACCTACAAGGGAGTACTCATACGACTGTCAGCTGATTTCTCAACAGAAACTATGCAGGCCAGAAGGGAGTGGCAAGAAATATTCAAAGTGATGAACAGCAAGAACCTACAACCAAGATTACTCTACCCAGCAAAGCTATCATTCAGAGTTGAAGGTCAGATAAAGAGCTTCACAGACAAGAAAAAGCTAAAGGAGTTCATCACCACCAAACCAGGATTACATGAAATGCTGAAGGGTATTCTTTAAGAAGAGGAAGAAGAAGAAAAAAATAAAGATAAAAATTATGAACAACAAAATGACATCAAATACATACCTACCAACAAGTGAATCTAAAAATCAAGTGAATAAAAAATCTGAAGAACAGAATGGACTGGTGAATATAATAGAATCAGGGACATAGAAAGGGAGTGGACTGACGATTCTCAGGGGAAGCAAGTGTGAGGGGTGCGGGAAGAGATTGGACAAAAATCTTACTCCTATGGATGAAGACAGTGGCGGGGGAAAACAACCCCAAGACCAGATGGATTCCTGCAACAGAGAGGAATTGACAGGAGTGCTCCAACCGTGAAGACAAGAGGAAAAAACAGTCCAGAGATGGAAGACGCTGACAACGCCTTGCCATGGGAGCAGTCAGCAGCTGTGCACCGCTGCAGGTTGCCTAGGACCAAACCAGAGAGGGTAGGACCTGCATTGCCACCATGTGCCCACCATCCAGATATCAATGCTGACATGTACACATAAGGAACTGTTGGACATTGAAATTGGGACTCAAACATTTTTTTGTTTTGTCTTGTTTTGTTATTATATGTTTATTTCCAGTCTGCAAAGGCAAAACTTTTTAAAGGAAAGAAATGGTGGGAAAAAGATACAGAGGCAAAGAAGCATTGAACAGACTGTCAAACTACATTGGGAAGACAGGGGAGGTTGGGCGAGGAGGGCTGTAAGAGACCAACCGAAGGACTTGTACGCTTGCATATAAGCACAACCAACGGATATAAGACACTGGGGCAGGGGGGCAGGATGGGCAGGTGAAGGCATGTCCTGGGGGGTAGGGGAGGTCAGGGGGAGATCAAGGGGGGAAAAAAAGGAGACATATGTACTACTATTTGTAATACTTAAAACAATAAAAATAAAATAAAATTAAAAAAAAAAAAAAGAGATGTACTGGGGCAATTTTTCCTACCAGTGAATTATAAATTTCTTTTGATGGAAGAAAACTTGACTTGGAGTGGTGAGCACACAATGTAATATATAGATCATGTATAACAGAATTATATACCTGAAACCTATATAATTTTATTAACCAATGTCACCCCAATAAATTCAATAAAAATAAAATAAAATTTCTTTTTGAATCAGATTAGTATTTCTATAGAATTTTAACCACCTTTTTTCATTATTTAACTAGTTCCCATCAAGCCTAACTTGGATTCTTGTCTTTCTTCTCTGAATGGTTCTTGGCTCAATGTACATCCATTTATTTTATTATTTATTTATTTATATATTTTTGTTTGAAGTATTACAAATAGTAGTACACATGTCTCCTTTTTTTCCCTCCCATTGACCTCCCCCTGGCCTCCCCTACCCCCCAGTATATGCCTTCACCTGTCTCCCCCCCACCCCTCAGTGTCTTGTATCCATTGGTTATAGTTATATGCATTCATACAAGTCCTTTGGTTGATCTCTTACAGCCCCCCCCCCGCCCCCGCCCCAACCTCCCCTGCCTTCCCACTGTAGTTTTACAGTCTGTTCAATGCTTCTTTCCCTCTGTATCTATTTCCCCCCACCCCATTTCTTTCCTTTAAAAAGTCTTGCCACTGCAGACTAGAAATAAACATATAATAACAAAAAATGTTTGAGTCCCAATTTCAATGTCCAACAGTTCTGAGTCCCCATTTCAATGTCAAACAGTTCCTTATGTGTACATGTCAGCGATGATATCTGGATGGTGAGCACATGGTGGCAATGCAGGTCCGACCCTCTCTGGTTTGGTCCTAGGCAACCTGCAGGGATGCACAGCTGCTGACTGTTAGTGTGGCAAGGCGTCATCAGCATCTTCCATCTCTGGACTGTTTCTCCTCTTGTCTTCGTGGTTGGAGCAGACCTGTCAATTCCTCTCTGTTGCAGGAATCCACATGGTCTTGGAGGTGTTTTCTGAAAATATACAAACATAATTCTCAACTAAAAGTTAATAAAGGAATCTTTTCTATATAATTGATTTGGGATCCTTTTTATTTTTGCCCAAACTGTTTCCTTTGTCTTATTTAGACACCATGTGTGTTTTTCATGGGTGTCTTGCTGTTAGCATTACAAATGAAAATTAATTTTGTAAAGTAAAATTTTTCTAGATATAATTTACTTATAGGATATTTTTCCTTACATGATATTACCCTACTATCCCCCTCCTGTTTTTCAATGGAGGCTTTTGTAAATTTTATAATGCAGTCTTGATAACTTTAAATTTTAATTTTTTTGCCCAAAAATATGACTGCTTTAGGTTCATTGCATGTTCAGGAATTTTACCATGTGATGAGCTACCAATAGAAATTTTAGTTATTACTTTAGGAACAGCTTTTTGTCCAGTACAAAAATATCCTTACATGATATTATTCTACAATGTCATTATAATTTTAGATATTTTACAACAGCATATTGTACAATTATCCCAAGCAAACTTACAAACTAATTCTTTGAATGTCTGGCAGCAATTTAAAAAGGAGATGAAAGGATTTAATCCCTTTCAGAAGGAATTAAGGCACTGGGAAGGCACTTGAGCATCCTATATTGGCCCCTCTTGCCTTTTGTGCCTAGAGGGACCCTCTTCTCACAATCCAATTGCCCTCACTGTTGCATGAGCTCTCTGTTCATGCTCAGCTTGAAGCCTCGTGGTGGCTGGTACCATGGATCTGTCTCTCGTCCCATTGTGTGAGCTGGGCCCTCACTGGAGATGAAACCTGAGTTCCCTGAGATATGTGATCAGCGCTGGGACCCCACCAGGAGGCCAGGGGATCCTAAGGCAGGTGCTGGGTGTGGAGGCCATGGGGGCATAGGCTACCAAGGAGACAGAACTGAACCTCACATCACCCTGCTTGGCCCTGGAGGATACTGGTTAGCCAGATATGGGTAAGATTCCTCAGGGAAGGAACAACCTAAGACAGGCAGAGTCACAGAGGGGCCATCAGGAGAGAACTTGGGGGTCAACAGAGGTGGGGCACAGACCCTCACCCCCCCAACTCTGAAGGGGCCTGAACCCTCATCCCTTCTGAGGGAGGTCTCCTGCCCCCATGGCTTCTTTGCTTCCCACATCCAGCTCATATTGGGACACAGGTGACAGAGACTTGGCCCAGCTCAGATCGGGACCCAGGTAACAGACAGAGACTTGGCCGACAGCAGCTGCCCTATCTTTAATCCATCCTAGCACCAGGAATGCTCAGGGCCTACTCAAGAATGCAAATAATCCTTTACACTAATATTTACAGGGTAAACTAAGATTGTTGGGAGAGCATTAAATTTGACAGTAAAATAGTAATCAAGTTTTCAGATTAATTTAAATAGGCTAATTGAAATAAGTGAATATTCAAGAAAATTTAATTATACATCCATTTTTCTTCAACTTGTACTTCTTTTCAAAATTTTATGTAATAGTTAAAAAATGATCCCATTGTATTTGAGAACACATGTGTTTTGCTATCCACTGTGGCAACTTTGTTATGCAAATACTGAAACATTTATTTCTAGGGATTTCTTTTAGCAAATTAATTGATTAAACCTTGACTCTATCTTTTTTCTGCCCACTTTTCACTATATGTTTTCATTTTCTTCTTTAAACAGACTGATTATTTAATCTCTCTGGCTTGACAGGGAGCTCATGACACTTTGCCACAGCCTGGAAGGATATTTAATTTATCATTCAGAAAGTCAATATACTGTTTTTTTTAGGCATTTATTTTGAAATTATTAATACCTCCCTTGTGTTCTTGTCACATTGGAACATCTAAAATTATCTGTTCAAATCCTTTTCATAAGTAAAGGATATGTATATTAAGGATATTTTGAGGCTTTAGTAAATCATGCTACTTACTGAAAGCTGAAAGAGATGTAGTTTTCTGATGGTAACTAATTAAGCCAGTTGTAGACTTCTGTTGCTTCCTTAGGAATTAAGGATTACCTCTGGTTTTACTTATATCATCAAACAATCAAATATTTGAGGAACATGTGTCTGGTTCTGCAGAGTGCACGAAAACATTTAAAGAATGTATCTTTGCTTTCAGTGAGCTTATGCTGCAAAGGCATAATATTGTGCAATAGCATAAGGTAAGATTCCAGGACTCAGAGTTCGGGTATGCTGGTAAATGTTTAACAATTGGTTCTTGATGGTAGTGTTTGCTGATTACTGTTGGTTTCAGTATTTCTACCGTGGCTAATTTCAAGCTGCTGATGGTTTAATAACTGTTTGACCAAATTCCTAAAAATTTAATAATTGGCTCCCTTGAACAGACAGGGACACACTCGAACACACCACTGATTCATTGTCTTCAGATACACAATATGCTCTATGTAGCTACTGTATAATCTGTGAACTCGTCGGTGTTTTCTGTACATAAAGATTGATGCTTTTATTGGTTCTAGATGTAGCATACTCATTATCTCTTCCTTGCCCTTTTCTCATTTTCTTTCTTCTTTCTGCAATTCCAGTCAGATTCCCATGAGCCTTTTTCACTCTCCCTTTCATGTTTTCTCAGTTCCTCTTTCCTATCTATTATACTCATACTACTTACCACTATCATATATTTTATTTATTATTTTCAGTGTTGTCTCTATGTAAGCTATATAAGGGTAGGGGTTTTTATCTGAATTTTCACTGCATCTGAACAGTGTCTGGAAGCGAGAGGATGTTCAACAAATATCTTCAAAATAGATTAATAAATGAGATAGTGAGTTGCAATAGGCTAGATATAAAATCAACATGGGGAGATACAGATCTCTAGTCTTTATAAATATGCACTGATTTTTTTCCCTTCGGTATTTCCACTTCCTCAAAAATGCACATAAACTCTGAAAGACCACCTATTTTCCAAAGTTCACTGCTTCCCAAAAAACGACCACATTTATTTGTCATGATTTGCTTTGATTGTACAAATTTAAGATCTTTCTAATATGTCTTGATGCTTTTAACTCACTTCTTCTAATGTTCTGTATATAGAAAACTTACTTAAGTGTCCATTATAGTGCTCCCAACCTTTCTCTTGACAGGTTCATTTTTTGTTTTTCACTGTCCTGTGGAGTAGCTTGTTTGTTTTTTCAAACATTACTGAATTACTGCTTCATAATATGAGTACATAATTTCTTTATTAACTTAGACTACAGATCCTTTAGACCTGCTGAGGTACACATGTTCACATGGTAAAAGCATGTACTTTTTAATGTTCTTTTTGTCATAGCTTTTTCCCTCAAGGAATGTATCTTTGCTTTCAGTGACCCCCTGAGGTCCCAATTTGGAAGCACACTGCTGCTTCACTATGCTGGCTAATCTTCCAAAATTAGTGGGTGCCTTTTTGTTAGCTCATATTTTCCAGTATCTGTAAATAGTTTTGAGTTGTGAATTTAGAATTAATTTAGCTTTCTTCACGTACTTATTATCAATAAAGCAGATTAAGGAAGTAGAAAGAGAGAAGGAGGTATCAACTAAAAGGTATGTGCATAGCAGATGGTTTAATGGTTAGGAGCATAGGTTCTAGGTTCTGTGTCATCTAACCTCTGCATGCCTTAGTTTCCTTTTATGGATAATAAAGACAATAATTAATCATAGTTTTGGTGTGAGGAATACTTAGAAGTGTTCAATGAATGTTTATTATTTTTATATTATTTATATAAATTATATTTACTATTATAGTTATTACTATTGTATTTGTACATTGTCTTGTAAATGTTTATGTCTTTTAAACATTAACACTGTGATGGTTAATTTTAAATGCCAGCTTGGCTAGGCTATGATGCCTAATAATCAGTTGGCATTAAATAAAATAGATTATTTATAAGTTGAAGGCCTTAGGAATAAAAAATAAAGCTTTCCAGAGAAGAAAGAATTCTTCTTCAAGACTTTGACATAGAAACCTACGTAAGTTTCCAGCCTTTTTAGCCCACTCTACAGATTTTGGAATCAAGATTGCAGTTTTAACTCTTGCCCAAGTCTCCAGCCCACTGTCCTGCCTTACGGATTTTGGACTTGCCAGTCCACAGTCCCTTGAGCCAGTTCCTTAAAATCAATGAATCTCTCTCTCTCTCTCTCTCTCTCTCTCTCTCTCTCTCTCTCATTCTAATTCCTTTCCTCTCCCTCCTTAGTATATCCTATTAGTTCTATTTTTCTGGAGAACTCTGCTTGATACAGATTTGGTACCAGGAAGTGGGTGCTGCTGTTACAAATAACTAAAAATTTGGAATTTACTTTGGAAATGAGTAATGGGTAGAGGCTGAAAGAATTTTGAGCCACATATAGGAAAAGCCTAGGATTTCTTATGCATTGTAAATCAGGAGTAAGTCCTCCTTGTGGGGTCTTTAAAGATTATTCCAACATGACCACAGAAATTACACTGGGAGAAGCATATGAAATGAAAAGATTTATTGTCATACTCATATGCCCTAGAAGAGAGAGGGATGGCACACCATGAGGGGAGGGGGCATATGGGAAGAGTGCCAAGAGAGTGAATGCAATCAAGCAGGTGGGGAGTCCAGAGAGAGAGAGTGAGGATCCATGAGCAAGTGTATTTATTGGGGATCCAGGTGGAGTACACAGGCATTTTGCTTATCTGTAAATTAGGAATAATAATTCCTAGTTTGCAGTGTTGTTGAAATCACCTTACCTCTTACTTACATGTCTCCCCCCCCCCCCGCCACCCCCCCTTCACCCGCACACACACACAAGGAGAACTGGTGCATTTCCTCTGGGCAACAAAAAGTAAAGAGAGAAATTAATAATCTAGGATGTTTGAGGCTTCTAGACTTTGATAAAGGCAGGTAAGAGTCAAGAGTGGGGATGGTGAGTGGGGGAAAAAAGGGAACCGAGTGGAAAGGTGCTTATTGCTAAAGATGAGGTCAAAGCATGGAAATGTACAGTATCATTTCCTCTGTATGGGGTTAGACGCGGTAGGTAGTCCCTGAGAAATATGTTAGCTCCTATACATATGCTAACCTCACAGACAACTGTGGTAGAAAGTCTAAACTGGAATTGAATGACTTTCCCTTTCCCTTTCTCAATAGGAAAGGTACTCACCCACTCTGAGACTGAGAATAGGGTCACAAAAATACAATGTTCAACCTCCTGAAATAAGAGGCACCACTCAAATTTTCAGAGGAAGGGTTGGCATTTTCTCATGCAAGCTGCTGTAATTCTCAGGTGAGAAGCTCCAAGGGGTGAAGCAAGTGTGAGGAGGCCTACACTAAAGTCAGGTCAGAAGTAAAATTCCATGTGAGGAGACCCTCCCCTTAGAATTAAAAGTACAGTGTATCTACACCTGTTATACTATATAGAGGAAGAGCTATGTTGATTGAAAAATTTCTCATTAGTTTTCATCTTGCCTTATTTTTAAAGATTTCCCAATATGTCTTAGGTATAGTATAGATAACCATGCTGGTCTTATGGTGATTCACAAGTTCCAGACAGTGTTTACATTGTCTCATTCTGTTAGAAACTCTGTCAGACAATGGGGAGCTTAATAGCATCAGTGAACCCCACTAAAAAAGCACCAAGTAGGACTTACGGCTCAAAACCCAATGAGACCAAACTTATGAACTATCCCATCAATTAATGAAACCCACAAACCATTGTAAGAGGAAATGGAGAGGCCACACAGCAACCATGTTACTTGACAATTATAGATGATATAATAAAGTGCTGGTATAAACTCAGCACATTGGAGGTAACTCATGATGATGGCGGTGATTACAGAGATTATAGTTATGGCTATAAAATGCTCTTCATCTCAATGAGTCTGTTATTTAAATTGCTTGGCTCCAAATGGAAAACCCAGAAGGAGAGCACATGTTAAAGAATAACCTGCACAGCTCCCATGTGTATAGGAAGTCAATAAAAGTAAATGTAATACTAATTATGGTGCGCATGATATGATTAATTCTAATAATGAGTAATTATCATGGGCTCAAATGCAGAAGAATGTGGCTGTAACAAGAAGCAGGATAAAGGGGAATTCCCAGAAAGCCCACATCCCAAATAAAATAAATGTCATGTTGAAGAGCAGTTTTATTTGTTTGGCTGAAGTATAATTCACATGCACCCTTGAGAAGTAACTAGGAGAACATTAGCCAAGTTTCTGTTTCTGAAAAAGGAAGCAATGAAAACATAAAACAGTCTCCATGTTCTATTAAACAGAGATTTACATAACATGTAAACACGTCATCCAGGGAAAAGCAGTAGCATTTTGTATGTTTCAGATACCAATTTTATTTCAACATTGACCAACCTTATAAGTAATTTAGAAAATATTGTTTCAAGGAGAATTCCTATTTTCAAGGCCTGCTCATAAAATACAGCCTTTGGGCGTCTGTTTTACAATATGGCTTCTATATAAAATATTCGCAATTGCTTCAGAATTTTGGCTCAAGTCTTCTTTACTGCTGAGGATAAAGGCTAAGAATCCCCTTCTAGGTTTTAAAAGGAAACAGCATGTGGGTAAATAAGTTTCATAGCCAGGTCTGAGATCATAATCACATCACCGATCTCTAGCCTACAAAGGAGAAGATCCTTTCGTGGGAATTTGTACAATAAGAACACTGTGATGATCTTCTCTTTCTTTTGGGTGGATGGTGGTGGGGAGCTATTTCCCCTTCTCAAGCAAAAAAACAGGAGTGATGGAAGAACACCAGAGATATTGGGAGTGGCTTTCCAGATAGTGTTGCTTATTTTCTGGCTGGATGCTACCAAAGTGCACAGTCAGATAGGACTCTTATGCCTACTTCTGGAGGAGTGTAGGAAGGATTATTGGGAAAATTAAATGTAAGTTGCCTGTAGTTTGTGGGTCAGATAAAGTGGCTTTGATCAGGAGCAGCCTAAAGGAAGGGGGTTGGCTGGAACTGCTTTTAATTGTGAGGAAAGAAAAACATTTACTTTTGGAACAACCTTCATTTGTGCTGTTTAGTTGGGAAACAGCATATGATTTCTCACGGGCTAAATGAATGCTTAAAAAATGGCCAGACAACAGCCACCTTAAAGAACGTTGACTAAGAGCAATATAACAAGAAGCAGGATATAGGGGGATTACTTATAAGGTGTGGACCCCAGGAGAAAGAGATTGTGTGGGATCTTCTGTTAGAAGGTGGGATTTATGGGTGGGATGAGCAATCAAATGATGAGTATATAGTCTAAAACAGGCAAAGGTGCAGTGATGTGGGGTGCCTTGACTTCCTCACTTGTTTCATTAAAAGAGCCAGCATTTGAGCATCTGCCTCACAGAGAGTGGATAATGACATTGTAAAAGCACAAAACAGATTTTCCTTCTTTCCTCTAATCCACATACCTCATCCAGGAGAAGCCAAAAATTAAATTCATAGGGGAGGGTTTAGAATACGATAAGAGATAGGAAAGGGCATACTTCCCTTTTCTAATACAGTTGCCCAGGCTTGTGTCCAATCTGTGGATGATAAGAGGAGAAATTTTAAATTGGATATGAATTGGTAATACTGAGTTAAATTTCACTGGATTTTTTATTATTTGGGAGTGAGTGTTCTTTTTAACCAAAAAGTAACCAGAAAGCTACGAGATTCATTGAAATGATACCAAGGAACAGAACAAAGAATGTGATCGTAAAACAAACAAACAAACTGAATTTGACCCATGTAATAGATCAATTACATAGTTCATAAATCATCTTTAACAAAAGTTCTCTCCTACCCCTGTCTATATGTAAGTTAAAAGAAGTTTTAATCTTAGAAGTAGAGACAAAGAGAGACAGAAAGAATAAATGATAGAGTCTAGACATTGGCTAGCGCAGTGGTCCGCAAACTCATTAGTCAACAGAGTGCCAAACCGCGGTTTGCCAACCACTGGGCTAGCCCAATACTGTGTTTTCTGAAAAAGAACTAACATGGAGACTAAGATACATTTAGCATTGGAATGAACCAGCTAACAGAGCTAGTTATTTTCTACATGATCATCTTGAGACAGAAAAAGTTAAATTATTTGTTTAATGTTACACAACTAGCTATAGCAAGAGAACCCATCTTGATCTTAATATTCTTGACTCCTAGGACAGTTTTGAATTTACCATGAGAATAAATGGTTTACCTGAGATGGTCTGGGAGAGACATAACTATTGTTCTATATTTCTTTCTGATTACTAGTTCTGACTTGTTTTAGTTCATTATATATGCCTGTGAATCAAACTCAAAGACAGGATATGAGCGCTAAGTTATTCCTTTGTAATTTATAGGCCTAGAATAAATTGGTTTAGATTATCCTTACATGTCCCCAAATCAAACCATCTATATCCCAAGTCCTCTTGAATACACAAAGTAGTACAAAAAAATGAAGGAAGAAGAAGGGCAGATAAAATGTTTTGAGATTAATTTCCACATGATATTTTCTTTTTTACTAAAAGGAAAATTAATACAGAACTTGGAAGCATTGAGTCTATCTTTTCTTTGGATCTAATAGAAACAATGATTTCTTAACAATGAATTCATTTTAAGAAAATGATATTATAATAAAATATTTTAAATTCCCAATTTAGCTTATTATACATGGATTTAATGCATATTTCTCAACTTGTCGAATTTTATACATTACTATGGGAAAGTAAGTTGATTTTTCCTTTTCTAGACTGAAAGGATGAATTGCAAATAGTTCTCACACAACCCAAGATGGTGAATTGTTATTTTTACTACAAAGCAAATATATTCAATCCTTTTTAGTTGGCATCAACTTTTATTGGAGGGAATTATGGAAAGAACCCGAGTCTCTGATGGTTGACGGTTGACACTAACCACAACTGATATAAATACCAGGTTTTGGTTGTTTTGGCTCCTCGTTCTGAATTAATCAATGCTAAGGAAGCTGAGGTTAGTTAGCATGCCTGGTTTGAGCCCGTGGTTCTCAACTTTGGACGCAGTTTAGAGTCACCTGGGGAGTTTCAGAAGCCTGGGCTCTACCTCAGACCAATTAAATCAGAATCTCTGCATTGGAACTCAGGCATTATGGTTTTTAAAGCTCCACACTGGTAATTCCAAAGTGCAGCCAACTGGCCTAGACTACCCACAGCCACCCGTGGGGGGTTGTTAATCCCCAGACTACACTGCTGCAACATAAAGTGGCTGGGTGTTGTAGAGTCAGCTCCAATGTGCACTGCAAGCTGCTATCCTAAAGATGTCACAGAGCAGTAAGAAGGGGACAGTTTACTTTAGAAAGAAACACATACCTGTATGTAAAAAATTAGGAGGGTTAGCAATTATGTTGTCCTTATTTTATCTTAAGAATCAGAAAAATTCAGGAGGAATCAAAAACAGTTTTGGTCCTGCTATGATGCCATGTTTTATTGTTGCCTGTTCTGTTGATAAAGCAAAAAGCTGTTTTGCTACATGCCAACACTGCAAACTAAAGGGTGCATGACTTCTCTTTGTTTGACTTTTTCTCATGCTATAAAAGAATCTTTCTTTGTTCTTGTAAAATGCATCCTTGGCAACTGTCTTGGTAGAATAAAACCTTCGCAATTTACAATGAACGCTTAAGGTGAGTTCGCCTTCTAGGAATTTTAGGGAATTATCTTGTATATTTAGAAACACAAATATCATTTTAAAATCCACCAGAGATATAAGAATAAAATAGAAATAAAATTTAATGCATTTGGTAGCACAAAGTGGCAGTCTTAAATAGAAAATATGATGTATTGGAATGTTGGACAACGGATGAACCATGCACAAAGGCACACAGTTCAAGTGAAAAAATGACATGGTGAAACTGAAAAGCTGAATGACGTATTCACAGTGCAATATTGGGGTGAGATAAAGATCTTGAGTAGCTGTAATGGAGAGCATAACAAATGTGCAGGATTCAAAAACTGCTACTCATAAATGCTGGCTGAGAATATGATTTCATATCTGTTTCTAGACTGTGTTATTAACCGTATTTACCTAGCTTGCCTAACCCAGACGGAGGGGTTTCCTGAGAAATTACAGTCAGTTCTCATTATTCACCCAGTCTACATTTGAGAATTCACCTAACTACTAAAACTTACTTGCAATCCCCAAATCCATCCTCAAGGTGCTGTTTGTTGTCATTCATGAACAAGCACAGGGCCATGAAAAGTTTGAGTTGCCTGTGTGCGTGTTTCCAGCTGGGGCCAAGCAAGGCAGTACCTCCTTATTTCATTTCTCATAAATGTGTCCTTTTCGTGGTCTAGGTAGTGCCATACTTTTTGTATTCTTGGTACTTCTGCCGTTTAAAATGGCTCCTAGGCATAGTGCTGACGCTCTGTCTAGTGCGTTTCTGTGAAAAAGGCTCTCTTATGTTGTCATTTTACAGTTACACCAATATCTCCTTCCCCACCTCCCATCACTGTCCCTGGGCAACCACTAATCTGTTCTCCATTCCATAATTTTGCCATTTTAAGAATGTTATATGAATACAATCAAAATGGGTGACCTGTTGGTTTGGCTTTTTCACTCAGAACAATTCCTGGGAGATTTTAAAGTTGAGACATCATAGTTCATACCTTTTTTATTGCTGAGCACGGTTCTATTGGATGGGGTAGACTCCATTTTGTTTAACCATTTACTCATTCAAAGGTATCTTGTTGTCATCTGCTGATGGTCTTTCTCATTCATGTCATTTTCTTGGGTTCTGACATGATGAGTGATTTTCTATTTTATCGTAGACTTTTCACATATTATGAGACACGGGATCCTATTTATTTATACAGTATGTGCTTATGTATATAGTAGTCCCCCATTATTCATGGTTCCATGGTTTCAGTTACCTATAGTCAGCTGTGGTCTGAAAATTCCAGAAATAATTCATAAGTTTTAAATTTATGCCATTCTGAGTCATGTGATGAAATATGACACCATCCCCCTTGCCCAGCATACCCATGTTTTATACCAGCCCATTAGTCACTTAGGAGCCATATTGGTTCTCAGATATTTTGAAAGAGACCACATTCACATAATTTTTATTACAGTATATTGGTATACTTGTTTTATTTAATATTAGTTATTTTTATTAATCTCTTACTGTGTCTTATTTATAAATTAAACTTTATCATAGTCATGTATGTACTAGAGGCCCAATGCACGAATTCATGCACAGGTGGGGTCCCTCTGGGTGGCCTGCAGGGATCAGGCTGAAACCCATAGTCCAACGCCCCCTGCAGCTCTTACCTGCCGTCCCCACTCATCCCGGCCACACTGTGCCTGCCTCGGGCTTGTGCCCAATCAGTTCCCATCCAGAGAGGCTTGTGTGGCTGCAACAGTGCTTGCCAGCCATGAGCCCTATGTCTGGTGCCCTCCCAAGGGGAGTGGCCTGTGGGATCAGGCTGAAACTGGCTCCCCAACATCTCCTGAAGGGTCCTGGATTGCGAGAGGGCACAGGCCAGGCTGAGGGACCCCACCAGTACATGATCACAGTTGGGCCATGGAGGGACAGTGGCAGGGCTCCCAGGCATGTCCAGCCCATCTCACTCAATCCTGATCAGCCAGACCCCAGCAGCAAGCTAACCTACTGGTTGGAGCATCTGGCCCCTGGTAATCAGTGCACATCATAGCGAGCGGTTGAGCAACCTTAGCATATCATTAGCATATTACGCTTTGATTGGTTGTTTGGTTATACTGCTGTTCGGTCTATTTGCATATTACCCTTTTATTTATAGTATATGTAAAAATAGTGTATATATATGTAGGGTTCGGTATTACACACCATGTCAGGCATCTACTGGGGAGGTCTTGGCATGTATTCCCTGCAGGTAAGAGGGGGCTACTATACATATTATATATATGTTACACATTTATCTACATTTGTTGAGGTACACCTGGAGGGTTAGGTGAATGTGTATGTTCAACTACACTTGTCCTCCTGATACCACCCAGGCAAAAGTGGGATGGAAGTTCAACTCTGCCCTCAGCCTCCTTTACACTTTCTGGGTGAAAGTGGCCTAAAGAGTGCACACTGCCTTTTGCCTCTGATTGAATGTGGAAGCTCTGCTCCCTGTTAAACCCCACTGACATCAAAGGAGGGGCAATGGAGTGCTTATTATCCCCACCTCCCAGCACTTCCTTAAGAGGTAGAGGCATATTTTATTCTGTTGATATTTGGCTGGAGTAGGGCAAGAATTGCCAAAAAGGTTATCTCTTGTTAGGTCATTCTTTTCTGAGTCTTTGGCTAGGAGGTACAGGCTCTTGAAGGTTTTTTTCTGTTCCTGAATGGAGGCTTCCACAGTGCTCTGTCTGAAACATCTGGGAGGCAGTGCGGAATCCAGAGAACTTGCCATGTGTTGTTCTGCAAATCCTGAGGTCTCTAGGCAGTCCACATTCTTCTTTGCACATTTCAGGCACTTCCTATATTTGCCTGTTGTGTGTGCAGTTTCTTTTAGTATTAGAGGGAGGGCATAAGAGACTAGGATTTGGTGTATCCAAAAATCTCTGGGTAACATTTAAAACACAAAAATTAGTTTGGGAGAGGAGAGGCAATCAGTGGAAAAGAAAAAGTATATCTCCCCCCAAAAAATCACAAACGTAGAAAATTTGTGTCTTTTTATTTGTCTCTGTTAACACAGACTCTGGGAACTTAGTTTCCTTTTTGTCTGTTAAGTTTTCAAATTTCATCATGCCTTTTTCCTTTCAGACTCAGAAATTGACTTTATCAGACACTATAAAGTAATCAGCATTTTTAAATGATTTGCCTGGTAATCAACTGGTGAATTATAGTATACTAGTGACCCAGTGCAAAGATTTGTGCACATTAAAGGAAATTAATTAGAAGTGGGCGAGATGGGTCGGACATGCCCTGGAGCCAACCTCCTGCCATCCCCTCTGGCATCTGTGGAATGAGCAGGGTCCCTCTGGCAGGTGGGGTCTCTCAGCCTGGCCTGCGGGGATCGGGTTGAAACCGGCTCTCCCAAATCCCCCAAGGGATCCTGGAGTGCGAGAGAGAACTCTGCAAAGTTGCTGTCGTACAGGGTGTGGAATGCAAAGGTAAGTGTACAGTAAACCAGAATGAGGACCAACAGTGCTCCAGCAACAACATAACCCACGCCCAAAGGTGGAATTGTGCAGCCCCAAGAGGAATCGGGCTCCCTCCTCTCTGGTTTTGGGGTGCGTCACCCGAGAACTGCTGCTGCCACGTCACTGCAGCTCGGCAGCTCCTATGTTGAGCATCTGCCCCCTAGTGGTCAGTGTGCATCATAGTGACTGGTTGATGGTCAGACACTTAGCATAGTAGCCTTTTATATATATAGGTTGGAGTAAAGTTAGGGTCTTTGATGCCCCCCTCCCCCCCCCCCCCCGTTATCTATTCTGACTACTATATGAGTTGTAATTTCATTTTTAAAAAGTATTCCATTTTTTTTGGTGTTTTTTGTTGTTGTTGTTGTTATTTGCTTGAAACTTTTGGGGAGGTTGTTGTTTTTTGCTGTTGCTTCAAAGCTAAGCCAATAGCCAGAAACCCAGAAACCTGATCTATGCAGGAGTTTCATGTTTCATGTGTTGACAGTTTTGTTTTTTAAAAAATTCATATAAATTAGCCTTTAAAGGCATATCTGAGAATAGCACAGATGAATTACTCATCTCCAACTCTCTAATGTATAACACTTCTCATCTCAGGTGATGCCAACATGATCCTACCTGTTGCTTAAAATTAAATTAAAGTCCTCTTAATTTTCCTTAGCTCACTTGAATGTGTGGGAACCTTAACAAAATTCAGTTAAAAGTCTAAACTTGGAACTTTATGAATCCAAGGATTGGGTGGGAGATTTATGGATAGGTTGAATGTGTTAATAAGAAAAGGTATTGAGTGGAATGTATGAGGTAAAATTGGCTCAAAGTCTAATGAGATCAATCACCCATACTCCAGCCCAATTTTCTTACACACCTGAGGTATCTGAGAGACACAGCTTCTCACTCCAGGGTTCTGTTAGAAGTTGTATCCTCAAGGTACATCAAGGTAATACTTATGAAACTGAAAGTATAGAGAAGTCTTCTGATCTTCAATTGGGTATTCTAAAGGAAATATTAAAAACATTTATGAGGTGGTGAGGAATGAGTTTGGATAGAATTAGCTTTGTACCCATTAAAACAAGGATAAGAGAACCCAGTGACACCAGGGGCTTAAAGGCTTGGACATCTATGAATGGTGAAATAAAAAGTAAATATTTATTTCAATTCAATTATCTCTGAATTTATCTTACAGTTACTTCAATCAGTATAAACTAGAGTTCTGCATATTATTTTTTTATTGAACAATGAGAGAACATTTATTACACAAAGGAGAAGGTGATTTTGCTTTTTCTGATTCAGAGTTACTACTTTCAGAATACAGAATGTGTTTGTTTTTTTGTTCATGCATAGCCTAATGGACATCACCTAAGTGAGAAAAAATAAGGTCCATAAGATGTAGAAAGAAGAGGGATGTCACATCTGAGAGGCTAGGCAGGACAAGATTGTAAAATTCATTTGGTCATGAAAGCTGAATTCATACAATCTTCAAGAGCTCAAGGTGGTCTCTGAAACACTACTGGGAGGACAATTTGAGAAAGGGTTTTAGGAGTTGGGAACTCCAGGCTAATAAGCATATGTAATATGCAATAATAGAATAAAATTTCTGTACTTGTTGGTATGATAGAACACATGGGGAGAGAAAAGAGGAAATAAAGTCAAGAGATGAACAAGTGATTGCTAGAAAAGTAAAAACTTAGTTTAAATAAGTAGCTAATAGTTAACATTGGTAAGTTGTTATTGTGTCAGATACGATCCTAAAGTTATAGCTAATATAACTTGTTTAATCCCCATCTATACTAATAAAAGGGTAATATGGTAATTAGACCAGACATCTTCCGGATGACCTTTCGGACAAAGCCTCAGTGGTGGGGCCGAGGCAGAGGCAGTTAGGGGCGATCAGGCCGGCAGGGGAGAGCAGTTAGGATGATTGGGCCAGCAGAGGAGAGCAGTTAGGAGTATCAGGCAGGCAGGCAGGTGAGCAGTTAGGAGCCAATGGTCCCAGATTGCAAGATGGATGTCCAACTGCCAGTTTAGGCCCCTGTGGGACTGGGCCTTAACCGGCAGTCAGACATCCCCCAAGTGGTCCCAGATTGGAAAGGGTGCAGGCTGGGCTGAGGGACCCCCCACCTGTGCATGGATTTCATGCACTGAGCCTCTAGTTAGAAAACAAAAACAAAATCTGGAGAGACATATAGGAAATGGAGGCCTGGAAAGGTAAATACCCTGCTTAGGTTTTGCAGCCAGTGAGAGGGGCCAGGACTAGAGCTCTGTGTCTTAACTGAGAGGAAGGTAAAATAAGGAATTCAAGAATGGTACAATAAATTAAACATTGTTTTAGCAGAAAAAAATTAACTCAGGACTATTAGAGCACTAATTGAGGAAATAGATTATAGAAAAAGATTTAACATATACCTGAGGCCATATCAGGATGATCATCATAAATGCCAAGTATTCAAAATTAATTACTTAAATTTAATATGAGTATTTTGATCAGAAAAAAATTATATAGACAAGGCTGGCTTCATTGGTAGATAACCTGTGAAGTCACACAGGCTCTGTGTCTAGAGGGACCATGTGCTCTGTTTAATGCCTTAATGTCAACTGAGCATTATTCTGAATATACTTGGAAAAAGGGGCCTTGTAATTTCATTTTACACAGGAGGCTTAATGAATTATGTAACTGGTCCTATATGTAGCTAGTGAAATATTTGACAACTTATCTCAACATGCCAAGTTACTTAAATTTGTGTCTAAATTAATCAAAGTGAAAGCACTAAAAAAGTTATGGTTGAAGATTTGAAATATATTAATAAAACATAAACAAATATAACTTATTTATGTGCTCTGTTTAAAAAAACACACAGCAACATATCTTTGGCTCTTAAAACAGGTAAATCAACCACAACTAATTAACTAGAATTTGGAAGGATCTCCAAATATTGGTAAGGTAAAGCCTTTAAGAATGTTTCTGGAAGCAGTTGCAGCCTAGGGAAAAAAAAAAGTCCCAGCTTAGTTTCAGGAAGAAAATGCACAGAGGAATTTGAAGGCAGTACCAGAGCATCTGCCTGCTTTGCCTGGGAAGACAACAAGAAAACAGATGGGAATAGAAAGTAAAAATGCATGCCTATACAAGTCTAGCCATCTTCTGGCCTGCAGACGAGGAATCACCACAATAGCCTAAGTCCTTTAGGACACAGCCAAAATGGATGAGAAGAACCTTACAAATCTGCTAGGTTTTTGCTAATACCGCTTTAGTCATGAGCATGTGGAATGAAAGAATGGCAACTAATCCCGTGACTGCCCAAGCAGAGATGTGCATGGTATTTGTGGCCTCTTGTAAAATTTCTGCTTCAAGGTGTAGGGAAATAAAGTACACAGAAGGAAAGCCTGTTTCATTCAATAACATATTTCCTTATTATTATGCCCAGAGTGGGGACTTAGCAAACCAAATTAATACAGTTCTATAGTAAAGGACGACAAAAGGATGGCACCCAGTTGCTAATTTTCCAGACAATGGGAAGACTGGGTGTTTTTGATCAGGATACACTTCTGACAAGGAGCTATTGGCTACTCCAAGATTATTATAGTCTTTTTTTCCCTTTATTGAGCATATAAATATAGTGACTTTCTGACATCATATAAAGACAAGAAGTGCTCCATATATTGAGTGGAATTTAACCAAATTAATCATTTTTTCACTGTGTCTTCATTTTAAGGTACACATTTAATCATGAAAATCCTGTTAGCTAAATGTATACATTATGCTACTTTTAAAAATATAAATAGTTATAAAAAATTCAACATGGATTATCAGAAAATTGATGTTTTTATTATTTCCTCATTCAAGAAATACACATATTCTCTTAAGTGTCAGAGTGATTTTAGTTTCCCAACACCTGGGTGTTGACTTATACATTTTCAATTCGACAATGTCAGAGGAATATTTTGGGGTTATTTATTATCAGGCCTAGCTTTGACAAACAATCTTACATATCCAGAATAAAGCCTCTGCAGTAAAAGCCACAGCAAAATGGATGTAGCAAGAGAAGCGTCATCTGACTCAAGCTTGTATCTGAATCAAGAAATCTATAATCAGAAATACAGATTTTCTGAAGCTCATTTTTCTTTCAGCATGCAGCAAACATTTATTCCAGATTCTATGGCCATTGAAAGATAAACTGATTCTGCATCATCTTAATCTTTGTATTACTTACAAAAGTTACAGTGCCTGTCATGTAGTGAACATGTAGTAAGTGGCTTCATACTGAAGTAAATGATTTGGAATATTTGTCACCACAGAGAGAATAATTTGTGTTTAAAGAGCACATACTGTGTATTAGGGATTTGGGTTCAACTTTTGGTTCAGTTTTAAACATGTCGTGATTTTTGAAATCTCAGGTACCAAAACCATTGAATTAAAATCCTCTCCCATTTGAAAAGGCTATTTTTAGAAATTATTTTTTAATATACATATTTTTATTGATTTCAGAGAGGAAGGGAGACAGAGATAGAAACATCAATGATAAGAGAGAATCATTGATTGCTTCCTGCACACCCCCTTCTGTGGGATACAGCCCGCAACCTGGGCATGTGACCTGACCAGAATCAAACAGTGACCTCCTGGTTCATAGGTCAATGTGCAACCACTGAACTACTGAGGCCAGCCAGCTGGGCAGAAAAGGTTATTTTATTCTCAGTTTTATTGAAATATCAACATATGACATTGTGTAAGTTAAAGGTACACAATGTATTGATTTGAAACATTTACATATTGAAAAATGATTACTCCATTAGTATTATCTAAGAACGTCACTGTGTCATATAATTACCTTTTTTGTGGCAAGAACATTTAAGATCTAGTCTATTAGCAACTCAGAAGTATATAATACAGTATTATTAATTGTAATCACTAGCCAAACAGTAGGTCTCCAGAATGTATTCTTTTATAGCTGGAAATTTATCCCCTTGACCAACTTTATCCATTTTCCCAATCCCAGCCTCTGGTAAACACCATTTTAGTGTCTGATTGTATGAGTACAGACTTTGTAGATTCCACATGTAACATATCATAGAGTATTCATCTTTCACTCTCTGATATTTCATTTAGCATAATGCCCTTAATGTCTGTCCATGTTGTTGCAAATGGCAGGATTTCCTTCTTTCTTGTGGCTGGATAATATTTTATTATATCTGTGTATAAAAATGTGTATCCTATATAATAAAAGTGTAGTGTGCAAATTGTCCCCTTGACCAGGAGGTTGTCCGGGAGTTCGACCAGGGGATGGGGCCAACCAGGGGAAAGGGAGGAGGCCCCAGCTGGTGGTGGCAGTGGCAGGTGACTGGGTGAAGGGAGGGAGTACCCAGCCAACAGCTGGCAGCTGCTAAGGACCCTAGTGTGTGTGTGTGTGTGTGTGTGTGTGTGTGTGTGTCTATTTATATATATATTAGTATGTCACATCTTTTTCCATTCATCTGTAGTCAACTTTATTGTTTCCATATCTTAGCTATTGTGAATAATGTTGCAGTGAACTTGAGAGTGCTGATATATCTTCAAGGTTCTGTTTTCATTTCCTTTGGATGTATACCCAGAAGTGGAAATGCTGAATCATAGATAGTTCAATTTTTTTTTTTTTTTTTTTTTAGGAATCTGCACACGGTTTTTCACAGTGGCTGCACTAACTGACACACCCACCAACAATACATGTATTCCCTTTTCTCCACATTCTCACCAACACTTATCTCTCTTTTGTGTGATAATTATTCTAACAGGTGTTATATGCTATCTCATTGCAGTTTTGATTTGCTTTTCTTGATGATTAGTGATGTTCACTACATTTTAATGTACCTGTTGGAAATTTGTATGTCATCTTTGGAAAAATATCTATTCAGTTCTTCCACTGTATTGTTTGGGTATTTTTTGCTATTGAGTTGTATGAGTTTTAATATATTTTGAATAGTAACCCCTTATCAGATGATTTGGCACTGTATCCTTTTTATTTTGCTTATTGTTTCTTTTGCTGTGCAGAAGCTTTTAAGATTGATGTAGTCCCACTTATTTTCCTTTTATTTCTTACACTCTTGGTGTTATATCCCAAAAATCATTGCCAATGAACAGTCAATGTCAAGGAACACTTTCTCTATCTTTTCTTTGTTTATTTTTCTAATAGTTTATGTTTTCTTCTATTTCTTTTATCAAAGTTTTGTAGTTTTCACTGTGAAGATCTTTCACCTTTTTGGTAAAATGTATTCCAAAGTAATTGAGTGTTCTTGAGACTATTGTGAATGGGAATGTTTTCTTTCTTTATTTTTCAGATATTTTGTTGTGCTGTGTAGAAACACAATTGATTTTTGTATTAAAAATTTTACTGAATTTATTTTGTCAGTCCTAATGCTTTTTTGATAGAGTCTAGGATTTTCTGTATACAAGATCATATCACCTGCAAATAAAAACAGTTTTACTACTTCCTTTCTGATTTGGATGTCTTTTATTTTCTTGCCTGATTGCTCTGGCTAGTACTTCCAGTACTTTGTTGAACAGGAGTGCTGAGACTTTAGGAGGGAAAACTTTCAACATTTTATCATTGAGTATGATGTTAGCTGTGAGACTGTCACACATGGACTTTATTATATTTAAGAATGCTCCTTCTGTACCCAATAAATTGAACATTTTATTCCCTCCATTTCTGAGGTACAGATTTGCCAGCTGAATTATTTTTGGTTTACAGGTTTTTTTTCTTGTTGTTGTTTTTTGAGTACTTTGAATATATAATTCCATTTTCTCCTGGCCTGTAATGTTTCTGCTGCAAAATCCATTGACAGCCTTTTAGGAGTTCCCTTGTCAGTTCCAAGCCTCCCCTCCTCTTCATTCTTTTAAGATTATCTCTTTGTCTTTGATTTCTAACAGTTTTATTGCAATGTACTTTGGAGAGGCTCTCCTTCAGTTAATTTTGTTTGGTAACCAATAAGCTTCATAAACTTAGATATCCAAATCTCTCTCCAGATTTTAGAAGTTCTCAGCCATCAGTTCTTTAAATAAGCTTTATGCTCCCTTCTCCCTCTCTTCTGACACTGCAGTGATTGTGATTTTGTTTTTGATGGTATCCCAAAGTTCAGATAGACTTTCCTCCATTTTGAAAAAATGTGTTTTCTTTGTTCTTTGGCTGAATGATTTCAAAGTTTTGTCTTCAATCTCAGACTCTTTCTTCTGCTGGAAAGTTTTATTTATGCTCTTTTTTTTGACATTTTTAATTCATTCATTATTTTGGTTTGTTTTTAGCTGCAGAATTTTTGTTTGGTTTCTTTTTATGATTTTTTTGTTAACATTCTCACTTTGTTCATGTATTATTTTCCTGATTTCGTTGAATTGTCCTTCTGTGTTTTCTTGTAATTTGTTGAAATTCCTATTATTCTTACTTCTTTATCTAGAAAATCACAGATCTCCATATGTTATGGTTACCAGAAGTTTATATGTGATCCTTTGATGATGTCTTGTTACCTTAGTTTTTCATGTTCCTTGAAGTGTTTTTTGCATTATTGTCTTCACATATAAAATAGCAGTCACTTCCTCCAATCTTTACTAACTACCTTTGGGAGAGAAATAACTTCCAACAACTCCACAAGGGATTCCATGGCTTTCTAAGACCAATAAATGCAACAGCTCCACATTTCTTGCTCCCTCTTCTGGCAGAATTCTTAAGCTTGTATGCCTGCTTTGTATCCTGCAATGCTCTGCGCTATGTGCTGACAGCCTCACTTTTGTTTTCCCAAACATGACCTAAAAATCAAGTTTGGGATTTCTCCCTGGCCTATTGAGTTGTTCAGTTTTTTACATGCACTCATTAGCTACCTGCCAAAGTTATGTTCTTGCCATCACTATTGGGGCATGCACAGGGAGCTGGCCATAGGATGGGTTGTGTGGGTGAAGCACTTACATAGACCAGTTGTAGGAATCCATAGATGAGGTATCCCCAGTGACTCATTAGGAGGGCTTCTTTTTTTCTTTTTAAAAATTTTATTGATTTTCTTAAGAGAGAGAGGAAGGGAGAAGGAGAATGAGAAACATAGAAGTGAGAGCTAAACATTGATTGATTAATTGGCTGCTTCCTGTAAGCACCCTACTAGGGTGAAGCCTGCAATCCAGGCATGTACCCTTACTAGGAATAGAACCAGCAACCTTTTGGTGCATAGGATGATGCCCACCCAGCTGAGCCATACTGGTCAGGACGAGGTGGTTTCTTAATGGAACCTGTGGTATAATTAGTACTGTCCACATCCTTTCAATGTTCCTTGAGAGTCCTATCTTCTGCTCCCCTCACTACTTCTCACATGCTGGTCACTTAGCTCAGGATTCTGTGCTCTGAATAGGGCAAAAGATAAATGAACCCCTTTGGCAGTGTCCAGTGCATAGCTGCAGAAGCTGGGTGTTCATTCACTAGCTCTCTCTTACCTTCGCAGGAGAAATCATGAGCCCATGAAAATCTCTCCTCATCTCGTGACTCTAAACTATACCCCCTTGGGGGAACAGTGACCCAGGTAAAGTTAAAATTTTCTCTACTGCCTCCAGCACATCCAAACTCTCTCTATATTGATAGAGATAGAAATAGAGATGAAATAGAGGTAGAGACAGAGACAGAGATAGAGATAGAGATAGAGATAGATAGAGGTAGAGATAGATGATATAGGTATAGATAGATATAGGTATAGGTATAGGTATAGGTGTAGGTATAGGTGTAGGTGTAGGTATAGGTACAGACATAGACATAGACCATAGACCACAGACCATAGACCACAGACCACAGACATAGTCCAACACAGTGCTGAAGCTCCTCCTCAGGAAACTTGGACTTCCACCGAGGCTCTCTTGTGTGCAGGTGATTGTGTCAGTGTTCTTCGCGGTGTCTGGACCACAGCCTAAAGTGGCTGGAGTTGGTTCACAGGCTACTACCGATCATGTCCTGTCTGTTTATTTACTGATGCAGGGGTAGATCCCTTGGCATAGGGGTCCCTTGGCATATGGTGCTGGGTCCCACAGTTCTCTCAAAGGCACTTTTGTTCATAGCTGATGCTGAATTTTAGCTTTTTGAGTTGGGGGGAAAAATAATGAATGTCTTTTGCCACCATGATAACTTCACCATGAAAAGGTTTTTGGAGAGTTAAAAACCTCATTGGTTATTAAAGTATTAGATGTAGTGTTGTAAAGTATGTTATTTTAATAAAACAAGTGTGTTCTTTGCTTATTAAGCAGTAGTAATTGCTGCACATTTGAATCACCATTAGAACTCAGAGTGCTTAAACATGGGTTCATCAGATTTACTCCTATGACTGCTGAAGGCTGAGCTTGATTTTAATTCTTAAATTTGCTAGTCAACCATGATATAAGCCCCTTAGGTAGGTAATATTTTAATACTCACAATCTCTTACCTTAATGTAATATGTTAAAGAGATTATTTTGAGTGCTACACTGCCTCACACAATTCATATGCCCTTGTTGAATCTTAAAATTCCTTCTTTAAAGCTTAACTATATTCTATGACATAATTTATCTGGATCGTTTTTAAATCCTCCCAGTTCATTTTCCAACTACTGAATTTTTAATGGAATGCAAGTAAGCTATATTCTTGACCAAAATGCATAATTTCAGTTATTTCAATTTCTCTTCATTATGCAGAACACAGAATCTTTGTGTTCATCCTTGTTTGACCTAATGTCATTAATTAAATTAGTAGATCTCCATTATTATATTTAAATCATGAGAAAAATATTCATCTTTACATTGTCTCTAGTTACTCTCTATTTTCTTGCTTTTTTAAAAAATATATATATATATCTTTATTGATTTCAGATAGGAAGGGAGAGGGAGAGGGAGAGAGAGACAGAAACATCAATGATAAGAGAAAATCATTGATCAGCTGCCTCCTGCACACCCCCTACTGGGGATGCCTGCAACCCAGCATGTGCCCTTGACCAGAATCGAACTCAGGACCCTTCCATCTGCAGGCTGATGCTCTATCCACTGAACCCAACCAGCTAGGGCTAAGATTTTTTTTTTTAATCCTCACCAAGGATATTTTTCCACTGAATTTTAGAGAGAGTGGAAGAGAGAGGGAAAGACAGAGAAATATCAATGTGAGAGAAACAAATTGATTAGTTGCCTCCTGACCAGGGCCCGGGCCAGGGAAAAGCCTGCAACCAAGGTACCTGCTCTTGACCAGAATCAAACCCGGGACCCCTCAATCCACAGACCGACACTCTATACACTGAGCCAAACTGACTAGGGCTAGCTTGCTTATTTTTTTTAATAGGCTTTATTTTTTAGAGCAGGTCTACATGTACAAAAATTGAACAAATAATAGAGCTCCCATATACCACCCCATTTCAGTGTCCACTATTATTAATATTTTACATTAGTATGTTACATTTGCAACTACAAACCAATATTAGTAAATTATTGTTAACAAAACCTGTAGTTGTTTTAGATTTTCTTAGTTGCACCTAATCTCTTCTCTGTAATCCAGGATTCTATCTGTAATGTCACATTACATTTAATCATCATTTCCCCTTTGATTTTTTTTGGGTGTGACAGTTTTGCAGATTTTTCTTCCCAGTGTTCTGTGAGTTTCCTTGAGCTACCTTGATCTGTGTTTTGGTGTTTGGCATTAATTTTAAAAAATTCTCAGGTATTTTTACCTCAAATATTTCTTTTACTTCTTTCTTTCTTTATTTAAAATTTTTTTTTCTCTTCATGTTTCATTTTGGGAAGTTTCTATTAACATATCTTTAAGCTTCTTTCTTCAGCCATGCCCGACCTACTGAAGTGCCCATCAAATGAATTCTTTATTTTGTTTATTTATTTTCTAATCCTTACCCAAGGATATGTTTTCATTGATTTTGAGAGAGAGAGAGAGAGACAGAGACAGAGAGGGAGAGACAGAGAGGGAGAGAGACAGGGGATGGGGGAGGGGGGAACACATTGATGTGAGAGAGAAACATCAATCAGTTGCTTCCTGCATGCACCTTGACCAGAAATTGAACCCGAAACCTGGGAGTCAAACCGGCAAGCTTCTGGTATACGGGACGATGCTCCAACCAACTGAGCCACACCAGCCAGGGCAAATTCTTTATTTTTGCTGGTGTTATTTGATTCTAACATTTCATTCTAATTTTTTTTATTGTAGTCTTACTCTCTCTGTTTACATTGTCCATCTGTTCTTTCATGTTGTCTGCTTTTTCCCATTAACATATTAATCACAGTTATTTTGAACTCCCTATCTGATAATTCCCAAATCAATGTCATATATGAGTCAATCTGGGTTGCTTGCTTTGTCTCTTCAGCCGGTGCTTCTTTTTATACCTTTTAGCATGCCTTGTTATTTTGTTGTTGAAAGTCAGACATGATCTATCAGGTAATGGGAACTGAGACAGACACATACTTATGTGAGATTTTATGTTAATGAGGCTCAGAGATTAGTGGTCTTTAATGTTTGCTGTAGTTACAGGTATTTGAGGCTTCAGGTTACTCCAGCATCCTTGATGCTCCCTGTTATTTTGGGGTCCTTTAAGAACTAATGATTGAATAGATTGTGTCTTATAGCTATTTCAAATATAACCCACTGTTTTTATAGGAGTCCTCTAATGCTGTGGTAAAGTGTGGGGAAAGGGAAGCAGTCTATAATCTTATGATTGAATCTCACTGTTTTCGTACACTTGAAAACCTGAGCCTTGACCTTCAGAAGTGTTTCTCACTTCCCCCATCCCAGTTAGGTGAGAAATGAAAATGAGAGGGTGCTTGAGTTGGCTAATTGCCCTTCATCCAGGTTGGATAAGGCTGTGTTATGGTCTTGTGTTTGTTTTTGTTTTTTCCCTAGGACTGTAGGCCTTTGTTGTGGAGAACATTCTGGATATATTTCAAAATGGTTATATTTGCCCTCCCCTTACCAGAAGCACAAGGTGATTTTTCTTGGCTCTTTACCTTAAAAACTTGGTAGAGTTTCTGAAGATAAAACCCATGAAAGTGTGGGGCCCTGGGATTTGGACCTGGCGTAGAAGCTGCTGGGCTCATATACCAGTAAAAACACTTACATCTTAGTTTTGATGATTCGCAGGAGGCTGAATGTAGATGAGCTTGAGAGAGCAATTCTTCCATCTAATTTTTGTTTCTTAGGACTTGAGCGATGAGAATAGCTGTGTGGGTGGATTTTATGCTCTTAGCTCAAAGAATATAGCAGGATTCTGTGGACATTGAGGATGTTTGTGAATACATGTGTCTACATTTCCAACTACCAAGCTCCAAGATTTAGGTATGAAACAATCTATTGATTTTTTTGTAATTCACAGTGGTTTCACCATGGAAAAGCAGGTAGTAAGAGAACTTCTTTCCAGAAGTTTCAACCCATTTCTCTGCGAGGAGAAATGGAGTATTGGTGGTTATGTAGACACCCCATCTTTTGGCCTGAGGTAATTTATAGATATATTCAGGAATTCCAATGAAACATATGACGAAAAAGTGGCACTAGTAGCATGAGGTAAATAGCAGAAAAGAGTTTGTGTGAATGGGATATATTTGGGAGTTTCAGGGAGAAGGTTCATGGAGTCTTACAGGTTGAGAAACTCTGGAGCAATGACAAGCTATGAGAGTATGAGAGAATTAGTGATGAGAGGCAAGGGGATTTTTTTATGCTGATGCTGTTACAAATGTTCCCATTCTCCCCCCCTCCCACTCCCCGCTTTGCTGCCTCCACCCAGCCCCTGCACCCTGTCCCTCTGGCCATCACCCCACTTTGTCTGTGTCTATGGATTATACATATATGTTCTTTGGCTAAACCCTTCACCTTCATTCATCCAGTCCCCTCCTCCCCTCCTTTCTGACAGCTATAAGTCTATTCCAAATACCCATGCCTGTATCTATTTTGTTCATCACTTAATTTTGTTCATTAGATTTCACGTATAAGTGAGATCATATGGTATTTGTCTTTCTCTTTTTTCACTTAGCATAATGCTTTGCAGGTGTATCCATGCTGTCACGAAAGGTAAGATTTTCTTCTCCTCCTCCTCCTTCTTCTCCGTTTTTTTTTTGTTTGTTTCTTTGTTTTGTTTTTTTACAGCCTGGTAGTATTTCATTGTATAAATGTACCACCACTTTTTGACTTACTCATCTACTGATGGGCATTTGGGCTGTTTCCAGATCTTGGCTATTGCATATAACACCGCTATGAGCATAGGGTCTGTGTATTCTTTCAAACTGGTGTTTCAGGATTCATATGCTGTATTCCTAGAAGTGGGGTCACTGGGTCAAAAGGCAGGCCCATTTTTAATTTTTTGAGGAAACTCCATAATGTTTTCCACAGTGGCTGCAGCAGTCTGCATTCCCTCCAACAGTATACTAGGATTCCTTTTCTCCACATCCTCACTAGCTTTTGTTGTTTGTTGATTTATTGATGGTAACCATTATGGCAGGTGTGAGCTGATATCTCATTTTGGTTTTAATTTGCATCTCTCTAATGGTTAGTGATGTTGATCACTTTCTCATGTGCCTATTAGCCACCTGTAGGTCTGCTTTGGAGAAATATCTAATCAACTCCTTTGCACATTTTTTAAAATTGGGTTATTTATCTTTCCAGTGTTGAATAGTAGAAGTTCTTTATATATTTTGGAAATTAACCCCTTATTGTATTATTGACAAATATGTTCTCCCATGCAGTGGGTTTCTTTTCATTTTGTTGATGGTTTCTTTTGCTATGTAAAGGCTTTTTAGTTTGATTTAGTCCCATTTGTTTATCTTTTCCTTTGTTTCCCTGGCCATAGGAAACATAGTGGAAAACATTTTACTATGAGATGTCTGAGATTTTACTGCCTATGTTTTCTTCTACAATTTTTTATGGTTTCATGACTTACATTTAAGTCTGTTATCCATTTTGAATTTATTCTTGTGTATGGTATAAGTTGGTGGTCTAGTTTCCTTTTTTTTTGCATGTACATGTCGAACTTGCCAAAACATTTATTGAAGAGACTGTCTTTACCCCATGGTATGCTCTTGCCTCCTTTTTCAAATATGAATTGACCATTTGGGCAAGGGTTGATTTGTGGGCTCTCTGTTCTGTTTCATTGATCTATGTGGAGAGGCAAGGGGATATTTATAAGATATTGTCATGCTGTTGATCTGAATTTCTTTGAACACACCAACACATGCAGTCTGGTTTACATGAGCATCTGGCCTATATTTGACTTATAAAGAAGTAGAAATATCCAACGTTTTTGCTTGCATGTGGCATAAAAGAATAAATAAACAAACAAAAAAAAAAAACCCTAAACCCTATCCTATAAAACATTTTAAGCAAGAATGTATGGAAAGATATATTTTCATTATTACTGGAGCCTTTATTAGGTGATTAAAATACCCTTGTATTTTCACAGTAATTTTAAATTGGAAAATGTTTTTAATAATAAATATAATATCTGTGTAATATGCATAATCATTCATTAGATTGTCAATTATTTAAAGAAACATCCTGATCCATCTTTGCTCTGGAAAATTATAGTTGTATATTAGCCAGCTCTTTAGTCTAAGTTACTGATTTATAAGTGTGAAAACAATGAATAAATCTTGAATAACTGTAAATACTAAGATGTATTCCTTATAGATATAAATATTCAGTTAACCTTTATTCACCAGTTCACTAATTATTCTATCTTAATATTTATTTATTTTTTCTATCTAAAGAACAAGACCAATTTTGTAAGATCACAATGTGTATCAATAGACACTAGGGCCTGAAAGAAAGAGAATTTTTGATTTATTAGAGACTTAAACACAAACTTTTTTCTTCAAAATCTGGTGCCCTAGCTGACTAGATCTTAATATGTTTACAACATGTTTAAAAATTTCTAGCTTTCAAAGTTAGATGCAATTTTTGCCTTTACAGTAGATAATTGCATTATTAAATTCCTCTGAGGACATATTTTTTTATTTCTTAGGGGCCAGGAGATGGTGGTAGAATTTTTAGTTTTACAGTGATAGAATTTTTTGTTTATAAATATGAATCAAGTGTCCGCCCATTGATCTTAATTGAGTAAGGGAAGGTAAGAAAGGGAATTGTCAAGTGGGGTCAGAAGCCCCTTACACCTAGACTTGAGGCACAGTGTAGTTCAAGTGGTGATAGGGTTGGGAATGTGGGTGTGATTAGCCCCGACATTTGGAAGGTAGCTGAGTGCTCCCTGGAACATTATTAGTCCTGTAGAGATTCTAAAGTTGGGTGGGCTAGATTCTTTGACTAGCTGCGTCTAACAACATTTGGAGAACATATCTCAAAGCAAAGCTACATTCCCTCTCTCAAATAAGTGAATGGACAGAAATCGTCCACAAAGGCGAACTGTGTTCAGCAGAGTAGGGGTCAGTAGCTAATACCCAGTAGCAGATGATGTCATAAAACCTTCAGCAAAGAGTGAACTGCGGATGAGTCAGGGTGCCTATTGAACACTGACACAAAGCCATTGCTCACCTTCCTGCATGTGATCTCTGCTATTGACTGACTTCACCATCCTTATCACTGGCTGTCATCCAGAGCTCCCAGCAGTGCACCAGGGACCCAAAGGCTAGAGAAACTAATCATAATTGTTTAATGTAGACATGGAGGCTGCCAGTTTTTTCTGTGTTTTCCCATCTCTCTAGTTCACTGACAGGGCAGCAGTTTGTTTCTCAATTGATTTCTCTCTTCATTATATCACTGAACATTACTATCATAGTTAACAACACATTTAGCCCCCATGCTAGACCTTGGCAAAGTTCCTTAAACTTAAATTGTGTCTCAGTTGTACCTACCACCTGTGGTTGTTATGAGGATCATAATAGACATATCATTGCCTTTCAGTCTTGCCTAAACAACCCAGATCAAATAACACCCTTTGTGTTTGAATTGTACTAAACACAAAGGGTTTGCCTCTGGTTAGAATTAATTGCTTCCCACTTGAATTCCCCAAGTAGTTTTAGAAACTGCCATAACTTACAATACTTATTGACCTGTCCATCTTTTTTTCAAGTAACTGTGAATTCCTTAAAAAGAGTGATCATAACTTTTTTATGTTTATCTTATGAATATCTAACACAATGCAGGGCCTATAAAAGATGTTCTCTAACCATTTGTTTTTAAATGGAGTACAATATTAGAATAGTGTTTTGCAATTTAAGTCAATTAAACTCCCTCCAGTGCTATGGCTGCTATGTTCTGATGGGTATTCTTAATTAAAAAAAAAGTGTGGGAAGTAGATGTTTTCCACGGGGGACTAAAAATATTAAAAGATATAAATAACAGGTAAAAGAGTGGTGATCAGAAGGTAAATTTCATATATCAAAGGAAAAAAGTATATTGGATTTAGTATATTGAACAATCCTTGATATATTGTAAGTGATTATCTGTTGGCTCATCACATTGCTACTGTGAAAACTAAAAACAATCCCAAATTATGCCTGGCTATGGTTGCTCATTGGTTGAGCATTGACCTATGAACCAGGAGGTAATAGTTCAATTCCCAGTAAATACATGTAGTGTTTTAGCTGGTAAATTTAAAAGATATTATGTTATATTTAGAAAAGTTTCCAAATATTGTATGCATATATTTGGGAAGTTTCATATAATATGTTAGTAGAAAAATATGTTCTAATTTGGTGGATTTAAAATGATATATGTTAGTCCATTTGAGAAATGAAGATTAAGGTGAGTTGAGTCAAAGGAAACAGTAGTGTGTTTACATTCAAGTAGCAATAAGATTAAGGTGAGTAAAAACCGAATAGCTATCAAAGATATATAGCAGAGGATCCAGAGAAGACTATCCATTATAATCAGCATTCCTGTGAGCCCTGGTTATGGGTTCTCCTCCTCATGTTAGTGTGATTTAACAGGTAAAGTCATAGGCAAACAATTGAAGAGTAATCGGAGTTAAAGTAGCATCTGGCATTGTGAGCTTCACATTGGAGGAGGAATGCAAGAAATATTATTTGTTCAAATAAAGGAAAAAGAAGAAACATTGTACATGAAATGGCTTGTATGGTTAAAGAAATGAAAGGGAAAGCTTGCATGTTCTAGAACATTCTGGATGTAGTAGCACATTTCTTCTTCTAGCGATGTAGTTGCGACAGCAAAGAGAAATCGCTATTCCATGTACCTGTGCTACCCATCTTTTTACCATCACTGCATGAAGAAAGCCCTCAGAGAGAAGGATAGAGAACTCAACTTATACTGACACTAACATGATTCCTTCAGGATATTATCAACTAGTTCATAATTTTTCTTCCCACTTCTCAATACCTGCCGGCCTCCTAGAATCTACAAATCATGCTAGAGACTTAGGCATTTTCAACATTTATTATATGTCAGATCATACATTAGGCATTTGAATTACCTCATTTAGTAAACCTCACAGATGCTTAAAGTAAACATTTTACAGCCATTTTGCAGTTAATAAAATTGAGAAATTAAATAACTTGTCCCTTGTCAAACATCTAGTAAAACAGAAGAGCCACAATATCTAGGTCTAGGCAACTCTCCAAACTATATTTCTTATAGTATGTGTGTTATATCTTAGTAAAGCATTTTCAGGTCCATTTAAAAATTTTATATTTCTAGTATAGTAATTTTATATACCCTGTTTTAATTAATTTTAAAACAAAACTGAAATATTCTTCTTTCATTGTAAAATAGTTTTCAATGTTCAATCAAGTAACTCTTTGAATTTTTAAAAAGATACTGCTAGTTATCCTACTCATTGTGCCATTATCATATTCTAAAAATTTTTGGACTAGAAAACATACAGAAGTCAAGTTTTTGCTAAGCTAATGTTTCTGAACATTAAGTAGGAAAAGTTTTTAAATGAATTAATTTAAAGGCAATGCTTTCTGGGCCAAAACTTCCAAGGAAATTTCTGTCATATCATTGAGAAAATAGGTCATTGAGATGAGATATTTTATGTCCAAATAATAGTATACTTTCACTCTAAAACCAAAAATGAACTAAAGCAAAACTATCACTCTGAAAGTATTGGTATGTACATTGTGAAGAATGACAAGTCCTGTGTTTTATGTGGAAAACAATCCTTGATATACTGTAAATGATTATCTATTGGCTCGTCATATTGCTACTAAACTAAAAACACTCCAGAATGATGCCTGGCTATGGTTGCTCAGTGGTTGAGCATTGACCTATGAACCAGGAGGTAATAGTTCAATTCCCAGTCAGGGCAAATGCCCAAGTTGCAGGCTCTATTCCTGGTATCAGGAATGCAGGAGGCAGCCAATTAATGATTCTCTCTTATCGTTGATGTTTCTCTCTCTCTCTCTCTCTCTCTCTCTCTCTCTCTCTCTCTCTCTCTTTCTCTCTCTCTCTCTCTTCCTCTCTGAAATAAATAAAAATATATTTAAAACAATAAAAATAAAATAATCCAAAAAGAAATAATTTATTTCAACCTACTCATATATAGAAAGCCTCATCCTATCTAATAAAAGAGTAATAGGCAAATTGACTGTCACTCCAACACACAAGATGGCCACCCCCATGTGGTTAAAGATGGCTGCCCCTATGTGGACACAAGATGGCTGCCACAAGATGGTCAGCAGGGGAGGGCAGTTAGGGGTGACCAGACCAGCAGAGGAGGGAAGTTAGGGGTGACCAGGCCTGCAGGGGAGAGCAGTTGGGGGGGACCAGGTCTGCAGGGGAGGATAGTTAGGGGTGACCAGGCCTGCAGGGGAGGGCAGTTAGGGGCAATTGGGCTGGCAGGGGAGCAGTTAGGCATCAATGAGGCTGTCAGGGGAGTGGTTAGGGGGTGATCAGGCTGGCAGGCAGAAGTGGTTAGGGGCAATTGAGAAGGCAGATAGGCAAGCAGTTGGGAGCCAGTAGTCCTGGATTGTGAGAGGGATGTCTGACTGCCCGTTTAGGCCTGATCCTACCGGGATCCTACTGGGCAGCTGGACATCTCTCAAGGGGTCCCAGACTGGAGAGGGTGCAGGCTGGGCTGAGGGACACCCCCCCCCATGCACAAATTTCATGCACCGGGCCTCTAGTATTTAAATAATTTAGTGAACTACATAGAACAGTATGTATATTTCAATGTAAAAATTTCAGAGCCCAGAATCTTATATAACTAAAGTAGAAAAATAATTTTCACTTCTGAGCCTGAGAGCAACAAAATATCCTATATAATAAAAGCCTAGGTGGTGTCACATGATTTTGTCACAAGATGGCCAGCAGGGGAGGGTCGTTGGGGGCAATCAGGCCAGCAGGGGAGGGCAGTTGGGGGCCATCAGGCCAGAAGGGGAGGGCAGTTGGGAGCGAGATAAGGCCAGCAGGGGAGGGCAGTTGGGGGCAATTGGGCCAGAAGGGGAGCAGTTAGGCATTAAACAGGCTGGCAGAGGAGTGGCTAGGGGGCAATCAGGCTGGCAGACAGAAGCAGTTAGGGGCAATCAGGCAGGCAGGCAGGTGAGTGGTTAAGAGTCAGCAGTCCCTGATTGTGAGAGGATGTCCAACTGCTGGTTTAGGCCTGATCCCACTGCCCTAAACCGGCAGTCAGACATTCCCCAAGGGGTCCCAGATTGGAGAGCGTGCAGGCCGGGCTGAAGGATACCCCCTCCCCATGCATGAATTCTGTTCACTGGGCCTCTAGTTGTTTAATAATTGCAGTAGAGTAATAGTGGCATATTAATGAAAGTTGATTTACATAATTAGTTTATCCAACACAATGTTTGAAATATAAATAGATTCAAAATTTAAAAATTCAAATTAAGTGCAGTAATTTTAGGGCCAGATTTTTTAAATTAAAATTTATACTAGTTTATCTTATAAAAAAGACATGATCAGTGTAGACAGTTTAGAAAAGTATCACTATCATTTACCAGCAGACCTTCTAATCGGTTCCCCTTTCATCCCTTCTGCTGGTGTCTCTGTTTTGAAGCCAGCAATGGTCAGTCTATGTGCCCAAATTCTTCTTTCTCAGACCCAGTTTTTAATATTCAGTTGCCTACCAAAAAGCACAACAGCCTGTGACACTTCGACATACCCCAGATTTGGGTAGAATATGTCAGTCACTGGAAAGAGACAGTTTTAAAGTGATTTTCAGACTTGACTCTATCACAATGGAATGTACTCTACGATGCAACTAATAATTCGGGTCTATTTCAGGTATCTAACAGACATAGAGCAAAGAAAATATATTTAGAATACACAAAATTTCTTCTGCCTAGTGTGACCTTCCCTACTCTTATATAGAATCCAGAGAGTTCCCACTCTGAAGTAAGTGACAAGATGGCTGAAATTAAGCTAGTAATATCTTTAATGTCACTAGCTTTAGAATGACTCTCTTACTGTTTATATTTAGCTAAGACAATAGGTAGAACTGGGGTATCTTCTTAGGAAACCTATACAGCTTAGCTCATTTCTATCAAGGACATATTTGCATAGAGAACTCTTCTCATGAATGTGCTCAAAACTTTTTATCAAGAAGGAAAACTGTTTTCCCCCCAGTTTTCAAGCTGTAAGGTCTTTCAGAGTGGACTATGTGGATAAGTAAAGGTCCTGAAGTGCCTGGGTTTATTTATTTTTTATCTCATCCCCTTAAAATGAAGTTTTGGGTCCTACCTGGTTTGGCTCAGTGGATAGAGTGTTGGCCCATGGATTTAAGGGTCCTGAGTTCAATTCCAGTCAAGGCCACATATAATCATCGGCCCTGGTTGGGACATGAGCCTGAGGGAACCAATTGATGTGTCTCTCTCACATCTATGTTTCTCTCTCTGTGTCTCTTCCCCTCCCTTCCACTCTCTCTAAAAATCAATGGAAAAATATCCTCAGGTGAGGATTAACAAAAGAAAAGTTGTTTTGGTGTATATGTTTTATAATTTAGATATTCCAGAAAAATATCAATAACAAGCTGGGTAGCACTTAAATATATTTATGACTGTGATAAATAGAATATATTTTAAGTAGTAGAGATAAGTATTAGCAAGTACAAACCAAAATTGAATTTGACAATAGATAAAATCAAAACATAGACTGTTGCATGTTGATATCCCTGAATATGAAGGCTGAAATTTTTGCACAGTGTGTATTTTTTAAATTTGTTTTCTTTGCTTAGAATGAATTATTAAAGAGGTAGTAAAGACCACATATTTGCATCAGCTATGGTGTTGAACTACTTTTAATGCAATGGCTGCTCAGTGAGTTGGAGGAAGCACTGAATAGTTATTGAAGTTAGATTCTTAGTAAGAGAAAAATAGAGACTTGAAAATACTGGCTTGTTGGTTTTTTTTGTTTTTGTTTTTTTTTAAGAAAATGGTGCCAATTTAGTAATATAGGTTTAAAATTTTGCATGCTGTGCTTGATTATTCTATCTCAATAATGAATAGTAGTATTCATCATCTTCAATGAATGGCCTACAGCTTTATTCAGCTGAGGACTGAGCAGAGCATAGAGAAATATTAACATGTTTTTATCTACCCACTACAAACTAATAAGTCTCTCTGCCTCGTGGGATGATGACAATTACCTCCCACCAACATCAGAGGAAATTATTTTAAAATAAATCAATCTAGATTTGGGCTAACAATTGAATAGTCCCTTCATCTCCAATAAGCACAAATAAAACACATGTAAAAGAATTATGGCCTGAGTAATTCCAATTGGCACCTTATCTCCAAACCTCAGTTTGAGGATTTCTCTCAAAGAGCTACAAGTATTGGCTCTACCTAGAATCCTGAGGTTTGTAGTTTTCACATTTTCAGTTGTATTGAATACTGTTTATTTACAGAATGGACTGTTATTACAGGCCAGAGCCATTCAGGTAGTCTGCTCCATCATTCTGTCAAAAGCTCTGTGTAACTTAACACAAAGAACCAACAATTTTAATTAATCTGCTCAAGTTTTCCATTTATAGGGGTTTTTCAATTTTGACAGTTTATAAGTTTGTAAGGAAATCATCCATTTCTTCTAACTTTTGAAATGCATTGCCATAGAGTTGCAAGTATTACTTTAATTTCACCTTCCCTGAGCCTGTTTACGCTTTCTCTAAATTTTGTATCTCTCTCTCTCCCTCCCTCTCTTCTTCCCTCTCTCTCTCTCTTCACTTCTTGTGTTAGAATAGCAAGAGGTTTAACTCTTTAATTCATCATTATTGAAGATTCAGCTTTTGAATTTATTCTTGCTACTAATTTTGGTTATATATATTCTGTTTCGTTCATGTCAACATTTATCTTTATTAATTTCATTTCTGTTGTAGTTTTTTCATAACATGCAAAATTCATTGTGGCTTTTTTCTTTAAGATGGAAAGAATTAAATGTACATTTTCTGAGCAGTTTTTATTGTGTCCTGTAGGTTAGTTGTCAATGTGGAGTAGTCCCTTTTCAATAACTTCAACTTGTTCTGCAATTTTCTGTTGACTTCCTCTTTAATTCATGGATTATCTAGGTCTATTTCTTAAATTCTAATGAATTAAGGTTTGTCACTTTTCTATTATTCAGTCTTAATTTCATTGAATTCTGATCAGAGGATTCAGTGCTGTAATTTTTCACTTTTAAATTCATGTAGTTTCTATGTGACCAAGTGATTTCATTTTTGTGTTGCATGAACATAAATTAAAAATACATATTTGTTCCCATTTGAGGGCTGTAAGGTTTTTATGTGGGGAGGGGACACATAATGAAATATTTATTTAATAAATACCAAAGATGAGAAGCTTTCAAATCAGCCAACTAGACATTTTTGAGTAGGTGAAAATAAGAGCAGTTCAAAGTCAATTGAGCAATGAATATAAATTTCAACTTCCTATTTACATATTCCTATTTTATTAGGAAAGCATTTGCTCACATTATTGAAAATCATTGAATGATTTCAGTTAAATCAAAGGAGCAATTGCCGTTTAAATGAAGCTTGCTTACATTTTAGCAGGTTAGCCACTAAAATGTAAGGTTTTATACTTGAGTGTTCAAAGTTATTGGCTTTTAAAATTCAATTCCTGCATACCCTTCCCTTAGTCTGTTCCAGCTGTTTTAACAACGTACCGTAGACTAGGACACTTATAAACAATAGAAATGTATTTCTCACAGTTCTAGGAAGGGGAATTCTGGCATCACAGGTCCAGCACAGTCTAGTGAAGGTCCTCTTCCAGGTTACAGACTGCCAACTTCTCCATGTGTCCTTTCGAGATTAAAGGGGGTAAGGGAGCTCTCTTGGCCTCTTTGATAAGGGCATTAATCTCATTCATGATGGCTATGTTCTCATGGCCTAATCTCTCCCTAAAGTTCTCACTTCCTGATACTACTACATTGGGCATTAGGATTTCAATATTTGAATTTGGGGGTACAGTCATTTAGGTCATAACAATCCTTATTGATTTTTGCCTGCCAGGTATGTCCAACATAGGAAGAAGAATATTTTAGTTTCCTACTTTAATTTCAACCAAGGTTTTAAAAAATTTTGTCTTTTTTGCCCAGCTTTTGCTTCATGTATTTATCTGGCACACTGAATTTAAATGAATGTGTTATCATTTTTCCTAATTAGGAATTTTATTATTAAATATCTCCAGTTTCATCTTCAGTTCTCTGAACCTTAAGTTCTACCTTGTTTGATGCTACTTTCTATTTGCATTTTTACTTTATTCCTTTGTTTTAAATATTTCTTTTAAACAAAAAATAGCTATGTATTTTTTTAAATGTAACCTGATGATCTCTGTTTTAATTGAAGAATTCGAATGGTTTGCTTTTAGGATAATACTTTATTTTTCCTTCCTTACTGTGAGTTTGTGATTTATCTTGCATTATAGTTTTTTGTTCACTTTCTTCTTTTTGTTTTATTGATTTTATTATTATGCATTAAAATTTTTTTCTTGTTAATTTGGAGATCTGTATACTTTTGCATACAATATTGACTCTCCTCCAGCTTCTAAATCTGTTATTATTTATGAGCTAAATCTCCTGAATTTAACCATTTATCTTTTCCTTCTGTTTACTCTATCAATATTTTTCTCCTTGCAATAAAATGTTATTTATTTTTTTGGTTGATAATCTAGGTTATCCAGGAAGTTATTATGCTGCTCTTTTAACTTACTGAATTATTTGGGAACCCATCCTATTTTAAGATCCAGAAAAGTTTTATTTTTCTTCTTGCTAGCAGTATACTTGAATTTCCTTAAATAAACCCTGTCCTCCCCTCCCCCACTTTAAAATTAAAGTTATTGTCTGGATTGTTCAAAATCTCTACTTTGTGTCCTAATTGATCTTCTTTTATTATCCCCTGGACATTCAGATATATCCCTTCAATTTATCTCCGTTGGCATCTTGGGGGCCAGGTGCAGTTGTTGGAGTACCCTTAGAGGGGCATCCTCATCAGTGGTGGAAGATGATTTTGGAATGACAGGCTAGAGCTATAGAAACAAGCCCATTCCAGGATGTTCACTTGGGCACCAGTGGAAGCTTTCCTCCTCTCCCAACTTCTTATGCTTTCCTTGTAAAGAGAGAGAAGTCAGGTCATCTTTCCTTGGCATCTTGTGAGTAATGGGAAATCAGGAACACTGAGGAAAGGCACCAGGCAATGTTGACTTTTCCTAAATGATACCACAGATTTCTGTTGGCCACTGCTTTCTACATTTCACACTGAGGGTTCCAAATGTTGGTCTCCAGATATTCACACAAGCACTGACATAAAGCCCTTCATACGCTCTCAGCCAGAACTTCCAAAGTACGTAACTCCAAACGTTCTCTTTTGAACCAAGGTGCTATGGGGGGTGGGAGGAAGGTTATGTGCCCTTCCTGTCTTCCATCAAATATTATCAGACATATATTCCTGTTTCATCTCAAGTCATATATATGCAAGATTTTATTTCCCCTTTGACCTGGTGGTTGTCCATGCCCCATTTTGAAGTAATGTTTTGCCTGTGTTTGGCTTTATAAATGCCTGGATATTTCACAAAGTTGTTCTAACAGTATCAAACCCTTTATAGCAAAATATTTATAAGTTATATCTACATTAAATTTAACCATTTTATTTTAAAGTAAAAACATAATAAATTTGTCCTTATAAGTTGCAAAGACCATTTAAAGTTTAGATCTAATTAGCAAGCTAAACTTACGTTTCATAGCTTTTTTAAATAAAGAATTGAATTTTCTTATTAGTATTCATGATTTTTAATAAATCATAGAGAAGTAGCTGCATAAAAATTTAATCTCTATCAGCTCAATGGTTGGACTTTTAAATTATGAAGCATCCTCCGCAATGTCAAATAATATTGCCCTCTTTCAAATTACGTTAATTATTATTAGATGCTCTTCATTTTTTTCTTTTGATTTTCTGTCTCTAACCAAAATTTATCATGAGAATAAAACTATTCTTTGGAGTATTTATGGTAATAATATTAAAAAATCATCCAACTAATTTAGGTCTCTGAGTAATAAGAAAGATTAGTCAGACCATGGAGAAATAAAAGTTCCCTAGGAAAGAAACCCCTGAAACATTGACAGTATTTTTTTACAACACTGGATATTTCTTTTCAGCAGAGTACTGATTTTTTAAAAATCTACCACATCAAAATCAAAGAGAAGAAATTATTCTTTCCTTTGTTTTTCTTAAGTTTTCTTTGTGTATTTATTTCTTTACTGAAACCACTTTAACCCCTTCTAGTAGAGCATTTCTAGTTTCTCCAAAGGTGATCTCCTTTTTTCAAATCTTCATATGACTTTTCTTCTGGAAATCTCCAATTTATTATGTACAAGATTAATCTGAAAACAACACTTTTATCAACATTCCATAAGACTTATCTACCTAACTTCAAGTCACAGCAATTTTTCAATCTTATGTAAAGAAGTAAAAAACATACTTCAGGAGGATTTTAGAGTTTGTGGAAGCCCCTTTTTACACATAAGATGTGTTCTGTCATGCATTGATACGTGCACCATGTTAGGAATGGAAAGAAATAATTTCCACATGTATTCATAATCAGACCCAGACTTCCTAGGTCCAATACAGACATGATAACAGTTTGTTTATGGCCAACTGTTGAAGTTTTGCTTCTCCACTTCATCTTTCAGCTCATATTGGTATCCCTCCTTCAATCCTCAATGGCACCCAAAGCTTTCAAGCTGGAACCTCCCTGCTTTAGGGCCATAGATTTATGTCGTGGTGCCTCAAAACTTGCAGCAGAGAGTGCTACCAACAAAGAGCCTATTTCATCTGGATTACATAGCTCAGCCTCCTTTGCAGTTAGATGTGTCTATATCACTGATTTCCAGCCAATGGAATGGGAACAACGTGACTTGCTTCACTTTCTGGCCAGGCTCTTACAAGTGGACTCCCATGTCTTTCCTTTCCTTTGGCAATATTAGAAGCTATACCTTGAAGACAGAGGAACCTGTATATGAAAGAAAAGTGAACCTCTGAATCACCACTTATAGAAATCCACCTTTCAAGAAAATCCATTTAGACTATATATTCTTGAAAAATAATCTCTCATTTAAGATAGACCAGATATCAGAATTTCACAGGTAAAACATTCCCCAAAAACCTCAACCTCCTTTTTCCTAACAACATTTACCAACCTTCAATTACATATTTTGTCCCCTAAGGGAAGATAAGTGATTAAATAAATTATTTAGATAAACTATTCAGTAATAAATAAAATATAATTATATTGTTAGAATTCTTTCCTGGATTGAGATGAGTCCCTTCTCTTTCTCAGTTTCTAATTAATTAATTGATTTTTATATAACAAGATAGAGGTTCGGAATACTGAGAGATAAAAATCTGGCAACAAGAGGTTTTCAAGAAGTCCGTCTTGCCTGGCTGAAGTGGCTTAGTTGGTTGAGCATGGTCCTGTGCACTGAAGGGTTGTCGGTTTGATTCTTGGTCCCAGTCTGGTCATGTGTAGAAGGCAACAGATCGTGAGTTCTTTCTCACATCAATGTTTCTCTCTCTCCTTTCTGTCTCCCCTTCTCCCTCCCCCCTCTCTTTCTCTCTGTCTCTCTCAGCATGTGGTCAGGTGGTCAGGTGAGGAGTGGGGAAAAAAGGTCCCACTTATTTTTTATTCTAATGGTTTAAAAAGATATTAAAGATATGCAGGTCTTACTCAGCTTTCTGCTTAATGGCAATTTTCATTTTTCAAAATACTGAGCATATTGGAGTTCTACCCTCAATGCATTCAATAAGAAAGAAAAAAGGAAATTGACTATAGAATGACATTCCTCAACTTAATAACATCTTTATATGATAACCACACAGCTAACATCATACTCAATGGTGAAAGGGTGACAACTTTTTTTGCCATGATTAGAAACAAAACAAGGATGCCCACTCTAACCACTCCTATTCAACATAGTACTGGAAGTCTTAGCCTGAGAAATTAGGCAAAATAAATAAATAAATAAATAAATAAAGGGCATTGAAATTGGAAAAGCAGAAGTAAACTTGTCACTATTTGCAGATATGATTTTATATATAGACAATTTATGATCTTATATAATAAGATTCCACAAAAGCCATTTAGCACTAATAAATAAATGCAGAAAATCAGATGCATTTCTGTACACTCACAAAAAATTATCTGTAAAAAATAATGAAAATGATTCTATTTTTAATAGCATCAACAAAAATGAAATATTTAGAAATAAAATTGGACCTAGGAGGGGAAAAAATTCTATACACTGAACACAACTAGACTTTGGTGAATGAAATTGAAGAAAACCAGTGGAATGATACCCCATGTTCATTAATCAGAAGAATTCATAAAATTGCATGGAACCACAAAAAATCTTAATTGGCCAAAGGAAACTTGAGAGAGAACAAAGCTAGAGGCATCATACTTCCTGATTTCAAACTATATTACAAAGCGATAGTGATCAAAACAATACTATGCTGGCATAAACACAGACACATAGAGTAATAGAACATAATTGAGATCCTAGAAATAAACCCATGTATATACTGTCAACTAATATTTCACAAGAGAGCTAAGAAAACTCAATGGGAGAAAGAATGGTTTCTTCAATAAATGTTCAGAAAACTGAATAGTCCCATGCAAAATAATGAAATTTGATCCCTGTCTTACACCATTCACAATAATTATCTCATATTAGTAAGGTCTTAAATGTAAGACCTATGACCATAAAACTCCCAGGAAAAAAACACACAAAGTTATTTGACATTAGTCTTGCCAATGATATTTTAGATATGATACCAAGGCTCAAGCAACAAAAGTAAAAATTAACAGTTGGACTACCCAAACTTAAAAGCTTTTGCATAGCAAAAGAAACAATCAACAAAATGAAAAGGTAACCTATAGAGTGGGAGAAATATTTTGCATACCATATATTTGATATAAATTTAGTATGTATAATATACAAGGAACTCATTCCACTCAATAGCAAAAATACAAATTGGAAATGGGCTGAGGACCTAAATAGATATTTTTCCCAAAAGGCATACAAATCATCAACAAGTGCATGAAAAGGTGCTCAACATCACTGATCATTGGGAAAATGCAAATCAAAACCATGATGGGATATCATATTACACATGCTAGGATGGCTATTATCAAAATGACAAAGGAGAACAAATGTTGGTGAATATGTGGGCAAAAGAAAACATTAGAGGATTGTTGGTGGGAAGGTAATTGTTGCAGTCACTGTAGAAAACAGCAGAAGGGTTCCTCAAGAAATTAAAAATAGAACTACTAAATTATTATTATTATTATTATTATTATTATTATTATTACTACTACTATTATTATTCACAGTAACCAAGATATGAAAACAACCTAAATGACTGCATAAAGAAAACACACACACACCTACACACCCACACACACACTCACACTTACACAAAAGGAAAATCCTTCAATTTTTGACAACATGGATGAACTCTAAGGACATTATGATAAGTGAGACATATATACAGAGAAAGATAAATACTGTGTAGTGTCACTTATATGTGGGATTTTTAAAAAGTTGTGCTCAAGATCAGAAAGTGGAATGGAGGTTATCAGAGAATGAGTTGTGGGGAAATGAGGAGAGGTTGTTAAATGTCCATGTTACCCAAAGTGATCTACAGATTCAATGCAATCCCTTATCTAAATTCCAGTGGCATTTTCTTTAAAAATGTTTTATTTATTGATTGATTAGAGAGAGAGAGAGAGAGAGAGAGAGAGGTAAAAAGGTACAAACTTTCAGTTATAAAAGATAAATGATGTCTGAGTATTTAATGTATAACATGGTGACTGTAGTTGAAAATACGATATTGGATAATTGTAATTTGCTGAGAATAGAATGTAAATGTTCCAAGAAAACAATGTGATGCAATGTCTTAATTAACTCAGTTGTGGGAATCCTTTATATATCTTACAGTTTTGCTAATTATAACTTAATAAATCTGAAAAAATATCTACTACATTAAGATTTTAATAGTGATGATAAGCATTCTTATCCATCATCTAATGTTCAATTTACAGAGTTAACAAATCTAATTATGTCTGTTATTGATATGAAATAATTTTCTTAAGAAAGCTTAAGCATGAGGCACTTAGGGAAGAAAAAAGTGAGGAAAAACTTGTCAAATATGAGGATTTAAGTAGAGGAATAAAAATGGTCTTTTATACTAAAAGTAATGGATTTAAATCCACCAGCACTGTGAGGGACTAAAGATAGAGACTGCTAAGCAATAGGAAGACCTTAGCAAGGAGCAGTACCAGCAACAAAAAGTAAAGACCTGTCATTTGCTATTTTCGGGTGATGTGTAACTGCAGCAGGAGTGTAGTAGAGTTTATTGGAGGTTGTTTCCCAAAGAAAATGAGGGGGCCCGCCCAGCTATTGAATGTGGTTTAAAGGTTGAGAATTGGATCTTTTAACACCTTTTAACTGTAAGTAAAACAGGGCATCAGTTTTTGTGGGTTTACTAATATTGTCTTTAAGTACCAGCTTCTTCTTTGTAAGAAGAATTTGTATAATTTGACAATGGTTATTATGCATATAGATACAAATGGTCTATGGGGCTTCATTAGAAAAACAATAAATACCTAATTAATAGTTAAGACCTTCTAAACATGCAATTCTCTTCCCCAAATCTGTTTTTAATGATCCCTAAATAAGTAAATTTGTGTGAATATGATTAAATTATTACAGACAAAAAGTGGCAGTTTAGTTTAGAAATTTTAAATCAGTAGTGAGTGGACATATTGCTACAACAAATAAAATCAGTGGTGCAAGCAGCCCTCATTGTCCTGATAGGTAAAATCTTTCTACATCTTTTTCAAAAAAATTATCTCTATTGAAAGTATTACAGATGTACCCCTTTTATTTTTTTCCATTGACCCTCTCCACCCCACATCCATCCCTCCCAGGCCTTCACCATACTATTGACTGTGTCCATGGGCTATGCATAGCTATATAATAAAGAGCTAGGGTTATAAGGACCATTACCACCACAGGCTCAACCAGACCAGAACTCATTGCTGGGTTGCCATGGCGACCCAACACTGACTGGGGCCATTGCCGATGCCCCGACCCAGCACTGACTGCCTAAGGGGCTGCAGATCAGGCCCAGAGAGAGGCCTACAGAGAGAGGGCAGGATCTGATCTGTAGCCTCTGTGGCAGCCGTTGATCAGAACTTGCCTCTCTTTCTCTCCCAGCCTGGCCAACAGCCCTGCCTCCATTTCTCTCTAGGCCTCCACCAGGGCTGCTAATCAGCCCCGCCTTTCTGATTAGGCCCTGTTGATAGGCCCAGAGATGCTGACTGGCATAGAAACTGACCAATCTGAACCAAATCTGGGTGAATGTAAGGAGCCAATGGTTGCATAGGAGGCAGAGCTTTTGATGCTGACTGGCAAAGAAACTGACCAATCAGAACCAAATTGGCCGGCAGAGGAGAGCAGTTGGGGATGAGATCAGGCAGGCAGGGGAGAGCAGTTAGGGGTAAGATCAGGCTAGCAGGGGAGAGCAGTTAGGGGTGAGATCAGGCTAGCAGGGGAAGGCAGTTGGGGGCAAACAGGCTGGCAGGGGAGGGCAGTTAGGGATAATCAGGCAGGCAGAGGCAGTTGGGGGTGAGATCAGGCTGGCAGGGGAGAACAGTTGGGGGCTTGATCAGGCCTGCAGGGGAGGGCAGCTGGGGGCAACCAGGCTGGCAGGGGAGGGCAGTTGGGGGCAAACAGGCTGGCAGGGGAGGGCAGTTGGGGGCGAGACCAGGACAGCAGGGGAGGGCAGTTGGGGACAAGATCAGGCCAGCAAGGGAGCGCAGTTAGGGGTGATCAGGCAGGCAGAGGCAGTTAGGGGTGATCAGGCAGGCAGGCAGGTGAGTGGTTAGGAGCCAGTGGTCCCAGATTGTGAGAGGGGTGTTCGACCACCATTTTAGTGGGATCGGGTCTAAACTGGCAGTCAGACATCCCCCGAGGGGTCCTCAGTTGGAGTGGGTGCAGGCTGGGCTGAGGGAACCACCCCTGAGTGCAAGAATTTTATGCACCAGGCCTCTAGTCTCTCTATATAAAAGCCCAGCAACTGGAACGGTGGAACAACCAGAATGACCAGAATGGCCAGTGGTTATGACACATACAACCAGCCTGATCCAGGCCCAGATCGGACCCTGGCACCCCTCTGCCCTGCCGGCTTGGCCCCCGATCACCAATTGGGGGTGGGCCAGCCAGCTAACCACCCACAGCCCCTTCTCCCTGCCAGCCCGGCCTGATAGGCCCCCATTGGGGTGGGCCAGCCGGAGCCCACCTATGCACAAATTCATGCACCGGGCCTCTGGTATGCATATAAGTTCCCTGGTTAATCTCTCATGTCACTTCTTACAACATATATAAAAATAATATCACATATAATTTTTATAAATTAAAGTCTATGAGTTACAAATCACCTCTGAAGGCATTGCATTTGTCTTCCAACTTTGTTGTAGTTTCTTAATAAATTCTAGATAAATTGCAACTCAATTTAAGATTAAATTCTTCAATAAACTCTCATTAAATGCTAGTGCTGTACCAAAATTTCTGAATTCATTCTAGTCAAAAGCTTCAGAAAAATATATATTTATATCATATGAAGATGAAGTTACGGTGAGGAATGCATATTCATTTAAGTATTTCCATTTTGTGATGGAAAAGTGGAGAGGTTTCAGTCTCTACAAAATAAAGGCCAAAAAAGCTGAACACAGGCATTGATGAATAAATTCATGGAATTAGTCTAATGCACTCTTAAGTAGTTATCTAACTTGACAAAACCCTAGTCATACCTTTAATGCACAAATCAGAACACTACTGGGCTCATTAAACAGATATCTCAGTTCTTGTATTCAATGGGATCAGATATATGATGCATGGAAAGGACTATAGCAAGTTTAGCACAAAACCTCCAGGTTTAAATTACCTTTCAATTTCCATAAAGATTTAGTCTGTGCTTTAGTTTTTAGGTATAACACTAATTGCATTCCTTCACTCATTAAAATGTATCTTTTATTGCAGTATATTTATCCCACGGTGACTTAATTTAGGTGTAACTTAAACACTTTCCAACAAAGCTTTCTACTATTTTATGAGTACTGATTTCATTTGAATTTTTTGTATTATGCTATTGTCTAAGCATAATACAAAAAATTAAATAATCTAGGATGATTTATGAAAGCATTTTTAGGCTAATATGAGGCAGAACTTTCTAATAATAAAGTGATTAAATTATATTTAAAACATTCTATTACTTCTGAAGATAAAAGTGTACAGGGGAATAAAATGAAGACTTGAAGCATGATTTACCTATTTTAACATTGGTGAGATTTCCCCATTTTCACATGGATCTTTAACCTCTCTTTTACTTTACCAAGTACCAAGTAATTCAGATTATAGATATAGACGGCCTTTTCACAGAACTACTTGGTCTGCCTTAGGAAAGTGATCATTCTCCCTGACTTGATAACCCCCTGCTAAGTGCAGTTTGAAACAGCCCACATCCATGAACATAAGAACTAGCTTCTTTGGGGTTAAATAAATTTAAATTCTTTGAAATACAATAACTTTTTATAATTTATAAATGATAAATGTTTAACTAATTAAGGAATATCATTGTCATGACATTCTTCACTGTTTAAAAATGACAGACTAGCAGTTAATCATAATGCAATCAGTGATGGTTGGTTTCATCTTATATTAGTGAGACAATGCAAAATCAGTGCAGATTTAAGAGAAGCTAATGAAAAAATTCCACTTAACAAGGAAGAGAAATGAAAGATGGCTTCTTAAATATTCATTCTAAAGTAACTAAGATAAAAACTATTTTTGCTACTTTAGTTCAAAATATTCATCATAACAATCAACATTCAGAACTAAAATGCTAGACAGTGCAAGGTAGTGATGATATTATTACATTTAATCCACACAACAATCCTATACATTGAGTATTATCACCATTTGCAAATGAGGAAAATAAATCTTGAGGAGCTGAATTACTTAACCAAGAACACACCCAGTAACTGGCAGAGAAGGAAATAAAAATCAGATTTTTGACTTCCAACAGGTACCTGGTAACCTTGACATATACTGTTCCTGTTGTTTTCTTTCCTTTATATTATTTTCTTCTCAGCTTGGGTCCTTTTTCAGTGGTGCGTCCAAAAAAGTCAACATGGTACAAGACCTATATAGTATGGTATTATTGGCTAATGCTACTGCTTATAGAATTTATTCCTTAAATATAGGGAACGGGACAGCAATTCATTAATCTAATATTATATTTAAACTAGAGGCCCCAGTGCACAAAATTAGTGCACGGGGGATGGGGTCCCTCAGCCCAGCCTGCACCCTCTTGCAATCTGGGACCCCTTAGGGGATGTTGGCCTAAACCGACAGTCAGACATCCCTTTTGCAATCTGGGACGCTGCATGCACCAGTGACCATACTTTTCATACAGGTGAAAAGGCATCTTGCTGTTGTATGGGAAGCTACATTTTTCCCTTTGATTATAAAAAGTAGTATATAAAATGATCCTTCTAAGGCAGTAGTACCATTTTCCCCATCTTATGGGTGGAAAAACTGAAGCAGAGAGAAGTAATTGGTTTTGTCACATAGTTATAAGTGTCAGAATCATGGTTGACCACAAAATGTGCAAGCCAGAATCCATGTATGTCATCGCTGCATCATCCTGTTTTTTCAGTGTTAGAGTAGTCTTGGCAGGTTTTAATTTTTAAATCTAAGAGACTGTTCCCAATGTGTAGGGTAGAGTCCCTAGGCCTGGCTGGCGATCAGGGCCATCTGTGGGGCAACCGGTGGGCAGGGAAATTGGAGGGCCCCCGCTAGCACCTGCCTTAGCTGGCGGCCTGGCTCCACCTGCTGGCCAGTCCCACCTCCCGATTGCTGCTGCTGGTTGCCTCCCTTTTGGGGGGCATTGAGTGTCTGCCCCCTGGTGGTCAGTGCACATCATAGCAACTGGTCGTTCGGCTGGCTGGTCGTTCGGCCGTTTGGTCAATTTGCATATTAGGGTTTTATTATATAGGATGCTAGTGATAAAATGCTGAATATGTTATAATCTAAGAAGGAATAATTCTAATTATATTAACTTAGGAGTATATAGCTTGTTATTAAAACAGTTTTCTTCTTTGGTCAGGTGGCTCAGTTGGAATGTCATCCCATGCACCATGAGCTTGTGAGTTTGATTCCCAGGCCTAGATTGCTGGTTCGATCCCTGGTGGGGTTACTTATGGGAGGCAACAAATTGATGGTTTGTTTTTCTCTCTCCCTCTCCCTTCCTTTCTCTCTAAATATCTGTGAAAACATATTCTTTGGTGAGGATTGAGAGGGGGGAAAAGAAACAGAAATACTAAAAAATGTTTTCCTATATGCTTTGCTCTAAGTATCATTACCAGAGAATTTTTAAATATATATTTAAATTAATTGCAAAGAGGAAAAGAGAGGGAGAGAGAGTAGAAACATCAAAGATGAGAGAGAATCATCGATTGGCTGCCTCCTGCATACCCCCTAGTGGGGACTGAGCCTGAAACCAGAATGGAACTGTCACAAGCTGGTTCACAAGTCCAGGTTCAACCACTGAGCCACACCAGCCAGGCAGAGAATTCTACATTCAAATATCTTGCCAAATGTTTTGACTGAAAGAAATTTACTTCAATGTGTTTGCATTCCACTAATCTTATATTTAGTTACAAGATAATGTCAGATCATTTCTAGTCAACATTACATTGTGTTAAATAAATTATTTGAAAGAACAACTAAGCTCCTGAACCTATTAGTATTTCTCATAACAGTGCAATTGGTGGTGATAATTACCAGTTGTATTTGTCAACATTGTCCATTTATATCCGTAATCTTCAGAGAGAAAAAAGGAAAAGGACTCCAGTACTCCCTACTCAGGTTTACATTCCTGAACTAACCTGAGAGAAAAGTTCAAGACAAAAGTGGAAACACAATAAAATGCATACTTAGGTCCTCAGAAATAATGATAAAATTAAAGCCTGTTAAAAGATACTATCCTTGCACCGTTTTCTAGTTTAAAATCACTTTCCTTATGTGTATGGACCTCATTTTTCAAAGTAATCCCACATTGATGGGCTATGTCTCTTGCCTATTTGGACAAAGCATGTTAATGATTCACAAAGCATGTTAATGATTGGCTTAGCATTTTTGAACATACATCTGATAAGAACACAACAATGTCTTTAGGTTACCATCAAATGAGATACCATCAGATAAGCAGTGCATTTAAAAATATTTCACTTTTTTTTAGAAGAAATAAAATAATACAAAATATCAATGAAGACTGGAGCTGGTTCTTTGAAAAGTTAAACAAGATTGATGAACTCTTAACCAGACTCAAGAAAAAAAAAGAGAGAGAGAGGATCCAAATAAGTAAAATCAGAAATGAAAGCAGAGACGTAACAACTAACTCCACAGAAACACAAAGGATTATAAGAAAATACTATGAACAACTATATGCCAACAAATTGGACAACCTGGGTGAAATGGAAAAGTTCCTAGAAATATATAATCTTCCATAACTGAATCAGGAAGCATTAGAAACCTGAATAGACCAATAACAGGTAATGGAATTCAATCAGTAATAAAAAAAAAACTCTCAGCAAACAAAAGTCCTGGACTGGATGGCTTAATAGGCAAATTTTGCCAAACATCCATAAAAGAACTAACACCTATCTTCCTCAACTATTCCAGAAAAATCAAGAGGACTTTTATGAGGCCAGCATTATCTTAATTCCAAAACCAGATAAAGATACTACAAAGAAAACAATTATAGGCCAATATATCTGAAGAACATTGATGCTAAAATTCTCAACAAGGCATTAGCAAATAAGATCCAGCAACACATTAAACAAACCATACACCATGGTCAAGTGGGATTTATTTCAGGGATGCAAGGTTGGTATCATATTTGCAAATCAATAAATGTGATAAATCACATAAACAAAATGAAGGATAAAGACTACATGATCATATCAACAGATGCAGAAATAGCTTTCAATAAAACCCAGCACCCATTTGTAATAAAAACTCTCAGCAAAGAGGGAATAGAGGGATAATACCTCAACATAATAGGTGATATACGAAAAACCGACAGCCAACATCATACATATTCAATGGCCAAAAACTAAAAATGTTTCCCTTAGGATCAGGAACAAGACAGGGATGTCTGCTTTCACCACTCTTATTCATTTAGTAATAAAAGACTATGGAGAGAAATATAGAGATAAAAAATGTTATTTAGAAAATTTTATTACTCCTTGGGTTTGTTAATCAAGTTAGGTGTTCCTTAAATGAACTTCTTTTATTTGGCTTATAATCTCAGAATAATTCTCCTACATCTTAAAAGTTATAACCTATTAAAAGTTTTATAATAGTGGCTGTTGTCTTAATTATCTCTTTAGAATTTTGTATCAGAAATAAATTTACTTTCTATTTTTCATCTATATTTCACTCAGGGAAGCAAAAATACACATCCTTATACTTATAAGTTTAGATTGGCAGAAATATGTAATCAACAGCAAGGCATGTTTTATAGGCACCACTGGTTAATTTTCAAAATCAGTGAAAAACTAAAAATATTAAGACATACCAAGAATATACATGCTTCAAGTTTCCAATGTAGTTTGAGCTTAGTTTAATTCTATAATTAAAACTTCACAATTGACAATATTATGTTTGATTGTAAAACTCCAGAAGTTTTTCTTTATTTACTTTAATGTAGGATTTGTTCTGTTGTACATCTGGTTTCATAAAATTAGGTCATTCTAAATCTGGTGAAATTTAGATCTTAGAACTCAGCTGTCCAGAATTTACATACTTATGTAGTTATTTTATAACAGTACTAGAGGCCTGGTACATGAATTCGTGAAAGGGTGGGGTCCAGCTGGCCCGCCCTGATCGAGGCTGAGGGGAGAGGACACAGGTAGTTGGTGGGCCAAACCCGCCCCAGATTGGGATGAAGGGGGCTGGTCAGAGATAGGGCCAGCCAGGGGGAGGGCCCCCAGGCAGTTGGCCAGCAAGCCCCGCCCCCTGGTCAAACTCCCAGTCAAGGCAATTTGCATATTAGCCTTTTATTATATAGGACTAGAGGCCCGGTGCACAAATTCGTGCACCAGTGGGGTCCCTTGGCCTGGCCTGTGGGATCAGGCCAAAACTGTCTCTCCAACATCCCCTGAGGGGTCCTGGATTGTGAGAGGGTGCAGAGGGCGCAGGCCAGGCCAAAAGACCCCACTGGTGAACAACCAGGGCTGGGGAAGGACGCGGGAGGTTGGCCAGCCATGGAGGGATCACGGGAGGGCTCCAGGGCATGTCAAAACCATCTTGCTCAGTCCCGATTGGCCGGACCCCAGCAACAAGCTAACTTACCAGTCAGAGAGTCTGCCCCCTGTTGGTCAGTGCACATCATAGCAAGCAGCTGAGCGACCTTAGCATATTATTACCATATTACACTTTGATTGGTTGAACAGCCAACCAGTCGACCAGACACTTAACATATTAGGCTTTTATTATATAGGCTTAGTTTTCTATCACTGCTGTCACACATTATCACAAATGTAGTGGTTTAAAACAATACACATTTATCGTCTCATGATTAGTAGGTCAGAAGTCTGAGTGACTTAACTGTTGTCTCTGATCTGAGTCTGAAAAGGCCAAAATCAAGGCATGAGCCAGCTTGGGCTCTGATGTAGAGGCTATAGGTTAGAATGACCTTCCAGGCTCACTCACTGTTGACAGAACCCAGCTACATGCAGTTGAAAGACTGTAATCTTCATTTCTTTGTAGGTTGTCAAGTGCAGGCAGCCCTTAGCTCCTAGAGGTCTCTCTCTTATCATTGTGTATGGGCTCTATATGCTAGTGATGGCACATAAAATTTTCTCATCCTTGGAATATTTTTCTGCCACATATCATTTGTTCACAGGCAGGGACAGTTTTCTGTTTGTTTGTTTGTTTTTAAGGGCTCATGTGATTAGTTTAGGCCCATGTAGATAATCCATGAAATAGTCTATATTTTAAATTCAGTGGCCTAGTTACTTGTGCAAAGTCCCCTTTTCCATGTAACATAAATTATTCACATTTTCTAAGAGTAATATATTGTTTTGTTTTCCCACAATTTAAAATCCCTATGATGGGATGAATTTTAAATCAATAGTGTATCATGATCTAATGGACAGGAATTTTTCCTGTCATGTACAATATGCATATTATAATGGACACATTACTGGTTGTTCTACATAATATGATGATTTTTTACATGTTACCATGACATGTTGGAATCTGTGAAACATAACTTATTTTATTCTACCCTTGCAGATCATTTAAACACACAAAGAGCTATCAGGAGAATCATGAGTAAGAAACAAATATCTCAGTAAAATTAGCTGAAATGAGCAAACTACTTGTAAAGGAATCTAAATGGAAAATATATGTACAAAAATGTTAACTATCCTAGAAATCAAAGAAATGTACCTTAAAAGAAGCTTCAATTATTCATCTATCAAGTTGCTCATGAGAGTAGAAGGAAATAGAATTGGAGGCAGAAACAATTTTGGAGGCAAATGTTGTAATATATTTTATAAGACAAAGTCTCCAAATGCATTAACTCTAAGAATTTTGCCATAAAAATTTTAAAATAGATTGAAAATATACATATGGTTTGTTGCAATCTGATTTATGATAATGAACAATTGGAAACAGACTTCTTATTGTCAAATTTAAAAATACTGGTTAAATAAGCATTGTGGATCCTTATAATGACACAAGGCCAATAAAAGTGATTCTATATTAGAATCTCTAATGAGAGAAGAAAATATGTATCAAATATAAACTAGAAATAGAAGGTTAGATAAAGGCAGGTTAGTAATTTTGAGGAAGGGGGAAAAACAAGCATTTATATCCATTCTTTCTTCTAGCTATTTTGAATGAAAGAAGTGTGTCTTTTTCTATCACTGTCTAATAACTATGTTCATACTCTTTCACTTCCTAGGAATTGCTCTCATTTATTGTTTCCTCTCCCAAATCTAACTCCCATTGTGGAATCACTGCAATAAAAATACATGCATACATAAAACAAACAAATTAATAAAGCCTATTCCTAGTAAGTAATTCATCATCTACATTTAGTTTGGGCAATTTAGAGTTTATTTTTACCCTCAAGGTTCTTAGTTCTTTTTATTCTGTTTATTTTTAACTCATTGTAGTTGATCCAAAATACTAATTTATTTAAAAAGTAGTTACTGAGATATATTAATTCTGAGGTCCAGATCCATGTTTGGAGATATGAAAGTGACTAGGAAATAGGGCAATGTATCTGCACTAACGTCTGGAGACAAAATAAATAATAAAAAAACATCATGTACCAACAAGTACAATGTAGAGAATTAAAATAGTTTTTTGCAACAGAAAGTAAGTTAAAGGTCACTCATTTCAGTAGTCAAATAAGGCCCGATTTTAGTTCAAATATCAGTTACTATAAAGTGTAGAAATATGAAATCAGTGGAATGAGAATTTCAGTTCAGATTATTCCAGATTTTAAGAAGTTGGTTATCCAGCAGAGGAGACACTGCAGAACTAGGAATAGTTACTACAGGGATCCCCTAAGTAAGGAGTGAGTTGAGGTGATAGACATGTAAAGAAGAACAATCTGGCCCTGGCCAGTGTGACTCATTGATTGGAACGTCGTCCCACACACAAAAGGGTGACAGGATTGATTCCCAGTCAGGGCACATACCTAGATTGTGGATTTGATCCCTCTTCGGGGCAACCTATTGATGTTTTTTCTCTCTCACTGTGCTGTCATTGTCACTCTCCCTCTCTCTAAAATCAATAAAAAGCATACCTTTGGGTGAGAAGAAAAAAATCAAAGAACAATCTGGGTGAAATACATTGGCTTGGAGGAGAGTAATAGAAGAGACTGTCGGAGGTCAAGCTATGTAGGACTTTCCATGCCAGGATATTAGTAGCAGGAGTGATATTTTACGTAAGGCAATGTATACTCTGGTCATCTGATTCTTATTTTTAAAGAGTAGTCTATTTTCCTTGTAAAAATGAATTGTGTTTGGGGCAAGTGTGGAGGCAGGGGTCTTGCTAAGAAGCTCTTGCAGGACGTAGTAGTTATAATTGTCAGCTGAGAGGAGGAGATGTAGGGAATTGCATCAACACAGGCCATGTTTTGTATCGAAGGGAAAGGACAATGAATGATAGAGCTGAAGAGAGGAGACAATGCTGGAGCAGCTGGGAAGATAATAGTCTTTCCTGAGGTGAATCTGGATTCGAACTTTGCCATGTTTTGAAATGGTTCTGGTAAAGGCCACTAATTCTCTTTTTAATTTTAAATCCAATTAAGAATTCTGAGTTCTTTTCTCCCCACCATAATTAGCACACAAAAAATTACTCTCTCTTGTGGTTTTATTTATCTGAGTTTCCTTTAAGGGTCTTCTGCTCATCACTTCAGTGTTGGGATTCTTTCCCCCAGAGTCTCTATATTCAATCTGCAGTTGTCTTCTGAATATCAATGCTGACAACTTCTCATGTGTGTTCCCAGCACAGATAATTCCACCAATATCCCAGAATGCCTACTAAATATCAACATTTTGAAGTGATAGAGGCATCTCAATGTGTATAAACACAAATTCTACTTTTCTATGTCCAAATAATTCTCTTTCTCTTTAATTTCTTATTTTAGGAATTTCTCCACCATTTTTGTGGGCTATGGTGAAATGAATAATTGATCTCAGATCCCCACTTCCCTGACTTAGTATTATGTTTACACACACCCTTGCGTAATTGGGGTGCAGTTACTTTACCACTCCTTGACTTACCATTTGCCAGATGACTTGCTTTGGCCAATGCAATGGTGATATCCTATATAATAAAGAGGTAATATGCAAATTGACCCTCACACCATCACAAGATGGCGGCATGCATGGTGGAGGCTGGGTTCCTGTAACACAAGATGACTGCAGCCACAGTGAAGGCAAGGTTCCCTTAACGAGCCTTAATGAGCCATAACGAGCGGTCAGCAGGGACCTGAGGCTGCGTGGTGTGGGGGACCTGAGGCTGTGCCCCCCACCGACCTGGCGGGGCTTGATGGGGGTCCTCAGGCTGCAGCCCCTGCCTGGCAGGGCTTGACGTGGGTGGGTTCCAGCCGGATCTGGGTCTTTCGTGATTTTGAGGCACTGGTGGGTGGGGACTTGGCTCTGGGTCCCACAGCGCACTCCAGACTGACAGGAGGAAGATTTTTATATACATTTTACTAATTTTATTTAATCTCTGACACTTCTATTATAGAGAAAGGTCAAATAGCAATATTAAAATATTTTCTCTAATTAATTCCCTTTTAATGTGCACAAATTTTGTGCACCAGGCCACTAGTATATGATGAAATTACAGGCTTAAAAGGCATTGGCTGATAAGAATATGCTTCAGGTGGATGTTTTCCCAAGTAGAATGAGAGACATGTGGAACAGACTTGGACCCAATCTGTAGTTTAGAGTCAATCCCAGTTATGCTCAGGCTTCGGCAACAGATGTGTGACTAAGAAATAATTGTGTATTGCTGTGAACCAGTGACATTTAGTGGTTGTTATGTTGCCAAGGACAACTCATACAAATCCCAAATTAGAGACTGGCTGCCATCCCTGACTCTTCTTCCTCTGTTGACAGTCACATGAAATAACATCTAAACCTTACTGCTTTGTTTTCTCAATGACTCTTACAACTCTCACTACCTTCCTGTGATCTAAGATCCCTTATCATCTCTTGATTAATCTACTCTATATTTTATTATTGACTTCTTTGGCTTTATTACATTCCTATTTCAGTTCATTTTCTGCCTGAGCGCTAGAATGATCTTTTTTAAGAGGCAAATTGGTTCAGTCATTCTAATGTTTACTGGTACAAATTCTTCAAGGACCACCCATAGCAAACCATAAGTATAAAATCCAAATTATCACACCGATCCTCATATTCTGGCCTTCCTCTAATTTGCCATGTTTATTTCATATACTTATCTCCATCCTTACTTTTAACTTCAGCAAAGTCATGCTTGTTTCTATTTTAAAGTTATTCTACATGTTCCTCACATCTTGATAGATTTTTACCCCAAAGGCATTTCTCTGGCATAAATAGTATACATTTACTAATTCATCATTGATCAGCTAGTATGTCTTTAAAATATGTTTTTATTGATTTTAGAGAAAGAGGATGAGAGAGGGATATGGAAACATCAGTGATGAGAAAGAATCATAGATTGACTGCCTCCTGCACACCGCCTACTTGGAGCCCACAACCCAGGCATGTGCCCTGATGGGAAACCAAACCAGTGACCTCTTGGTTCATGGATCAATGCTCCAACCACTGAGCAACACAAGCCAACTAGTATATCTTTAAAGTCTCTTATCCCTGCTTATAATTGTTTGTTGCATAAGTATGTTTATTTATGTTTATGTGTGAGTATATTAGGTCTGTGTTCCCCCTCCCTCTTGTATTTTCAAATTCTTTAAAAGTAGAAATGGTGTTTCTACATCAGGCTTCATACACACAGGTTACTTCAATTAGCCATTAACTGAGAACCTTAGATATGTTGAACAGTTAAAATGATGAAAATATCTCATTCAATAGGAGAGTGAACTGAAAGTTTTAGGGGTAAATCAAGTGACTTTATAGGGTATTTGTTAAAAGCTTGAACTGGAACTTTGGATTACTGTCTTTCAGTTCAATTCTCATTCACCTGTAGTTCACAGTCTCACAGTATTCTCTATTAATTAGCCTGAGAAATACCTGCTGTACTTTATGAAATAGCCTAGAACTATAAAATTGTATGAGTTTGAGACTGTGATCATTTCCTTTGATGTTACTTCAAGGAAATCTCTTTACTATATCTCAGGATAAAAGATGCATGTAAGAATACTTAAATAGCAGTGTCTCTTAGTGATTAAATGGTACTACAAAAAGAATTAATACTTTAAACGTTTTAGAGTAGCTTTATTCTTTTTACAATATATTTGAAATTATTGTTCTGACTCAATGTTAAACATAATGGTGATGATGGTGATATTATCACTACCATGTTATATTCTTTAGAGCTTTATGCACTTACCTGTACCTTATTGATCATTATTACATTGATCTTCACCAAACTCTGAAAGACAGTGTCTGGATCAGAAAACTATGGTACATCTACATAATGGAATACTACGCTGCCATAAAAAAGGAAGAAATTCTTACATTTGTAGCAACCTGGATGGAACTGGAGAGAGAAATAAGCCAGTCAATGAAAGAAAAATACCACATGATCCCACTCATTTGTGGATAATAAAGAACACTATAAACTGATGTACGAAAAGATAGATACAGAGACAGTAAAGCATCAAACAGACTGTCAAATTACAGTGGGAAGGTTAAGGAGAGGTGGGGGAGATAAGAGATCAACTGAAGGACTTGTATGTATGCATATAAGCATAACCAATGGACGCAAGACATTGGGGGGAGAGGGCATATATGGGAGTAGGGTGGGGGGGGGGCAATGTACACATGTAATACCTTAATTAAAAAAAATGGGGGAAAAAGAAAGACAGTGTCAAAATGGAACTTCACTTCCTTTCTTTCTCTAATTTGGTTTGCTTCTACAAAATTCCATTAATGGGTAACTATGACATATTTGAGTGAGTGTGGGGTTATAAAGATGGATTAAGGCATTATCCAAGGTTTTAAGAAGTTGGTTATGTAGCAGAGGAGAGAGTATGGAATGTTTCTTTAAACTAAGCTCATAATATTTCTTTTAAAAATGCCATTGGGATTTTGATGGGGATTGCATTAAGTCTGTAAATTGCTTTGGGTAATATGTCCAATCCATCATTGGAAGAATCAACACGGAATTGTATGGAACCACAAAATACCCAAAATAGCCAAAAAAATCCTGGGAAAGAAATAATGAAGCCAGAGGCATCATATGCCCTGACTTTAAATTATATTACAAAGCAATAATAATCAAAACAGCATGATATGGCAAAAGAGCAGATACATAGACCAATGGAAAAGAACTGAGAGCCCAGAAATAAAACCACATGTATATCAGCAAATAGTTTTTGATAAAGGAGCAAAAACATACAATAGAGAAAAGAATACCTCTTCAATAAATGGTGCTGGGAAAATTGGAAAGCCACATGCAAAAGAATGAAACTAAACTACTGTTTGTCCCCATGTACAAAAATTAACTTAAAATGGATCAAAGACCTAAATATAAGACCTGAAACAACAAATTACATAGAAGAAAACATAGGCATTAAACTATGTGCCTTGGTCTTAGAAAAGAATTTATGAATTTGACCCAAAGGCAAGGGATATAAAGGCAAAAATAAATGAATGGAACTATATCAAACTAAAAGGCTTCTATACAACAGGAGAAACCACCCACAAAACAAAAAGACAACCAACGAATGAGAGAATATATTTGCAAACAACAGATCCAATAGGGGGTTAACATCCAGAATATATAAAGAACTCCTACACCTCAACACCAAACAAACAATTTGATTTTAAAAAGTACAGAGGATCTCAACAGACACTTCTCCCAAGAAGACATACAAATGGCCAATAGGTATATGAAAAGATGCTCAACTTCACTAGCTGTTAGGGAAATGAAATTTAAAACTACAATGAGATAGGATCTCATACTTGTTAGAATGGCTGTTACCAACAAAACAAGTAATAACAAATGTTGGAAAGGTTATGAAGAAAAAGGAATCTTTATTCACTTCTGGTGGGAATTTAAAGTGAAATAAGTCAGATAAAAATGTCAAGAACCATATGATTTTATTCATATGTGGGATATAAAACTGAAAGCAACAAATTAACAAGAAAAACAAACAAATAAAAACTCATAGACACAGACTACAAAATGGAGATTTGAGAGAGAAGGTGGGTGGGGGTATAGTAGAGTGTAAAGGGAGTTAAATATATGGTGATGGAAGATTTGACTTTTGGTAGGGACCACAAAATGCAATATATAGATGGTATATCATTGAGTTGTATACGAAATCTATAAAATTTTATTAACCCATGTCACCCGATAATTTTAATTGAAAAAAAAAGAAATTCATAATACTATGAGAGGTTATTTCAAATTGAAGTGATCAGGGATAATTTAATGGAAAAGGAAGCTTTGGAACTGGACTATGAAAATCTAAATGTGGCCTAAATGTGGCATGAGGACAGAAGGGCCTAGAATATGGAATTATCTTGTCCCTAACACATCTTCTGTTGCTACTTTGCCCAGAGTAGTTTAATAAATACAATTTATATTTAAATAATATCAAATATTTCAGATTTTCATTTTGTCTTATAAAAAAGCTGCTGTGTTATTTTTCTCCTTGGGAAGATTATTTCACAATACTAATCATGGTTTCTTTCAAATACACCCTTAGAAATAATCTAGAATCAAATAATTGATAAGATTTGCCAATTCAGCATAAAATGGAATTATATCATCCTGTCTGCTTCCTTTCTGAAGTACAGTGTTGGGGTGCAGAAAGCCTTTAGATCAATATTTCTGCCCCTGCCTGTACCTATCTAGATCTGAAGGTATAATAAATAAGTCATTATTCACTTTAGATTTAGATTTGCACTCAACTGTGGCTTTAGTGCATGTGTGTGGTGGAGAGGAGTGGAAGTACCTGTTATTTGGTTTGGTTTATTGAGTTGTTTCTCCATATGGTCTTTCCATTAGGTGTTCTAAAGTTTAAATAGCAAATATATTCAATATGGAAGCCTATGCAAGATTGTGATTTATTTGTGGCAATTTTTACCCTTTATTCATCAATTACTTTTTGATGATCTGCTATTCCCAGAATGTAGTACTGGTGAGTCAGAGAGAAATCTAGTTCCCGTATGGAAATGGCTTAGGTTTCATGTCAAACATCCAGAAAAGAGTGAACAGTCTGCTTATTATTTTTCTCAAGGGGACAATAGCAAGGTAAAAACTATGGCATGTCTGCTGCAAATTTTCATTTAGAAAATGCAATTCTTAACCAGGCTAATCTTGACATTATCAGAAGAACGATTGTTTTAGACTGATGTTTAAAGAAAATGTTTCCACTGGGTCTGTTTATTGAACTTCATTGACTTTCTGCCTTGCCAAGACATTTGGAATCTAACTCCAGAAGATAGTTCTCTTTATATATACATTAAATGTGGATTTTCAACATTCTTTAAAACACTTACTTAATATATGTTCTGAAATTCCATTTGAAAAACAAATCAGATGATATGAATTGGCTATGATTGAGTCCATGTTCTGAAATAATGATCTGAGATGGAAAATCAGAATTTTTAATTAACTAGTTAGAGAGCTAATTTTGCAGTATGATATTTTAATGAAAACCTACAGCCTACTGATGATGAAAAAAACACCTTTAGAGTTAAGTTCAAATCTTGGCTCTGTTACTTATTATCTGTATAATCTAGGGTATTTAAATCATTTAAGTTTCCAGAAGTTTCCCATATACCCTCTGCCTACATAATGACATAGCCTCCTTCATTACCAATATTCTCACCCAGAGGGATACATTTGTTATCATTTATAAATCTTCACTGCCATATCATAATCACCCAGAGTCCGTAGTTTACATTATGGTTCACTCTTGGTGTAGTAATTTCTATGGGTTTGTATAGACTTATAATGATATGTATCTATCATTATGATACCACACAGAATGTTTTCACTGCCCTAAAAATCATCTATGCTTTCCCTATTAATTTTTCCTTCCCTGACTCAATCCTGGCAAGTACTGATCTTTTTATGGTCTTGATAGTTTTGCCTTTTTGAAGATGTCATTTAGTTGGAATCATACAGTATATAGCCTTCCCCTCAGACTGCCTTTTTTCACTTAATCATATGCATTTAAGTTTCCTCCATGTCTATTCATGGTGTGGTAGCTTATTTCTTTTTAGTGGTGAATTACTATTGTCTGGGCATACCACAGTTTATTTATCCACTAACCTATTGAAGGACATCTTGATTGCTTCCAACTTTTTAAAAATATATATATTTTATTGACTTTTCACAGAAAGGAAGGGAGAGGGAGAGAGAGTTAGAAACATCGATGAGAGAGAAACATCAATCAGCTGCCTCCTGCACACCCCTTACTGGGAGGTACCCGCAACCGAGGTACATGCCCTTGACTGGAATCGAACCTGGGACCATTGAGTCCACAGGCCGACACTCTATCCACTGAGCCAAACCAGTTAGGGTTTGATTGCTTCCAACTTTTGCCAATTATAGATAAAGCTGCTCTACACATGCATGTGTGGATTTTTGTGTGGTAATTGCTAGGTTGTTAGGGGTAGTTCAGTTTTGTAAGAAACTGCCAAACTGTCTTCCAAAGTCCTTTACCTTTTAATAGGTGACTTTATGGCATCATTTGATTTTTCAAAATAATCCTGGAGTTAATTTTCAGTTGTGAAGAATGTGATATCTTATTTTTCTCCTTGTTCCATATATTTTTTTCTCACTATAATGCTAAGAGGATTTACTTCCACCACCCACTCAAACTGAAAGGCCAGTCGTTTGTATTTCATAAATAAAGCATTACTCCTTTTAACTTCTCTTACATTTTCATCTACTTTCTTGCTTTTCCCTTTAGTTCTTGTCTAATGATTTTATTAGACTCACAACTCTGAGTACCAGCTTCTAAAATTGTCATCTTAAATTAGAAATATGTTTTATAACAGTCTATCCAGGTATTGAAAAATGCAATGCCATGAGAATTTGAAGAAAAGAAAATTTGACAATGGCTGACAATGATTGGATTTGTTCTTGACAATGCTGGAAATTTGAATTTTTGTTTTTATTATTATTTTTACCTACTTGCATTCCTAGAGGTGGAGAGTAATTTTGGAAGTAATTATAATTTTATACATTTTGTACTTGTATTTTGTCAGTTTATCATAAATTAATGTCTATTTAATGACAATTTTTTCACACTTTTGTGCTTTTGATGATGATTTCCATGTTTAAAGTGACTTCCCAATATAGTGCTGAAATGCCTTCTGGTGTTTCTAGTTCACGGAAGCTCTGATGTGTCTCCTGAAGGAAATATATGTGTTTGATAAATTTCACTCAAGCATGAATGAGTTATAATGCTATTGACATGAGTTTGTAAAGGAATCAATTATATAACATATCCTATATAATAAAAGAGAAACATGTAAGATAGAAACCAAAATGGTGGCATAGGTAAACACCTAAACTGCTGCCTCGCACAACAATTTCAAAACTTATAACTAAAAACAGAACGGACACCATCCAGAACCACAGGAAAGCTGGCTGAGTGGAAATTCTACAACTAGAAGGAAAGAGAAAAGCTCACGGAGATTCGGAGGAACAGCAAAGGGTTGGAGAACGGCAAAGGGTCTTTGTGCGCACAGAGAGGAAGGGCGGCTGAGCACCTGGCTGACTTTCTCTGGCGGGAGGGGGAAGGAAGCCCCCGACTGCACTGAACCCCAGTTCTGGGCAAAACCCCGTGGACCCAGGCTCATACAGGGGGATTCTGGACTGTCAGGTAGAGAGAAAGGCACTCAGACTTGGAGACCCGGGGGAGCCCCGGCGGACAGGGGTCTGGAGGCATGCACGCGAGCCAGCGTGCACAAAGACTGCTGAGGTTGCCACAGGCTTTCCCTAGGGGAAGGGAGTCAGAAGCTCCTGACTGCACTGAACCCCAGTTCCAGGAGAGCCCCTGGGGACCCACGCTCTTGCAGGGGGAATCTGGACTCTCGGGTGGAGGCTCGGGAGCCAGGGAAGGCAGAGATCTGGAGGCGTGCGTGTGAACATGCAAGGGCAGGGCGCACGGGAAGCCAAGACTGTCTGCTCCACCCTGAGACTCCACCCCATCCAAGCTGAGAACAGAGGCTTTTGCAATTTGGCAAGTCTAATCCTATAAGGCTGTTTCCAGCACCGAACTTCCCCCAGTGTAGACACAGCTGATCCTCACAGCAAAATGGCCTACAGGTCAATTCCTCTCAGTGATACCAACAACAATCAAGACTTAACTACAACAAGGCTGTACACACAGTTCACAAAGGGGTGCACCAAGAGTGTCCACCTCAGGTTAACTGAGGAAGCCGACCCACTGGGCCATATAGGAAACCTAGTACACAAAGCTACCCTACCAACTCAGGGAAGCAGTGAAAATGCGGCGACAAAGAAACAGATCAGAAACGAAAGAAATGGAGGAAAACAAACAACTGGATATAGAATTCAAAACCATGGTTATAAGGCTTTTCAATAATATCCTAGAAAAGACCTATAAATATAATGAGACCCTCGAAGATATGAAAAAGGACCAACTAGAAATTAAACATACACTGACTAAAATAAAAAATACTATACAGAGACCCAACAACAGACTAGAGGATTGCAAGAATCAAGTCAAAGATTTGAAATACCAAGAAGCAAAAAACCCTCAACCAAAAAAGCAAAAAGAAAAAAAAATCCAAAAAGTTGAAGATAGTGTAAGAAGCCTCTGGGACAACTTCAAGCATACCAACATCAGAATTATGGGGGTGCCAGAAGAGAGAGAGCAAGATACTGAAATCTATTTGAAGAAATAATGACTGAAAACTTCCCCCACCTGGTGAAAGAAATAGACTTACAAGTCCAGGAAGTGCACAGAACCCCAAACAAAAGGAATCCAAAGAGGACCACACCAAGACACATCATAATTAAAATGCCAAGAGCAAAAGACAAAGAGAGAATATTAAAAGCAGCAAGACAAAAACAGTTAATTACCAACAAGGGAGCACCCATAAGATTGTCATCTGATTTCTCAACAGAAACTATGCAGGCCAGATGGGAGTGTCAAGAAATATTCAAAGTGATGAATAGCAAGAACCTACAACCAAGATTACTCTACCCTGCAAAGCTATCATTCAGAATTGAAGGGCAGATAAAGAGCTTCGAAGATAAGAAAAAGTTAAAGGAGTTCATCACCACCAAACCAGGATTACATGAAATGCTGAAGGGTATTCTTTAAGAAGAGGAAGAAGAAAAAAGTAAAGATAAAAATTAAGAACAACAAATACATATTTATCAACAAGTGAATCTAAAAATCAAGTGAATTAAAAACCTGAGGAACAGAACAAACTGGTGAATATAATAGAATCAGGGGCATAGAAAGGGAGTGGACTGATAATTCTCAGGGGGAAAAGGGTATGGGGGGGTGCAAGAAGAGACTTTACAAAAATTGTACACCTATGGATGAGGACAGAGGTGGGGAGGTAAGGGCAGAAGGTGGGGTGGGAACCGGGTGGAGGGGAGCTATGGGGGGAAAAAGGAGAAACAATTGTAATAATCTGAATAAAGATTTATTTAAAAAATAAATAAATAAAAAAGGAAAAATAAATAAGAGAAACATATATATTGACAGTACCTCCACTAAGCTCACCAGCCAATAAGGAATAAGTATGCAAATTAACCCAACTAATTTGCATACACAGGCACTGAGAGGCCTGGGTCCTGGGAACATCCTCGGGACCCAGGCCACTCTTAGCCTGTAGGCCCCGTACATAGGCCCTGAGCGGCCAGAGTCCCAGTATACCCCCGGCCACTCCAGGCCTTATGGACTCAGGTGCGAAGCGGCTGGGGGTAGGGCAGCCACTTGCACTTGCGCCTGCACCAAGCGGCGGCCCATGTCCACACCCCCCAGCCAGCGCCCACTACACAGGGATGGCTGCTGGCCTTGGGGACTTGCCCCCCCCCCCCCCCCCGGGCCACAGGGACATGCCCCTAGCCCAGTGGACACAACGCAGGGGATCCTCTGCGCATGAGCTGCAGAGGAAACACCTTTTCTTTTTCTTTTTTAAAAAAATATTTTATTGGTTTTTTACAGAGCAGAGGGGAAAGGGATACACAGTCAGAAACCTCGATGAGAGAGATACATCAATCAGCTGCCTCCTGCACACTCCTCAGTGGGTATGTGCCCCCAACCAAGGTACATGCCTTTAATAGGAATCAAACCTGGGACCCTTCAGTCTGTAGGCCGACACTCTATCCACTGAGCCAAACCAGTTCGAGAGTAAACACCTTTTCTGACAGCTCATTGGCTAAGCTCCCTGTACGCTGCCACTTGCAGTGTTCTTGGTAACTTGGGTTATAAGAATCCAAGAAGGTGATCTAGGGTTTTTCCACCACACTCCTGGAGGAAAAATTGAAGGTCCACTGCTAGAGGGGCTAGGAAATGTCATATCTTGGCCCTAGCCGGTTTGGCTCAGTGGATAGAACCTCGGACTGCTGACCACAGTTTCTGGGTTCGATTCTGATCAAGGGCATGAACCTAGGTTACAGGCTCCTCCCTGGCCAGGGCCCAGGTCAGGGCGCATGCAGGAGGCAACCAATCAAAGTGTCCCTCTCACATTGATGTTTCTCTCTGTCTCTCCCTCTCTCTTCCACGCTCTCTAAAAATCAATGGAAACATATCCTCAGATGAGGATAAATAATAAAGAAAGAAATGTCATATCCTATGAAAGACACATCTTGAAAATGCCTAAGGAAAGTAGTCATTTTTTCATGGCGAAGGGACTGGAGTTTGTGTTGATGAACACACCTTGGCAGCTGCAGTGGCTGGCAGTGGCTGCAGCAGTGGGGTGATGGGGCTGGTGCCTTCCCCTGATCAGCCTGATCCCCTCCCGCAGAGGGAGGCCAGACTGAGGCTTAGTGGGCCTGAACCATCAGTAGGACATCCCCTGAGGGCTCCCAGTCTGTGAGAGGGGGCAGGCTGGGCTGAGGGAACCCCTTCCCCCCCCCCCCCCCCGCCCATGCACAAATATCATGCTCCCAGTCCCTAGTAAAATATATAAATGCTAGAGGCCTCGTACATGAAATTCGTGCATGGGGGCGGGGAGAGAGTCCCTCAGCCCAGACTGCACCCTCTCCAGTTCAGGACCACTCGGGGGATGTCCAACTGGCAGTTGGACATCCCGCCAGCATAGTCTCCTTTTACAGCCCTCCCCCACCCTCCCGCCAGCCTGGTCACCCCCAACTGCCTCCCCTGCACTAGCCTAGTCACCCCTAACTGCTCCCCCTGAGGGCCTGGTCACCCCACGCAGCCTGCTGTTCAGTCATTTGGTTGCCCCTCACTAACCCCTCTGCCAACCTGATTGCCCCATGCAGCCTGCTGCTCAGTTGTTTGGTCGCCTTTCAGTGTCACCCCTGATGGCCCAGTTGCCCCACACAGCCTGCAGCTCGGCTGTTTGGTTGCCCCTCACTAACCCCTCTCCAGCCTGGTCGCCCCACGCGGCCTGCTGCTAGGTCATTTGGTTGCCCCTCATTAACCCCCCTGCTGGCCTGGTCACCCCATGCAGCCTATTCGGTCTGCAAAGGTCACTTAGGCTTTTATAAATATAGATATATCAAATATGTATAATACAATGTCTTTAATTATAAACAACTGTAAAAGAAGGTTATGTATTGATCAGTTGAGGAAAATACGACCAGACGTTTTCCACAGCCTACCCTATATTTCCACTGGGAACAGTAATTTACTGTTCACTCATTCCAGGTTTGTGATGACTGGCGAGAACATGACTATTGCAAATAATGAGCATTGACTGTGTGTAACTTATTTAGTTTTGAATATACTTATATATCTAAATGTACTCCGTATATAACTGTTTAAATATATAAACACACATGTCGGTGTAATTTTCAAAATCTCCCTAGTTGTGCTACCAACGTTTGAGGACCATGGTTTATTAGAATATGGAGTTTAAGGAAAGAAGACTAAGTAGTTTAGATTCAATTGGATAATAAATGTGGCCTAGAATTGTTTTTTACTTTCTTCCAAAATAGCAATTCTGGTAATGGAATCAATTTATTATTTTAATAATAAAATTTTTATGGAATTTAAACAGCCTTCATACCCACACTTTCCTTTATATACCTGGGGCTTTCTTATTCCTACTCAATGCTATATCTTTTCCATCTCATTTCCCATCGTTCTGCCTCAGCTGGATTTTGTTTGCTAATAGTAGCTGCTCACATTATGTCTTAAGCTAGGAAGTAATGATACCAGCAGGGAAAATGGAGAGTAGCCATGCCACAGCATGCCACATCTAGAGCTTATTGTCTTCTTACAAAAGAGTTAGCAATGCAGTGTGCCTTGCTCAGAGACTCAGGAAGCTCAGCTCTTCAGTACACCTGTACCTCACAGCAGGTCCAACTTTTTATTTACCATATTTAAGAGGTTGCCTTCTGTCTCATTTATTTTTATTATTTTCTATTTCCCACAGGCAGTCGAGTAGAACAGATAGGTAGCTATTCATTCAGTTATTCATTCAGTAGTTATGGACTGACAACTGTTTGCCAGGACACTGTGTGAGAGAACGGAATACATGGCAATATTTCTGCTCAAGGAGCTTTCAATTTTGAGTAGGAAAAAGAGGAATAAAGGAAGTTAATAAATTAGATAATTGCATCTAATTATGCCCAGTTTGTAAAAAGCCTTGGATATCAGACAAATGAGTGTGGTTTTTATTCCTATATCTCTGGACGCTTTTAAGAGAGGAAGTAACATGATCAGTGTTGTGCATTAAGGCATTGGTACTGAAAGGAGAGTTGGAGGAAGTAAGAGACTAGGGAGACCTCCAAGTGGCTATTGCAAGTTTCAAGAGGACTGAACATCATAGGTGAAATGATAATTAAAGGAAAGGATAGAAGTAGTGATGTTGGAGGTAGAAGTAAAAACAGTATCTGCTTTAAATATAAGAGGGCTGTGACTTTTTCAATATGGTGCATGAAGTATTGAAGTTTGGCAGGAAAATAATGGGAGAATTGAAGAATGCTTTCATTTTTTCTCTTTTTAAATTTATTTATTTTTATTGAATTTTGGGGGTGACATTGGTTAATAAATTTATATAGTTTTAAGGTATACAGTTCTATAATACATCATTTGTATATTGTATTGTGTGTTTACCACTCCAAGTCAAGTCTCCTTCTATCACCATTTATTCCCTCATTATCCTCTTCTACCTTCCCCCATACCCCCTTCCTTCTAACAATCACCATACTGCTGTCTGTGTCCATGAGTCTTTCTTTTTTAGAGTTCTGAGATTAAGAAGATGGTAATTCTGTCCTCCAAATAAATTATGAAGTTTTCTCTTTGTATCTATTTTCATTAAGAGAATTTGTATAATTTCCCTCTAAATGTTAGATAGACTTCATCAGAAATGCAAGGCTAATTCAACGTTCAAAAATTAAATAATTCAAAAATTAATGTGATCTATTACATCAATAGGCAAAAGAAATGTTCTATGATCATATAAATAGCTGCAAAAATATTTTTAAATAGACCAAACCCAGCATATATCCATGACTAAAAACTCTCAGCAAACTGGAAATATAGAGGAATGTCTTCAACTTGATAAAGAACATTTTATTTACAAAAACAAAATAAAATACTTCAGTGCTTTAACCCTAAGATTGGGAACAAGACAAGGATGTCTCCTCTCAACACTTCTATTCAACATCATCTGGACGTTCCAACTAAATGCAATAAGAAAGTCAGAAAATAAAAGATGTACAGGTTATGTTAGAAAAAATAAAACCATTAGTCCACAGATGATGTGATTGTCTATGTAGAAAGTAGAAAGAATTACACACACACACACACACACACACACACATACACACACACACACACACACTCCTGGAACTAATAAGTGACTACATCAGGGTTATAGAATAAAAAGTTAATGTACAACAGACAATTGCTTTCCTATGTACCAACAATGAACACTTAGAATTTGGAATTAAAGACACAATACCATTTTCATTAGCACCAAAAATTAAATGTTTAGATATCAATCTAACAAAATATGTACAAGATCTATTTGTAAAAAACTATAAAGCTCTGATGAAAGAAATCAAAGATCTAGATAAATGGGGAAACATTTTATTTCATGGTTATGAAGACAACATTAAGATGCCCATTCTTTCCAACTTGGTGTGCCAATTAAATGCTATTTCAATTAAAATTATAGCAAGTTATTTTATAAATATTGACAACTGATTCTAAAGATTATGTAGAAAACCAAAAGTCAAAGGACTGATATTATGTTTCCAAGACTTAACAGTAAAGATACTTAAACAGGAAAGCATGGTATTGATGAAAGAATAGACACGTGGTTTAATGGGAATATTTCTCTAGGCTATTAGAGAGAAAACCACAAAATACAATGAATTGCTTGTTTGCAAAGGAGCAATAGCAATTCAATGGAGAAAGAATAGTCTTTTAAACAAAGGATGCTGGATCAACTGGACATCCAGCGTTCGCATGCAAAATAACAATCTGAACACATATTTCACATATTAGACATGAAATAACTGAAACTGTATCATACACCTAAATGTCAATGCAAAAATACAAGATTAATGAAAGATAACATATCATTAAATCTAGGTGACTTTGAATTTGATATTGAGTTTTTAGATATGACATCATGAGTATAATTCATTAAAAAGTATCATAAGTTGGGCCTTCATAAAGATGAAATATGTTTGCTCTATGAAATACACTTAAGAGAATACAAAGACATATTGGTAAAAAATAATAACCACAAAATTCTGATACAGGACTTGTACTTAAAATATACAAAGAACACTTAAAACTCAAGGGAACAAGTAACACAACTTTTAAAATGGGGCATAAGATCTAAACAGACACCTCACTATGCAGATGAACAGGTGGCAGACAGTATAGGGAAAGTTGCTCATTAAGGAATTGCAAAGTGAAACAATGGGATACCACTGTTCTATTAAAATGACTTAAACCCAAAAACTGATCAAATGATAATGAAGATCTAGAGCAACAAAAACTCTCACTTACTGCTGGAGAGAATGAAAAATCATATAGACACTTTGGAGGACAGTTTGGAAGCTTCTTAAAAAATGAAATATACTCTTATCATAGGATCTAGCACTTTCAGGTATTTATGCAAGTGCGTTTAAAAGTTATGTCCACACAAAAACTTGCCCACAAATGTTTATAGCAGCTAGAGGCCCGTTGCACGAATTCATGCATGGGTGGGGTCCCTTGGCCTGGCCAACAATAGGGGCCAATTAGGGCTGGCTGGCCGGCCAGGGGGAGGGTCCGCAAGAGGTTGGCTGGTGCAGGAGGTTTGCTGTGGGAGCACACTAACCACCACAGGGCAGCTCCTGCATTGAGCATCTGCCCCCTGGTGATCAGTGTGTATCATAGCTACTGGCTGGTCGTCTGGTCACCCAGTTGTCCAATTGTAAAGGTCGCTTAGGTTTTTATATATATAGATTGGCCAAACTGGTAGAAACCAACATGTCTTTCTTTAGGTGAGTGGATAAGCTAACTGTAGCTCATCCACATATAGGAATATTATTCAGAATTTTTTTTTAAAAAAGAGCTATCAAGACATGGAAGAACCTTAAATATAAATTGCAAAATAAAAGAAGGCAGTATGAAAAGACTACATACTATATGATTCCAACTATATGTCATTCTGGGGAAGGCAAAATTATAGAGACAGTAAAGAAAAAATTGATGGTGGTCAGGGCTGCGGGGAAGTGGAGGAGGGAGAATAGCTTGAGCAGGGAGCATTTGAGGGCAGTGAAACTATTCTGTATGATACTGTACTGGTGGATACGTAATATTATGTATTTGTTAAAATCTATAGTAATCCAACACAAAGAGAATCCTAATGTAAACTGTGGACTTTAGTTAAAAAACACACGCATTCACATTAGTGTTGTGTCAGTATTGGTTCATTAGTTGCAACAAACACACTACAGTGATGCAAGATTGTAATAATGGAGATAGCTGTGAGAGGTGAACTGGGACATATGGAAACTCTCAGCACCATCGTCTCAATTTTCTGTAAGTCTAAGACTGCTCTAAGAAAATAAAATATATTAAAATGTTAAAAGTGAACATTAGGTATCTAATAAAAAGAATCCTGTTCCATCTTACCAGTGGGGTTAAATAATGAAATCTAGTCTTGAAAATGATCATCACCAGGCACTATATAGAAATACTGAAATAACTGATGAATATGTATAAAAGAACTCATTGGGATAAGGTTTGACTGCAGTGACCCTTGAGTTGCTAGAAAGTATTTTTTTTTTTACATTTTATTTTATTTTTATTGTTTTAAGTATTACAAATAGTAGTACATATGTCTCCTTTTTTTACCCCCTTGATCTCCCCCTGACCTCCCCTACCCCGCAGGACATGCCTTCACCTGCCCACCCTGCCCCCCCGCCCCAGTGTCTTATATCCGTTGGTTGTGCTTACATGCAAGCATACAAGTCCTTCGGTTGGTCTCTTACAGCCCTCCCCGCCCAACCTCCCCTGTCTTCCCGATGTAGTTTGACAGTCTGTTCAATGCTTCTTTGCCTCTGTATCTTTTTCCCACCATTTCTTTCCTTTAAAAAGTTTTGCCTTTGCAGACTGGAAATAAACATATAATAACAAAACAAGACAAAACAAAAAAATGTTTGAGTCCCAATTTCAATGTCCAACAGTTCCTTATGTGTACATGTCAGCAGTGATATCTGGATGGTGGGCACATGGTGGCAATGCAGGTCCGACCCTCTCTGGTTTGGTCCTAGGTAACCTGCAGCGGTGCACAGCTGCTGACTGCTCCCATGGCAAGGTGTTGTCAGTGTCTTCTATCTCTGGACTGTTTTTTCCTCTTGTCTTCGTGGTTGGAGCGCTAGAAAGTATTTTAAGTAGTACTGAGGTGAGGAGAGATCTGTGATTGCAGGAGGGGACATTGTGTATTGATTGAGTCATGAATATGGTTGGCACAATGAGGAAGGAGGCAGCAGCACATGATACAGGTAAAATGTTTGAAAACTAATTTAGGTCAAGACGATGGAAAACTTTCGATGTCAGAGGAGCTGTTTACCCAATCATGTTGGCACAGCAATTATATGAACAAAGTAGTATTTAGGGATTAAGTAATATCAATGGAAATGCTTTTAATTCAATGTCTGGCATATTGTAGGGACTTTATAAATAATAAATTTCCTTTGCTTTCAGGTAGTTATCCTGATGGTTAGAGTAACTCTTAATCAACATTAGCATTTTATCTCTAAGTTTGTTAGTCAATACCTCATAAACATAAACTATTGGGGGTCAAAATGTATTTAGTACCCTCAATTCAAATTATTTAATAACATATTTTTCTTCCTTAATTTATGATGCTAGCAATATATATAACATATTCTTATTTTAATTACAAGCTTCTAAAAGGTAGACTGTTATAGTTTATCACTTAAGATAAAACTGCTTATATACTTAATGTTTTTAATTAAATATCAATTAAGTATTAAAGGAATCATTGAGGTACAATTGATATTAGAATCCAAATTTATGAATTAAAATGCTCTGTAACTTGATTGCCCTATGCTGCCTTTCACTTTCTTTATTTTTATTTTCTTTATTTATTTCACATATTTTTATTGATTTCAGAGAGGAAGGGAGAGGGAGAGAGAGAGCTAGAAACATCAATGATGAGAGAGAATCATTGATCAGATGCCTCTTGCATGTCACCTCACTGGGGATCGAGCCCACAACCCAGGCATGTACCCTTGACCAGAATCGAACATGGGACCCGTCAGTTCACAGGCCGATGCTCTATCCACTGAGCAAAACCGGCTAGGGCTGCCTTTCACTTTTTAAAAAACCAAGTTATTTTCATTTTCCAAAAGAGTGAGGGTGTGATTGATTATTCTTTGGAAGTGCCTTTAGTTGGAAAAAAAAACAACACAAATGTTTAGCAGACATGTGTAGAGGATTTTCATATAAAATTAAAATATATTCATTAGGTCCTTTTTAAAAATACAATTTAATTTCCACAGAACCTTTTGACATTATTTGAACATTTAATAAATATCAATAGAGAATGATCCAAAAAACTAGTCCAATGTCATTGTAATGATCTACAATGCTGGCCAGCCCCAGAGATGAGGAAGTGGGGAGCCCTCAAATAATGAGGCAAGAGCCCTAAGATGGTAGTACAGTTGCATGACCAGGGAAATGTAATTAGTGAAAGAACAAAGCTTCTGTGAGTATCTGATTGCTAATTAACCTATTCACAGTTAAATCAGAAAGAAGCAAAACATATGGGAAAAGAGGCTTTTTTGTATTCAAGGGGACTGCTCAGACTGCCATTTCTAATTTTCATTTCTGTAAAATTTCATTGTTTAGCTTAAAATCTGAACTGACTACTTTCAATGTATAAAATTCAATATTAAAACTTTTAACTTCTAAAATTTTTCAAGATTTGTGCAACTTAATTCAACAATATTTCTTTTTGGTACATTAAAGGCTTTTTTGCTTAAAAAACATACTGTCAGAATGCACTACTCACCATCATCCACATCCTTCACTGTTGTTCTGAGATTTAATTAATTACTCAATTTAATTCATTAGAGATTTAAAACCCAACGAAAGTAAATCACTTAAAATAATCGCAGTTGCCCTAGTCAATAATATACTAATAACTATGTATGGTGTCAGATGGGTGCAAGATTTATTAAGAGGATCACTTAGTAAGTTATATGTCAAATCACTGGGGTGTACTCCCAAAACTAATATAATATTGTATGTCATATGTAATTGAAAAATAAAAAATGATTTAGAAATAAAATAAATGTAATATCTATTAAAGATAATTATTATATGAAAATTACAAACACATATTTAAAAATCAGCTTATAGTTATGCACCTTCACTAAACCCTTGACTATGTAATCGCAGGAAGCAGCCTTCTTGGTTCTCTCTCTGTCACTAGTGTTGTCAGTGCCGGTGTAGCCCTGTCATCATATGTGACTCAGGCCATTTATGCAGAACAAAAGGGAAAAGAACTTCAAGCAATCTGCATGAATCAAAGTGCTAAAATAGTTTTGGTCCAGTCCTTCAGACCCAGACTTCAGAAGATCTGGGGAGAACAAACATATACTACAGAGTTTCAATATTCCTCCATAACATTGAATACATAATATTACAAACTAAACAAAGCTAAATTCCCAGCTTGCCATTATTTCCCATCAGCATTGCCCTAGGACCGTGGTCAGCCAACTGTGGCTCATGAGCCACATGTGGCTCTTTGGCCCCTTGAGTGTGGCTCTTCCACAAAATATCACGGCCTGGGCGAGTCTATTTTGAAGAAGTGGCATTAGAAGAAGTGTAAGTTTTAAAAATTTGGCTCTCAAAAGAAATTTCAATTGTTTTACTGTTGATATTTGGCTCTGTTGGCAAACTCAAACTAATGAGTTTGCCAACCACTGCCCTAGGAAATTTGAAAGAGGTTTCATGTTAACCTAACAAGATCGTCCCATAAAAATACAAAGTCTCATAAAATAAAAGGTGAGAGAATACCAATAAATTATTATTTGATTTGAAGATTACATTTCCCTGATACAGTAAGGGTTTTCATTGTGCTATAACGGAAAGAAGTTGAAAAAGAAATGCCATTCTAGTTTGTATAACCCAGAAAAGAAGGTCAGTCACATACACTCCAAATATATCACTGAATATGTTATAAAATTCCTGTACCTTCTCATCCCTTTCCCCAACAAATTAGAAGGTTTTTTCCATGTTAAAGAGCTTAAAAGTAGCCTACCTGTAAAGTCTTGATTATATTATGGAAGATAGAGAAAACAGAAAGAGTTAACCAATTTTCCAGAAAGTGTTTGTAATTGAATAACAAAATGAAGACATAGTTGATTCAGTCATGAAACATGAAGATTCAGAGCTGGTTTTGGTATCCCTGAGGTATTTTTCAGTATGATTTGAATAAATTTAAAGACTTCTGAAGAAGTTCTTTTTTTCAAGACATTTTTGTGTTATGGAATGAGCTGCAGCCCACAATCTGTGGCAAGCAGTTCTCTAACTTAAGCATGCATTTAGAATAAGGTTGAGGGCTCATGGAAACACTGATTGCTGGGCCTCAGTCTCAGAGGTTTTGGTTCTTAGCATGGGGCCAAAGAATTTTCATTTCTAACACATCTCCTGGTGATGCTAATATAGCTGGTCTGGGGTCCTCACTTGAGGAAACCCTAACTGCTTTACACCAAGTTCAGTCTATTGCACAGCCACAGACTTAACCAAATAATTTAAAAGTTGTGTCCCATCTTCTAGATACCATTTTAGAAAACCTTTGTGAGAATTTCTTGAATTCTAAATCAACTATCTGGATTTTTTTCTGTATCTCCTTGGAGTATAAATCCAAATAATATGGTTGCTAAATACCTTTCCTTTTATTTTATTTTTATCATGTTCTCTCCCTCTGCCCAGGTTGTTAAGTCTTTGAAATTGTTAAAAAAAAGTTCAATAATTAAGTCCAGTACTCTTGGCACCAACAGAAATGAAATATTATTAGAAATTATAGTTTTTAAAAAGAAATAAAGGTAATATTTTTACACTAAATTTAAGATAATTACCACTTCCATACCTCAAATTAGTGAAATTTCATGCTTATGTATAAAATGTATTACCAATTAAAAACCTCGTTTTTGTATCTGTGCCTCTCTCATATAAACAGTTTCTTTCAAAACTTAAAAATTAGACTAGATTATGTCAACATTTCTGAAAGAAAAGGGCAATTTACTTCCTCCCCCCCCAAAAAAAAGATAAAATAGAGCAAAAATGCTGAGGTTTCTCCTAATACTCATTCAAAACCCTTATAAATGTACACTTTTATTAAATGTGGCGATGCATGGGCTGAACTTATTATTTAAGGTAGGCAAAGGTATTTTATATTTATACTGGAGGCCTGGTGCACGAAATTCCTGCACCGGGGAAGGGGGTGTCCCTTAGCCCGGCCTGGGCCTCCCTCTACGGGCTGATTACTGGCCAGCCCGCACACCCACTACAGTGTCGCCGGCTGGGTGGCCTGGGCCTCCCTCTTTGGGGCAATAGATCGTGGGGTCCCGCCATCGATTGCCCTGCAAATGGTGGCCTGGGCCTCCCTCTGCAGAGGCAATCATGAGGTGATGGCGGGCCCCCCCCCCCCCCCGAACCAATCACATCGCACCCCCTTGGCTAGCCTGATGCCAGTGCATGTCATAGCGTGGTCATCCAGAAGGTCATCAGGAAGGTCGTTCTGCTATTCAGTTGTTCAGTCGATTTGCATATTATGCTTTTATTATTATAGATAAATTAAGATGTCTTTAAATATGTCTACTTGAATTATTATCTCTTCCCATTCCTAAATGTGTTTACCAAGTATTCACCACACCCTTTTTTTCCTTTATATGTCTTAACCTTTTATATTATCTGACTTCTAACCATTTAATCTTTGCAAAAAATACATAGTTCTGTATTCTTTTATCAATGTATATATGCATATGTCATAATTTTCCCATTTAATTTTAGAAGGTAAAAATTTGTTATAATAAAGATATTTTCTTTAAATGCAGTATGTACCACATGACTTCCAGATGCTTAAGGTACTTAATAACCTTTACATCACACCACTGATGTCATTATCATCAATCACTAACACTGTTCTCAGCCCTGATTCAATTAGACATAGATTGAAGAAGGATCTTCTCTTATGCCTCTGGTGGCTGTTCAGCCCTGATGGCTTCCCTTTTTAAAATAACATCTGCTCTCCTTCAAGTAATTTTTGTGCAGCTCTCATGACCCTAATGCTGGTACTTTCAGATTAGTGACAGAGAAGTTAATTGAAACAAGCTAGCACTTACTGATGAAAGTAAGTCTTGGGTTCAGCATGAGAATGCTAAGCTGTTTCCACATGACTGACCAGTGTTGCCCAAATGTAAATCATCACTGAAATATGGTCATTCTCCTCATCACCTAATGGTTCTATGCTTATATATAAACAGATGCACACAGGGCACTCCATTATTTTTAGAAAGGTCATTCAATAGTCATTGGAGTCAGGTAAATGAGGATTATACTGTCCTTCTCAACACCATAAACTTACCTGCTAATATACACCCTGTAGTTATAGAGTAGAAATATAAAGTACAAAATGAATTTCACTGAAAAGTAAATCTATAGCTGTCTATAACCAGAAACACCATTTGTGCCTTTGGAAAGCTGCAATGTTTTCAAACCTGAATGATCTATTGAATTTTCATCTGTGGAGTGCTTTGTTCCAATTGAATTTTATACGACAGTGTTTTGTAGAAAAGAGACAAAAGCATGTGTGTATGAATGAAGCCAGGTTGGGGAGGTTGGTGGGTTGAACCTGCTTTTCACTCAAGCAGCTCCATAGGGACCTCCACAGTGAGCTCAGAGATCTGAAAGCAGCATGAAAACCACTGCATTTGAAGGTTAATCCAGGGCTGCTTTTTCTCTGAGCATTTATGACCATATAACATACTATGTAAAATATTTTATTTTTTACTTACTGATTACTTACTTCTGGTGTTTGAGGTCTCTCTCTCTCTCTCTCTCTCTCTCTCTCTCTCTCTCTCTCTCTCTCTCTCTATCTCTCTCTATCTCTCTCTCATTTACAGCATATATTATAGAAATTGATTCCAAACTTTAATCCAAAGCATTTCTCCTTAAAATCAGCACCATCATTGCACATATCTGTGTATATACTAAAAACCATTGAATTGTATACTTTGATTGGTTAAATTGTGGCATCTCAGTTGTATGAGGGTAGGGACTTTTTAAAAAATGTATTTTTATTGATTTCAGAGAGAAGGGAGAAAGAGATAGAAACATTAATGATGAGCGAGAATCATTGATCATCTGCCTCCTGCACACCCCACACTGGGGACTGAGCCCATAACTCGGGCATGTGCCCTGACTATGGAATCAAACCATGACCTCCTGGTTCATAGGTCAATGCTCAACTACTGAGTTACATGGACTGGGCAGGGGAGGGACTTGATACAGAGTAGTTAATCAATAAATATTTGTTTAATAAATGTTTACTAATTATTAGAGTGAAAGAACAATGATAGGTCTCAGGATTATAAATTATAAAAAATAGGGTATAGTCAGTGACCCAAAAGAACACATAAGGTAGTTGAAGCAGATAAAATATCCACAAGAAAACATTTAAAAAAAGAAAGCCAGTACATATGGATATCTTTCCAATGGGACAGGAGCTGTTTGCTAGTGTATTTCAGATGAGGGGGAATTGGATTAAATAGATCAAATGATTCCTGTGGGAAAATGATTAAATGTGTGGCCTTAAATAATTGTCTTAAATTTTGGGCCTCATTTTTTTAACACAAAATCAGGTTTTTCTAGCTAAAGATCATTAAGATTCCTGTGAGTTTTAAGCAAAATCAAGGTTTTGAATGGATGGTATAAATCTGAAATAGGAGATAATCTCTCTGCAGATTTGCCTTGTGAACTTAAGTAAGGCTATTTTGAGCTCAGTACTATACTACATTATGGCATGGATACAGTTTCAATTTGATTAAATTAAACTGAAGTTAAAGGAAATTTATCAGAAGTAGAATTAATTATAAAGTGTTTTTCTGACTCAGTGTGCATAGAAATTCATAACTGGCAACTGAAGCAATACCTTAGATGAAAAAACATAGTTTTGCATTGCACAGCGGTATAGCTGTGGGCAAGTTTTAGGTGCAGTCAATCAAATAGAGCTTACCTTCTGTTTTCTGTGAATAAACCTCTTTTATGTATGACTAATAAAGATACAGAAAAGTGTACACAACCAAGTTTGCAGCTTAATGAAATTTTACACAGTGAACATACTGACCTCATACACCATTAGGCTGAAACTATTTTTACTTTCAGCATAATTTTGCTTGTTTTTGAACTTCCAGTAGATGGAATCATACATTAGGTTCTATTTTCTTCCTCTTACTTAACATTATGCTCATGAGATTTATAACATGTGCAATTGTAATGACTGACATTTTAGGACTTAAATAAACTTAATGTTTTCTATCAATTCTTTTTTTCTCATGCTTGACTTCTTATTGAATGATCAAGTGTTTTGAAAGTTAGTGTTCTTTTTATTATTTTAATTATATTTCTTTTATATTCATTGATGATTTAACCTGAAATCATAGCCTTAAATGCATCTCTTTATATATCTTTTTAAATTATTGAGGGTCTAAATATCTTTTGATAATGTGATTTACATAATTTGATATTTATCATATTTCAATTAAAACGAAGAAAGTTTTAAAATACTAAGAATGCACAAGCACCTTAGTCACTGGAACAGTGATGATGTCATGTTATGTTACCTCTGCAAAACTTCACTGTATACATGTGTGAAAATGAGAGCAAAAAAAAAAAATCAAATAATAGCTTAACATTTGCATGAAAATAATTGTTACTGAACAGATCCCCTGAGAACTGTGACCTTTGCGATTCAATGTGAATACTTAATTTTTTGGAATCTACTGTGAATTAGTAATTTCTGCCCTTGGTTATAGGCTGGATTTAGTAACTCACTTTTAAGAAATAGAATGCAGCCAAAGTAATAGGATGGCATTTTGAATGTTAAGTTATAAAAAGAAGAGTGGGCACTCTCTAGAATCACAGGCTCTGAGGAAGCCAGTTGTCATGTAAAGCACTCCTGTGGAGAAGACCATGTGCAGAGCTCCTGAGCAGATGCCATCTCAATTGAGCTCAATCTTGAGCAGCCTCATGAGAGACCCTGAGTTGGAATCATCCAGCTAAGCTCTCCCACTTCTTTTATTTTCCCTAATTGCTTTGTTTTGAATTACTTCATGTTTTAAATTATACTTCATTTTCATCGACTAATGTGTTACTTATTAATTATTCTACTAATTTCTTAGCATTACCCTAGAGGTTACAACCTACATATGTAACTATTTCAATCAATTAATTTTTTATATTTATCCCTTTATGAATAGTTCCAAAGTCATAGAAAATATTAATTCCATTTACTTCTGCATTCTGCCTGTTTTTGTGTTCCCTGTGTTTACAATACCATAAGGCAACATAATCATTATTTTGTATGGCCAGCATTCATTATATTTATTTACATGTTTACCCTCTTCTGTGTTCTTTATTCCATTCTGCATTTCCACGTTCCCAAATTGGATCATTTTCCTTCTCCTGAACAAGTTCCTTTATTTCTTTTACTACAGGCTTCCATGTTACAGATATTTTATTTTGTTGTCTTAACAGGAGTTAGTTTTATCTTCACATTTTAAGAATATTTTCCATAGGAATAGAAATTTTGTTTGGCATTTATTCTATTTCAGAATATTAAAGATGACATACCAACAGACAATGGAATATCTTTTAGTTTTCATCATTTCTATTGTTTGCTTTACTCAGCCTTATTGCCGCTCTTTTGAAGGTAACATATCTTTCCTTTTTCCCCCTTCTCTAGTTGCTTTTAAAACTGACTTTTTATTTGTATTTTTTAACAGTTTTATCATAATGGGTTTGCTTTGCATTTATATTGTTTGGAATATGCCAGACTTCTTGACTCTGTGTATGGATTTTTTCTGTTTTGGAAAATTCTTAACCACAAAAATATTACTTCAGCCCAGTTTTCTCCTTTCTCTTACTTTATAACTCCAATGACTTGTATATTAAACTATTTGCTTAATCTCACATTTCTGTTATACTCTGTTCTGACCCCATACCCCACCATTATTCCTCTCTGGGCATCATGTGGATATTTTTCTATGATTTGTGTTTGAATTTACCAATCCTGTCTTTTACTATGTCTAATCTACTGTTGAACTCATCCATGAAGTTCTTAATTTTCCATATTATATTTTTATATACTACAATGTTTATTTGATGTTTATAAATTCCAGTTCTCTGTGAAAATTTCCATCCTCTCATTCATTTTATATGTCTTGTATCTATTTTCATGAGATTATTAATCCTAATTATTTCAAGATGATAAATATATGGATCATTTATGGGTCTGCTTCTATTGTTTCTTTTTTCCCTCTTCATAATTGACTGCATTGACTTGCCTATTGTCATAACTCATAAGTTTGTTATTGGATTCTGGATGTTGTGTATGAAAAATATGTGGAGGTTCATATAATGAAATCTTCTACTGGAGGAGTTTTATTTTATTCTCCACTAAAAATACATAGTTTGGACTGAGTTAGGCCAAACCTGGTTTAAACTTTAGTAAGACTGTGTGTATGTATTCACATTTGTCTAGGTTGTTTTATGCTCAATTCAAGAGAACTTTAGGAAACTTAGTTCTGTCCTTCAGAAGATTTTAGCTTATCTGTTTAGTTTCCTGTCTTGTGCAATTTCAAAATTTGGGACATATAGAGGGGAAGAGAGGCCAAATATTTGGAGACCCTCACATTTCTAATTTTGTCACTCTAGCCCTATGCAAATCACTAAAATCTCCTATTTTTGTCGTTTTCCTTGGCTAAAGCTAAGACGAAGGCTTCATCCTCAGACTTTAGCCAGTGTCTATCAATAATTGTCACTAGGAAGAACAAGCTGCTACTACTCACCCTACTTCTAAATTTTTCTCAACTCCCTGGAGTTTTAGTCAATTTTGTCCTCATTGCTTCCAAGCTCTTTAAAGCCTTGAATTGTTTGTAGGAATGACAGCTTGTTGCAATGATGCAGCATTGTTACATTCTGCCCCAAAGTGAAAGCGGCCAATATCTCTTTTAATATGAACTCTGTTCATTTTTATCTCTCCTCTCTTTCCAGAACTCTAATAAAATGTATTTCTGAACTTTTTACTGTGTGTCCTGTGTTTAATTCTTCTCTGTGTTTCCTTCTCTCTGATCTTTTAGCCTGGATATGTGATATACACACCTACTCTATAAGTCCCCAGTCTGTGAATCCACTTTACTGCTGTGCCTAATTCAGTGTTAAATGCATCTATTACATTTTTATTTCAGTTGTTATTTTTAAAGATTGGGATGAAGGGGTAAAGCACCTGGCCCGTGATTCATTCATTCCCTTTAGTACTGGGGAATGCCTAGGAAAAAGGGAATGAAAACATATAAGTAACATAGTCTAACCTTACAAACTGGATATGCAGGTAAAAGGATTAATGATATTTACTAAGTAGAAGAGACTTATCTCTAAACTGCCTTTTCCTGGCTCTCTCTAGCTAATGATAACCTATATGAAATGGAATCTGGGATATGGAACATGGGTCCTGAGAGAATGTCACATGAGTTACAACTCCGTAGAATATTAAATGGAAATGTGTATAAGTTGAAATGCCCCTGGTTTTGTGAGGAATCCATGAACATCACTTAGAGCCTCCATCTATTCTGTGCCAGAGGTTCAGTCTGTACAGGAATGAAGGGCCTGTGAGAGTCATCATTATTGTCCCATAAGCTTCTTTCTCTTATGTCTAAGCCTTTTGATTGCTTCTATCCTTGACAATATATTTAGTAAAGTTCAATATTGGGTTAGATCACTCATCCATAATTCTTTTTTAAATATATTTTTTATTGATTTCAGAGAGGAAGACAGAGAGAGAGAGAGAGAGAGAGAGAGAAACATCAATGATGAGAGAGGATCATTGATCAGCTGCCTCCAGTACACCCCCTACTAGGATTGAGCCTGCAACCCAGGCATGTGCCCTTGACCACAGTCAAACCCGGGACCCTTCAGTGCACAGGCTGGCACTACATCCAGTTAGACAAAGCAGCTAGGGCCATATGATTCTTAATTAATAATCTAAATCTGTATGTTATAGTTCTGTAGCTTTAACTAGTTTATTTTTGGTGAAATTATCTAGTTTGTCATATATCTTTTTGGTCATATTAATTACAATTATTTTAAAGCAATATTTGAATTGCCTAAGGAATATTTTCTATTAAATATTTGCATTTTGATAATTTTCCTTATATCCTAGCATGCCTGGTAGTTTTGGATTGCATGGCAGACATAACATATAAATAAATTAAAGAGGCTGTGGATGATGTTACATTCTTAAATTTTCTTGTGGAAGGAAGTTATGGTAGGACAGATGACCTGGTTCCATTCAGAGGCCTGCATTGATTTATGGCTAAGGCTATTTCAGTGTTGGTGAGGACTAAAGTTTGCCCTGATCCTTAGCCTTACTGGAGTCTCAACTGAAAGCCTAAGGTATTTGTGAGGCTATTCCCCTTCAGGCTTCTACTATATTTTTTAGGCCATAACACTGTGAGACTGCCATGAGCTCTGCTTCGTTTTTTAGCCTGATTTCCTGATCCCTTGCTCAAGTCAGGCAGGAAATCAACAAATGCCTTGAGGTAAAATCAACAGAAATGTTGATCTTACCTCAACGCATTTCTCTTTTGCCAGGATTTTGGCCCCTCTAGTTCGTGTTTGGTTATTTTCTGATGCCTTTAAGTAGTAGATTAAAAAAAAAAATAGCCCATTTTATTGTTGTTTTAAGATGGAGATTTTTCCTGTTACTGTGTGTTTAATCATAGCCATAAATAAAAATCTAGGTAGTCTATTTTAGAGTAAGGATTGAACTCTGTCCTTGATAGACAATTTACTTAACACAAAGAAATGATGGTTTGGACTGGGGAAGAGAGGGACTTATCTTCTTACCCAATAGGCCAAAAAACGGTTGCAGTCTTTTAAAATTTTGAGCATATTTTCATTGTGGTTCAATAATGAAATTGCCTTTGAAAATGGTTTTGTTACTCCTTTGGTAGTAAGAAAAAGGGATGCTTAAGGACCAGGAGGGAGGCCCATTATACTTTGTGGTTGCCATTTAGAACATATCAGTTTGGGGAAAATGAGAGATAGAGTTAAGGTTAGAAAAAACTAAATTGATGTAAATTTGTAGGAAATATTGACTGTTCTTTCAAGTAGATGGAGTTTTAATCCACATAAGAGGAGGAGTTACATTAAAATCACAAACTATAATCACATGGTTTAGGAAGATAAAAGTTTTACAAAATACAAAAGAGTAAAAGGAGAGTGATAGTAAATTTGGAGAAATTATTGAAGAGACTGTTGAAACAGTTAAGGAAGTGGAAATTGATATAATGCTGAGCAAAGCAGTGTTACTAGGAATAAAAAAAGTTGAAATCAATTTACATATTTTGGGGAATAGGCAATTGGACTTGATGACATATTGGATTTGGAAGGGAAAGATATAGAAGACAAATAAGACCTAAACTATGTAATAAGTTATTTTCATTTGTATGTTCTAAGGAATTCACACACAAAAGAATATCATGATAAAAGCTGCAATCTCACAGTCTCTCAGTGTTTTGTATATGGAATTAAAGAAGGGGGGACTTTTGTAGAAGAAACATCTATTTGAACATAAGAACAGAGTCTTGGTACTGAATCAGGGATAGTGCAGTAGACACAGAGAAGTGCTATCAGTACAGTGAAGGTCTACAATGTTTTGTGAGTAAGCAGACTGATGCAAGTTATTCATCATTTTTCTTATTGATTAATGACTCAGTCTCATTCACAAAGCCAGCTAGCACTGAGAATTTTTCAGCTGGTAACTATGGCCAAAGGATAAAACGGATAAAAACTAAAAGAAAAATGGTGAAATCTGTGTACACTAAGCTACATTCACTCAAATATCAAGTTAACATGCTAAAAATTTTGAAAAAGCAGCTAGCATTTCAAACTTGACCTGCAAAATGAAGTGACTGTTTTATAACTGTGTTTAGTATATATTATATACAAACATAGCAATTGCTAAGGAGTTTTAAAAACTTAGAGTTTAATGAGGGAGTACTTAAATAATATTTTTGATCTTAAAAGTAATACATTGTTATTCTACAAAATTTTGAAAATATAAAAAATAAAATAATATTATTCATGATCTTGCTATACAGATAATGACAGAGTATTTTGAAAATAGTCTTCTGAATATTAAATTTTTTTTCAAAATAGGCTCTAATTTATTTAGGATTAGAAACATAATCTCTGAATATATAATTTTGTAGAATGAGAGGATAGTCATTTATTTAATCATTTAAGTGAAGGCAAAAACATTATCTAATTTGAAATACCTTCTTTTTGCTACCTGAAATTTAAGTTTTAAATAAAGTGCAGCCGAAACCGGTTTGGCCCAGTGGATAGAGCGTCAGCCTGCGGACTGAAAGGTCCCAGGTTCGATTCCGGTCAAGGGCACGTACCTGGGTTGCGGGCACATCCCCAGTAGGGGGCGTACAGGAGGCAGCTGATTGATGTTTCTCTCTCATCAATGTTTCCAACTCTCTCTCCCTCTCCCTTCCTCTCTGTAAAAAATCAATAAAATATATTTAAAAAATAAAAAAATAAAGTGTATATCCTTATAATATAAAAGCTTAAAAATTTTATTTGAAATTTGGAAGCATGAATTTCTTACTCTATGGATCAAACTTTTTCACACAATATTAACTCTATACAAAATTTCAAGGGATTATTTTTCCACACAATTTTAATGTAGCATTTATTTAAAAATTCTGACCTATGTATTCCAATTATGAATTAGGAAAGTGTATAAAACTAATGTGTGAAGATAGGTTAAAAATAATAAACTGAACACAGCTGTAATTGGACACCAACTCATGACAAAGCACTAGAAATTATAAGAAAACATTATTTTTTGTTTGTTTCATTCTGTGAATGTAGTAGATGTCAAGAATCCTTGGATGATTGGCAAAGCCCAGGAGAATCAGGAATACCTGTGCCTAGAAGAGTAGCCCCATTTCCACACTCTCCCACAATCACAAGATATTTGGACCATTCACAGATCAGTAGCAAGTCATCTCAAATAAAAAGGCAAATACACACACAAGATTCACATAACAACTGAAAAACTCTAACACCATAATATAGAGGCATCAAACTCAACAAGCAGAATAACTCAAATGTAAGGAGGAAGATTTAATATAGTAAGAAAAAGTAATTAAAATAAATATAATTTATGTCCTCAGGGAGATTTTAAATATTGTAGCATGCAAAAATAAGGACTCATCATAAAGATAAAGGTGATTTTTGAAATAAAACTCAATGAATTGACTGAATAATAGAATGATCACAGATAGAGTGATCATTAATAAAGTAAATGATTAAGCTAAGAGAAGTTCTCAGGATATAGCTAAAAAGACAAAAAGAAAGTTAAAAGTATTTTGAGCTTTCAATTTTCACATACTAAGTGATTTAAAAGAAAAAAAACAAGTGATTGGCAGGTATAGAAAAATATGACATTATGTCAAGAATATGACAATAAGAAAAGTATGACACAAAATAATTACAGAAGAAGAAAATCCAGACCTGATCTAAATTTTGATTGCCATTCTAAGAGGATAATTTGGTCAACAGAATGAAAGACTACATCCAGATATATGTGGTGAAATGTTAAAATTAATTAATAAAAACATAACCAAAATGATTCTAGACAAGAATAAATAAACAGAAATGAGAATTCAATTAATATCATACTTTTTGGTAAAAGGAGATACAAGGAAACCATAAAGTTAAAATTTGTAAAGATCTGAGAAAATAATTTTTAGAATTATTCATAGAACTGTATACTCATATGTAAGACTGAAATATTTCCATTCATTTACATTTGCAAAAACTTAGAAATTTTACTACCCATGAACTCACCTGGAATGAAAAACAGAGGGATATAGTCTAACAGAAAATAACACAAACAAAAATCTGTGAAACCCAAGAAGCAATGGCAAACTGCAAAACTGGTAATTCTTCATTTATAATAACTTTCTTGTTTTTTTTTAAAAAAAGGCATGTGTGTGTACATAATAAAACAGTAGAACCAAAATAATTCAATTTGAGAGCAGCATTAGAGGAAATAATATAACTACAACTAGTAGGAAATTGGCACTGTAATAGACAAATAGATCAATGGAATAGACTAGTCTATACTTAGACTTATACGTATATTTAACATATTAAAAAGGTAACTTTTCAAATGAAGGCAAAAGTTTCTTCAATAAGCTGTTTAGGAATAATTGGGTATACCTGTGGAGTTATATATCTGCATTACGACACTCCCATGGACAGTTCAATATACCATGTGAAAATAAATAGCTGTGCATTTGCTGTTATGTATTTTCACATTATAGTTCCCAAAAATGAATTTCAAATGAATTTCAGACCTAATGGGAAAAAAGAGACTCAAAAGAAATTTTGGGAAAATAAGTATACAATTTTAGTGTAGAATGATATTTTGTTAAAACAATCAACAGATAATACTCTAAAATTAACGATGAATAAATGGGCTACTTACAAGCTAAAGCTTTTAAGTGACAAAAATAACCAAAACAGAGTTAAAAATAATTGCCCTGGCTGGTGTGGCTCAGTTGGTTGAGTGTCATTCTGTGTATCAAAAGGTCACCTGTTCAATTCCCAGTTAGGTCATGTACCTGGGTTGTTGGTTTGATCCCCAGTCAGGGTGCATATGGAAGGCAACTGATGTTTCTCTCTCTCCCTTCCTCTTTCTAAGCATGTCCTCAGCTACTTAAAAAAGTACTGTTTTGCACCAGTGGTGGTGATGTAAAGTGATATAGCCATGTTGGAACACAATTTCAGAGAACTGTTTTATAGCACCTGTGATCTGTTATTTCTACTTCTTGGTATTCAATGAAGAGAAATATTCAATCATGGGACTAGGTAGCATGTGCAAAGATATTTGTTGAAGCATTATTCATAAAAGTAAAAAAAAATTATAAACTACCCAATTGCCCATCAATATGGAAGTGAATATTATGGATAAATCTCAAAACTTACTTTAAGAGTTGCAAAATGATACATTTCTATTTTCTAGATGAAACAAAACTAACATAAATCATACATGTGACAAATGTAGGTTTACAGTTGTTCATATGGAAAATAATACAACAATTAATACATAATATAAGAATACACTGAGTTTTACATACTCACAACTGTAAACCTACTTTTGCCTCACCCTTTGTATTAACCACAAAACAACTGATTACTTCTCACAAGTTCAGTTACCTCTCACAACTGAGGTGTAATATCCTTGAAGTTGCACATGGTTTTTCTTCTGGAAATAATGGAAATTGAATTGTTTGTTAATTTCTTCGTTTTTAGAAAGTTAACATGGCAATCTCTTGAGAATAGCATCTAACCACAGATCAGTAACAAAAAAGAGCAAAGTAAAGCATCCTTTGTCTATGCTTTACTTTGTTCAAGCTACCATAACAAAAATACCTTAAAGTAGTGGCTTATGCCCAACAAGTATGTATTTCTCACAGTTCTGGAGAATGGGAAGTCAAAGATAAGGGTACTGTCAGATTTGGTGTCTGGTGAGAGCCCACTTCCTAGATAGCTCTCTCTTTGCTGTGTCCTCATTGGCAGAGGAATAGGATCTCTCTTTCTGACATTTTTTCTATAAAGGCACTAATCCTATTCTTGAGGTCTCCACCCTCATGAGCTGATCACCTACCAAAGCCCCATGTCTCAATACCAGCCCCTTGTGGGTTAAGGTTTTAACACGTGAATTTTGTCAAGTCACAATCGAACCATAGCATTCTACATAAGTAACAATAATTTGAAAATGTTTCAATTGTCTTCACTTTGTCAAATAATTTGGCTCATCTCTGATTCTTTACCCTCTCTTTTCTGAAATTCATATCCGTCTCTTTTCTGAAATTCATATATACTCACATGAATAGTAATGGAAATCTCAGCTATAGGCACTAATAAATATTTTAGCAAATCACAAGAATGAAAAATTTGAAGACTAAAATAATTTTATTACTAAAATCTTGTTATATTCCAAAATCACCATTTTACTTGAAACAACATGTATTTTTATGTCTTGCCACAACTCAGTATACACCATGGATTGCTGTAATATGTCTTAATTTTTTAGAAAACAACATGTCTATTTTACTTTTATATTTTATTTTTGTTTTTGGAAAATTAAACCAGATTCTATAGAATACATAAATATCTTTTTTTCTTGCATTTAAAAAAAACTGACTATATCTGATTTGATTTTATTCTAAGAAGTAAGGTTCTGAGCACTAAAGCCAGGTTGAGAGTCAAATAAATGATTCTTCTTATTGAGGTAACAGTAGATTTAGTGTAATTATTGACCTAAGTTGAGGTTTTGCTACTGTAATTAGGTTTATTTTCTGTGTCCTTAGAATGTCTGGGGTATTCTAGATGATTGATTAAAGAGTTAGAGCAGTAAGCACTATTACCCATCTCAAGGATATAGTGTATGGGTGAGTCACCAGGAAAATGGATTGGTATGTATAAGGGCTAAAAAAATTTAGCAGTTATCAATTTTTGCCCATATCCAAGCTATTGTTGGATTATAATTTATCTTCCACATTCACCTATAAACCTTCAGGAGAGCACAGAACAAGCCTGACCTTGCTCTTTCCTCTCTAGTGCCTGGTGCGGGCGAGGCTCTCAATGAATATTTGCTGAATTAAATGAAATGATGGGCTCAAAATTGTGGCATCAATCATTTGGTGATCATTAAGATGGCGAAACCACAACAACAAAACAAAAACAACAAAGTCTGATCCATGTAAGCATTCCTTTAGCTTGTTTGATCACTAACCAAAGTTAGTGACTGGACATAATTGAGAGATAATTAATTCTTCCAATATTGATTGATTGATTGATTCATTCATTCATTCAATCAAGACAGGCCCTGGCATTAGGATAGGAAACATTTTGAACATATTTTCTGGTATCCTAGAAGTGGTTTTGTTAAATATTCATGTTAAAGAATCAAACATGGGATCAATGAGTAAATAAAATATTTAAGCTGCCAAATAAATTAACCAAGTTGTTTAGTGTTTTAATATTTTTCTCTCTGGAGCAACAGAACATTTGGACTACAATTTACATTTGAACCACCTAGATACTACAGAGTAATATGATACAAATGAATGATGTTCAGTTTCCCTCTATTCTACTGCATGTGAAAACAATTGATGAATTATGGCTGAATCTGTTCAGGGATAGCCTTTGCTGTCATTGTGTTCCTAGGGACTATTTATACAAACAGACATACAGTTCCTGTGGGAAACTAAGCCATCACGTAGGCTATTCTAAGTCAGGCCTCATGTATTTTTTTCTTTGTATGCTTTTTTCCTGATGTAAAAAAGAGATAAAAACTTGCATTTTCATATATTAGTTATATTCAAAGTGTATCAGTACTTACTATCTCAGTTTTGACCACAATTTTCATTTGAACCAGCTAGATGCTACTAATATGATAAGAATATGTTTTACTTTTTTAAAAAAATACATTTTTATTGATTTCAGCGAAGAAGAGAAGGGAGAGGGAGAGAGAGAGGGAGGGAGGAAGGGAGGGAGGGAGGGAGATAAAGAGAGGAAGGGAGGGAGAGAGAGAGAATGAGAGAATCATTGATCAGCTGCCTCCTACATGCCCCACACTGGGGATGGAGCCACAACCCAGACTTGTGCCCTGACCGGGAATCAATGCTCAACCATTGAGCCATGCTGGCCAGGCAAGTTTTACTTCTTTTTATGCAACTCATATAAAACCAACAGTTTAGCAAGTGCAATGCCATTTAAGCAGAAGTGTATAAAGGTTGAAAAGCACAGTTTAAAAATAAGATTTTAAAAAATTATTTTAAGAACTGAACCAAAGCACATTGTAGTAAACACCTGGAAATGACTGAAAGAAGTCTGACATTAAGAAAGATTGCATTAATTATGGTACTTTAGTAGAAGAACAAATCAAAATGACAGTGTCATTTAAGGCTTGCACAGCACAATATAAGAGTATGTTGAAGAAGTGTTTTTTTTCCCCTTTTTGCCAGAATTTATGACTAGTACCCAAAATTGAGGACAGGGTATTAAGTAGCTCACTTATAGAGAAAAATTACTCCTGTAGGCTGACTGGCTCTGCTGCCCCCAGCCTCACTCTTGCCTCCTATGACCACTGTCTATGTCACAGAAGACTAAGGGGGAGGAGAGGGAGGGATTGCTTATCAGCCAGTAGAGTTATGTGAGTTGGATTTGGAGGTTGGTGTGCTATGGGTTTGTGCTTTCATTTTCTGCAAGGAAGGATGGGTGATCACTCACTCCAGGAAAATTGGACGCATGGTTTAGGCATAATGTTAGCTTCCTGGCTGTATTTATACACTTGCTTATGTGTGGAGTTATTGAGCAATTCTCCACACCTATTGGAGAAGAGAGGAAAGTGTCTGAGAGGGCAGGACAGAGAACAATAATCAGTTGAGCAGCCTGCATTCCCACACTGAACGTGACATAATGTATGGGTTTCCTCTGGTTCATATGGTCACTACTAAAGGTAGCCAGGAACGTATCATACCTAAGTGGGTGGTCTTTTAAAGAGGGACATCACAGCAGCAAAAGATTGGGGATTATACCAGCTAGTTTAGGAGCTGAAGGGTTTTAGAGGTGTTGAGCAGGAGCCAGGAGAACACCATGCACACCATCTACAAGGGGATCCAAAGAATATAAGTCTGCAAGGCTTATCCCCAGGAACAAATGCTAAAATGGGATGTTGAAGAGTTTCAGGTCTCCTACATCAAAGATCTGTAGGATGGGGAGCACCCAAGCAGAGCCCTTAAATGAATTGCATATGCATCCAACTAGACAGTCAATTTGTGGGTGCTGGTCTCACACATGGATTGGAAGCCACTCATTTTAACCAGGTGAGGAACTACAGCAGCAGCCAGTTAAATTAGACACTTGCTCCCTCCTACCTCCATCCTGACTTACAAAAAACAGAGGAGGTAAGAAGAGGTAAGGTGCAGAATGCTGCACTACCTATCCCTCATATTTAGTTACTTAACAAATTATGAATATGTGAGCTGTGTCCTCAAACAAGACAGTAAGCCTTCAGACAGACTCTATGACTTATTTCTTTTCTATCTCTCTATTGCCAAAAACAGGGCCATAATAGCAACAGATATGGATGTAATGCTTTCTATTTGTAGTACTTTGACTCCTATTTTGAGATGGTAACACCAAGGAGTTTTTTTTTTTTTCTTGTCTAAAAGTCTGTTCTTTGCATTTCATGCTCTGAAATCTACATATAAAGGTGTAAAAGTCTTATTTTGTACTGCCTCTTTCTTTTAAAAAAGCCCTGTATGCCATTCAATGGTGGGTGTTTTATGTTTGCTTGTTTTTTGCCAAATATACAGATATTTTTGATATTAAATATAGTGACCATTATCTATCTGACATATCATGGCTAATATTTATTTAAAAAAACACTTTCTGTTAGCATCTGGCATTAGTGAGTATTTCATATAAATATATAGTCCAGTATTATTTGTTTTGCTACTCCAATCTGACAAGTCTTCTTTCAAATGAAGGAATTAAACCCATTATTATTTTTTTTTACATATGTGTTCTGGTCTTCCCTCCATAATCTAATTCTATTTTTAATACTTGCTTGTTTCCCTGTTTTTTATATTTAATAAGTTGCTTTCATAGCCCATTGACCTGTGGACTGAAGGGTCCCCAGTTTCGATTCTGGTCAAGGGCACATACTTCAGTTGCAGGCTCCTCCCTGCCTGCAGGAGGCAACCAATAGATGTGTTTCCCTCACACTGATATTTCTCTCTGTCTTTCCCTCTCTCTTCTACTCTCTTTAAAAATCAATGGAAATAGATCATTGGTAAGGATAAAACAAAGTTGCTTTCTATCTTCAATTAGTTACATAAGTCTGCATTTTCTTTTCTAACAATTTGGCAATTTTATGACTTAGGTTTGTACCCAGGAAGAATAAGGTATGGGTTTTATAATTAGTTTTTATCCATGGACATGGAATGCACTATTTTCAAAAGACTATTTTAAAGAAACAGTGGTAGATAAAAATTAAATTGTTTACTGATTATGTTCTTAGATTTAATGTATTGGACATATGCACACACACATACCAATACAGTGTTTATAGTTGCTGACACTTATACAGTACACTTTCTAAGATCACTTGCTAGTAAGTCAGGAGTTGATTTTAGAACATTTAACTCCCAGGATTGTGCTCTAGTCTATGCTCTACTTATAAATATACCTCAAAAGTGTCTGTCTGCCCTGCTCATTCAGATGCCAATATATTGATTGTGTTAATACACGGAGTCCATCCAGTTTTAAAAATTACGTAGAAATTTCTAAAAACATTCTTTAATTCAGGACTTTCATGAAGATTCTGGTTTAATTATTTACTGCTATGCTTAATCCACCCCTACAATTTAGTGGCTTAAAACCATGATTTATTATTTATCAAAATTCTTACTGGTTCATCTGCTGTTTTTTTCCTGGGCTCATCCATGCAGTTGATTTGGCTGGGGGGTGGGCCAAATTAGAGAGTAAGAGGCACCACTCACATGTTTGGCAGGTGTGCCTGCTGCCAGCTAAGGCCTTTTTATTCTCTTAAGTACAGGTATTGATTTCCAGTTGCCTCTCACTAAAGCACTTGACCTAATATAACTAAAGGAAACATCTTTGTGATGAGGAGGTTTGTATTTCTCTTCTATGCCCTGTCCAGGTCCAGTTCATTCTCTTCTATGGAAATAGGTTCAATAGCCAACCCTTATTTAATCCTTAGTAAGAGGCATATTCTGTTGTAACTGGTTTACATTTAATCCTTATAACAACCCAAATAGGTAGTATTATTACCCACCTTTTAAAGATGAAGAATCAAATATTCAAAAAAAGTGAAAGTAATTTGTGAAGCCACAGAGCTAATGAGTGGTGGAAATGAAATCTGAACCCAGGCTGTTGAGCTCCAAGCTCATGCTCTTAACCACCATGGTTATTGCTTCTCGATCATCCCTGTGGTTTTATTTTCATCCTCATCAGGAATTGCTTATATCAGGGCTTTTATTGTCAGCTTCTGCTAATTCACTTGTTCCAAATAACACCTTAATCAGTGTGCAACAGTCAGAACCAAATATAATTAATCTGCTCAGGCCGTTACTGTGGTGAGTCTGATCTGGGTTGTATAGACTGGTTAATGGCAGTTCCAGACCAAGCAATCTGCCAGGGCCATCAATGGGTTCATGTTGCTCAGGCAATGCGTTGGTGGTATTGCATGGAGCTTGAACACAGGTTGGAACTACACTCCAAGGATTAGAACTCTGGCTCTGCCACTTACAAGCTCAGAAACTTTGGAGATGTTAATTAGTGTGGTAAATAATAGTTTCTACTTGATAGGATGCTTATGAAGATTAAAACCAATGAGTTGATATTTGTAGAAATCCTGGGAACTCTATCTGGCATGTGTTTGTTAGACCATTTTTCAAAAATGTGCTCACTTCAGGCCACCTCGCCAGGGGCAAATGATATGTCTGAGCATTGAGTACATTGGAGTTTCTGAGGTGGCCAGATGTTCATCCAGTATAGGTTTTATTTGTCCCACCTCCTCTTTAGCCTAATGGAAATGCAGGTGTTCTATTTGAGAGTTGTCTGTAGTGTAGCTAGGCTAGAGATGGGTGCAGGGGTAGTTTTAGCCTCCATTTTACTGCCCAAAGAGCCACTGAATGGCTGGTTGAGGAGAGACTCTTTGTCCTCATTCCCACCAAGAATTATCCACAGGTGGGTTTCAGGAATGAGAGAAGAACTTCCCTGACTTGGCCTTGACTGGGCTTTGAATGACCTTAGTGTCAGTAACCCCTAGCCTCATCAAATACCATCAGCTTCATATATTTACAAAGTTCTACCCAAGGATGATAGACCATCACCCAATAGCCATGGTAGCCAAATCAGTCTTTTTTTTCTGCCCTGCTGGGCTTTTTCACAGTGTGCACCAAACTGTTGTAAATTAAGTGATTTGAGCACCAGAATAAAAAAATGTGGTTCTCTGGCATTTACTAATAAAAATTCAAGTTATTTAGTGAACTATCTCTCTCAACTGTAAAACAATGATGATGATAAAACAGCACTTATTTAGAAGGTTTTTTATCTTACCATGGCAGCTAGTCTATAGTTAGCTCTCTTTAATTAGTAGCTGTTATCATCTGTTGGATGTAGAAAATAATTTAATATTTCTCTAAAGTTCAAAGGGACTAGTCTTCACAGAATATATGCCTATTCGTTGGCAGGAATATCCTTGAATATACCATATTGTGTTGTACTTTGGGGAAAGTTAAATTCATGCTCAACTGAACTTTGGGAAATCAAACATCAATATTTCAAATGGAAATAATTTCAATAAGTTATCTTTACAAGGGTGACTTAATTTTTATTTCTTATTTCAAAACTTATATATTAACCAAACATAAAATATATATCACATTATAAGTTAAACAGACCATTCTAAAGCTTCTATTTTAATTCATAGAGTTGGTACTTTCATTGCCACTCTTTAACTTATTATGCAGGTGGTTGTTTTCTTTACCCAGTGTCTAAAACAGCCTACCTATGCTTCATTCTCCTAATCTGTTAAAAAATAATCCTGATTTACAGACGGTTAAGATAGTCAATTTAAGAAGAAATGAAAAGCCTGTGATCTGAGCTGCTTAGAAATAAATGTTATAGCACTACATTATCATTAGCACATTGTAATTCCAATACAGAACTATCCATTCTGAAGCATTTAAGCAAGCTAAATGTCAAAGGCAGAAATCATGACATCGGCAATTTATTTCAGTCTCTCCATCTGGTTTTTTTATTTTAAATAGATCATAATCAAGAGCAAGAACCTGAAAGAAATATGTTGTTTATATTTACCAGAACCCAATAAAAGTAGAATTTAATTTTTACAAAATGAATTAAAACACTTTTTCAAAGTAGCAAGACGCATCCAGAATCTGAGATAAATATTCAAAGAACTTTAAATTTGATTACAAAATGAGAATAATGCCCACAAGAATTCTGATTTAATTGTTTGGAGGAATTTCAAATATGTAAAGAGAGGATTAGACAGTCCATCACCTTAGAATTGGCAGAAGAGCATGTGAACATTATAATTAAAATTTCATGGTATTAGATAGATTTAGTATTCTCTTAGCGAATATACCTTCAGAATACATAATTACTATTGACTGTGCATATTTATTACAAATAAGATAAAAGAACAGTGTCTCTCCTGGTTAAATGATAGAAAAATATGATTTATCCATGTTATCAACTCTTTGTCAGTTAAATACAGAAAACAGAATATAAATGAAATAAAGAATTTCACAATGTTAAGCTCATTTGTAACAGATATTTGGCTTCTATTTTTTCAGGCAATAGATATTTATTGAGAATCTATTTGTGACACTTAGAAGAATTCTTGAGATTCTTCTTTTTGGGGGTGTTTTTTTTTTTTCTTTTCAGTTTTGTACGCTATAATACCACTGCTAGTAAGAGAAAATAAGACCAAGGGTAATAATATTTGGGGAATCCTAGAGTAAAAGGAAGAAGAAGGATTTATTTACTGTAGCATTGTGTGTGTGTGTGTGTGTGTGTGTGTGTGTGTGTGTGTGTGTGTGTGTTTAATAGAACTCTGTAAGAAGAGATTCAGGGTTTTACAAAATTTACCAAGTATAAATTGCCATAGACCCTTACTCTTACACCAGGAATTCTTATAAACATAATAAAGAAGCTTAGCATATTGTGAAAACCTGTTCCTGAAAAATCATCTCTGCTACTCTATTCTTCTTATGGAATGGGTAACTGCAGATGAGTGGATTTGAGTTTTTCCCAAAGGCAATATTGAATTAATTTTTTTAACAAAGTAAAGTTTTTTCACTTCAATCAGTTTCTTCCCTAAAATATTATTTTCCCACACAAGTAGTATATTTTCTAGAACCCTGCTATCAAGGGGGTGGATAACTTGATAATATCTAATTAGATTCAAATGGTTATATTGCTTAAGATATGGCATATTTTCCCAGACTCTCAAAGGGCTACAGAAACTCCTTTAAAAACTCAATGGTTTCCTCAAGTAATATTCCTTTATAATGTGTTATAAATAGTTAGAATATATATTTTCCTTTCTCAAGTGGTCAGTACATATGTATTTATAGATGTGTAGTTCATGGTTTCAAAAATTTACATCAAGTTATGCCAACCATAATTGTTTTCCCTTTTTTTGTTATTATACTCTAATCATACCATAATGTGCTAAATGTTGACATGTTTCATTATTAATTCATATTTTTAATTATGAATCTAAAATTAAATGTTAATTATAGGCAGTTCAGAAGAGAAATATTTTCATTTTGGTTGTAGAATAGTCTTTCCTGATTACCTTATTAGCAAAGGCCTCTATATGCTCTCCTATGTAAACAGTGAACAATGAAAAACTCCAGCAAATGAAATGAATGGGAAGAACTATTTTTTTGTGATTCTTTTTTGCACATAAGTCAAAATTATGTTTCAATATGATTTTTAAAACTTACTAAATATGAGACAAACTCTTAGTCTTGAAATATAGGCTGATAATCTACATATTTTACCCCACATATTAAAATTACTATTTGTATTTAAATCAAGTTGGAAATTTGTGGAGTCTGAGGTTATTTTGATATTAGATCGTTCTTTAAAAAAACACTAGCCGTAAAAAATGAGTTCCTAAGAAACAGGACAAAACTATGATTGATAAGTAATGAGAAATGGACAATTTAAAATAAAGAGAAGTTCCTAATGATCTAGTCTAGACTTTTTAACTTGTCTGGACTTTTTCCAAAATAAATGTACTTGACTCTAGTCAATTCCAATAAAGAGTTTGCAAGTTAAAACAATATAAACTCTACCTTGTATCTATATTAGCAGTAGAAGGTCCAGGTTTTGTGGAACCTGAACCTATAGAACTTGGAGGAGCACTCTGTAATAAAATTTTACAAATTCACCAATTTAAAATTGTGAGGCCTCTCTCAAATCCTCAGAGGGAGGCCTATTCCAGTGAGAGAACTTGCAGCATAAATTTCAATATGTTTATGGTAAATATGCCTTTGCATATGATAGTCAGATATCAAGAATGAAATCTACTGGAAAAGCATCAAAGCCGGGAGAGCTTTGCCAGCTCTGAGATTAATCTCTCTGGATTTCAGTTTCCTCATTACAACACAGGCAGGTGTGCACTGGGGAAAATTATCTCTAAGGGTTCTTCCAACTGAACAGTTTCTATTTTTAATTGGAGAACTCATTACTTCCGGAATGAGAAGAATTCCAGGTTATTGTGAAAGAAGCAAATGAACCTTGTGAACTTATCTGATGTGAACTAATAATTTTCATAATTATTTCCTGACATCCAAGTCCAGAGGTTTTGTTCACATAACAATATAGTTGTTGATAATTCTCAGACGCCTCAATTTAATAAGGTCTGTTTTGGTTTTGTAGTAATATTCATAAGTATTTTCGACATCAAGGGCCTGAGTACCAGCACCAGATCGTGAATAGGGGGAGGGGAAGGATGGGATCTTATAGTGAGAAGAAAAATAAGGAAGGATAGGAAACTAACCCCATCATTTGCCTTTTCTTCTATGATTCTTGGAATTGAAAGGTATGGTGTCTTTGAAAGTAGAAGTAACGAGTCATCTAAGTTGACAGAGTTTTGTCCTTTTAATTCCAGATTGGTAAATGTAGAAGTTATATGAATATAATTGATGTGTTGTGAACATCTTTTCAAAAATTTCTCCCACAATCAGTATAAAGATGGAGCTCTTTCTTTGTATTTTTTATTTACATATATGAATATATATAGACTAATTCTTCAGTAATTTGCTAAAGTATTTAATTTTGGTGCCAATTTCTAATGGTTTTAAATGACTTTCTTAAAAACTATAATATGATCCTTATAAAAAGTCTTTTTAAAAAGTCATTTTAAAAATCTTATGCTAATCCTAATATATTAGGAGTTGAGTAGAGGTAGAAAGTACATTTTATTTATCATTGTGTCCTTAAAACCTATACAGGTAGCTAATATCAAATATCCATATTAATTAAATGTTTATTGAAAAATTATTTTCAAATTTAGAGTATTAGCACTGTTCATAATGTATGTTGGTAGCAATAAAGCAAAATATTTTTATGATTAAAAATTACTTAAAAATAAAGTAAATGTGATGGTGTTAAACATAGCTCATAGGTAAAGAAGAAATATTCATAATTCTACCATCTGTTAAAATAGCAAATATTAACATTCGGGTTCAACTAATTTGAAAAAGTAGTTTACTTCATATATACCTATACTTCTGTTTTCCATATTTTACATACTACACATGAATGTAAATTTTTAAAAGTTCATTCAAATACGAAAAATTGAAATAAAATATCTTTAGTCTGCAGTTGCTCTCCATTTTATGAACAATAGGAGAGTTAACTTACAACATTAGCAATAGTCAAACATATTAAACACTTTCTCTTGTTGTTTCAGTAATGCAAATATACAAAGCAAAACAATAGTCTTTTAGGAAGAAAAATCAATTATCTTGCTGAAAGAGCCTTCCAATTTTAATACAATGCATTTTTTTGTGGGAGAGATTGGACTATTGCACACAGATAAAATTTGACAGGATGCCAGACTGTTGTCATATTTTTACTTTTAATTCAGTATACATTTTTGATAAATGTGGAACAGAAAAATATATAATTTTGTTTTTTTCATGATGGGGAAAACCAATTGAATAATATTTCAAAACCCTGCCATGACTGTGTATCTTATATTACTTTATAGATAGCTGGAGGGGATTATAGCCCTGGCATTTCACTCATCCTGAAAATAGTGATGATACATGGACTGGCACTACATAGAGCTCCCATTTTTCTTTCCAAAAGTGCAGCATGGTTTGCCTTTTTATCCATCCAAGATACTGTCCAAGAAGGCTTGTATGTCAAGGCCAGTGCAGCTTTGATGAAGCAGCATCTCAAGACATTATGGTTTAAATTCTGGGCAGCAGTTGGAGACAAATTGTGTCCTCGTTTTATTGTTCATTCATATTTGTCTCTTTCTCAGATAGAAATTGAAAAGGAGCTTTTAACTGGACTCCACACACTGTTTACACCCTTTGGAGATAAAGGAATCCAGAGAAGATATAAGTGCAATATGGTCGGGCAGGGACAATGTGGGGAGACGGAAATTTTATTTATACCCTGGCTTCACCAAAACTCCAGGGTACATATGCTACTCTGTTAACTAACACATATAACTTTATCTTCTGACAAATAATTGAGAAAGGTTTTTAAAATAAAAATTCAAATTGTGAAAAATTCCAAAAGAACAGAGCCAACAAAATGAGTCCGAGAATAAGTAAAATAAATGTTAGCTAAGACCAATTTCCCGTCAACAACAGCTAAAGCACTTGATAGAGAAATTGAGAGATTGCTGATTCTTGGTGTTTGAATTACAATATTCTTATTGGTTTATAACTTACCTTAGTCCACCTGAGTCCTATAAACTGTCTTGACGGTGATAACCTGGTCTTCATTATTAACCCCTGTGTGGAGTGGAACAGCTGTTCACTGTGGCCCATGGCAGGGTGGTACATTCACCATTGTGTAGCAGTCTCTCAACAAATACTTAAGAAAAAGATCACCACAGATCAATGGATTGCCCAAGCTTCTATCCCCTTGAGCTGCTGCTGCTCCTCCTCCTTCTCCTCCTCCTCCTCCTCCTTGTTCTTCTAGAGATAGAAACATCAATGATGAAAGAGTGTCATCAATTGATTGGCTGCCTCCTATACATCCTGCTCTGGGGATCGAGCCCACAATCTGGGCATGTGCCCTAACCAGGAACCGAACTATGACCTCCTTGTTCATAAGTTGACACTCAACCACTGAGCCATACCAGCTGGGTTCCCCTCGAGCTTCTTCACATTTGAAAATGGATTTTAAAAATTCTCCTGTAGCAGAAGTAGAGTTCTTGAGATAGGCAGGTGCCAAAATAACCATACAATTTAAAGCATTCTGAGAGTTCCACTGGACCCAATAGTGAAACATAAAGGTCTTGTTATGTTCATAAAAAATTAATTTGTTTAATTTACATATTTTATTTGCATCATATCTGAGGAAAGTTATATAATATACATTATTTTTAAATATCAGATCAAAATGTAGCTGAGATCTACCTTATAAAATGGGAAAGTGGTGATCAAGAAGTGGTTTATACTAAGTGAGAGATGGCTTAAAGGCTTTAGCTTTTCTTTAATATCCATCTATACCTTCCTCTCCACCCCTGCCAAAGCCAAAACCAAAACACACAAGTAAATGTATCATCTAGAATAGATTAAAGCAGTGTTTTGCTGTGAAATGCTCTAAAACATGTGTCCTAGCCTTTGTTGTTGTTGTTGTTAATATTGGATTGCCACAAAAAGCCTCTTCTATCAAGAAAAATGGAGATCTGAGGGGACAGCAGGAGATGTGGAAGAAGACATAGGCCTCCATTTGCCTTGGTGGTCATTGCAGCAAATCCCCTTGTCTTCTTCCTCTTCCTTTTATTGAGGGCATTTATAGACAAGGACAGTGGTCGGCAAACTTATTAGTCAACAGAGCCAAATATCAACAGTACAACGATTGAAATTTCTTTTGAGAGCCACATTTTTTAAACTTAAACTTCTTCCGACGCCACTTCTTCAAAATAGACTCGCCCAGGCGATGGTATTTTGTGGAAGAGCCACACTCAAGGGCCAAAGAGCCGCATGTGGCTTGCGAGCTGCAGTTTGCTGACCACTGGACTAGGACATCAATAGACAATTACTCTCAATACCCCAGGATTCCTTCTGTTTTCCCAGAATCAACTTTCACATACCCAGTTTGCTTGTTAACTATTGTTATACAAATAGATAATACATTGTGAAATAATTTAAATATTTGCTCAGAATGAAAATATCATTTACTCAATAGATGAGAGGGATTAGTTGAAGTTATACAACACATTTTAATTAGGAAATACTTCTCCCCAGTCCACCCTTCATCATACATTGTTTCTGTCTTCAGGTTACTCCTCCAATCGGTGGCCAATTGCAAACTAAAGGCTAAGATCTCTGTATGCAGCTGTGATTCTCAACACTATGGAATCCAGACTGTGAGGTGGAGTGGCAAATAGTGAAAAAGTATGAAGAAGGAAGGAGGGTTTTTTCTGCCCAACTAGAGTGTGTCTAGGGAGGAAATTCCACATAAGAAACACATTATGCATTATGGATTTAACAGTTAAATTTAGGTTAAGACAGTCTGTGCCTGATATTGATTATGTCATTTTCCTTTCTCTTCATCCTTTAACTGTAAAATCACTATTTGGGTGTATAATTCCTTTCTTTACAGCAATTTTAAAGAGAATCAAAGCATGGGTAGTTCCTACTGTATGTATCTATGGGGGAATTTTAAGTTGTCAGTGTGTTGTGTTACATTTCAGAAAAAAGGCAAGTCACACCTCTAGAGAGAAATTGCCATTATCTAGGAGGTTGTTCCCATGGCATCACTGACTTCATCCAATGATAGCAGCCTAATATTTCCATAGAAACTGGATCTGATGATGACTGCTAAAAGTGCAGTCCCCTATGGCTGCATCAGTTGAATTAAAATGAAGTGTAAATTGTCTTAAAATCTTTTCCCAAACAGCCCATGTTCTCACAATAATTGCATTTCCTTGCCATAGCAATTACACAGTAACTTACTGCTGAAGGGAGTGACTTTATAAAGGCGTGAGATGTAATCATTATCTTCACCATTATCATCATCATCTAGGTGACTCATCTATAAAATTTAAAATATCGTGCTTTCTTCATTTGGTTGTTAGGGGTAAATGTCTATAAATCTTGCAACAGATTAGTTTATAAAGCAATTAGTTTTACTTTCTTTTTTTTTTAAAGCAATTAGTTTTACTTTCTCTCTTCATTTCTTTCTCCTTTTCTTTTCCTCATTCATTTTCTCTTTTCCTTTCTTCTTTCTCTCTTTCTTCCTTCTTTTCTTCCTTTACATTCTTCTTTCCTCTATTTCTTCCTTAGACATCTGTTTTTTTATTCATATTGAAGAACATCCGAATGAAATCCCATAGTCATAGAGTATCAAAGTATCCTTTATCTTCTCTTATTTCCTGATATGGTCAAACATACCTATGCAATCATTGTCTGTGGCTATTCCTTCCTCACACAGCCCTATGATACCACTTGTCTGTTCCCTACCTTCACCATGTTTCGCTTGCTCTAGTCCAATAGCTTCTTAGTTGTTCTCCATTTCATATGCTCAACCCTTTCCTTCAACCTATTCTACAAATGTAAGCCCAGTTGGCTAAAGGGCTAGTTGGATGCTGTAATTCCCATTCTCCTGAACTTCCAGAACCTCCCCAGGTTCAGTAAGTAAAACCCAACTTTTTAAAATTAAATTTACTGTGGTGTCATTTGTTATAAATTATAAAGGTTTGAAGTGTATAGTTCTGTGATACTGCCCAAAGTCAAATCTTCTGTCACCATATGTTTGACCCCCCCTTTATTCTACTACTTCCCACCCTCCTTCCCTCTGGTAACCACCATACTATTGCCTGTATCTATGAGGTTTTGCTTGTTTATTTTTCTTGTTCACTTGTTGCTTTCAGTTTTATATACCACATATGAGTGAAATCATATGGTTCTTGACTTTTTATCTGACTTATTTCTCCTAGCATGATATTCTCAAGATACATCCATGTTGCAAATGGCAGTATTTTACCTTTTCTAGGTATCTACCTGAAATTTTTGAAAACATTTATTTGCAAAGATATATGCACCCCTATGTTCATTGCAGCATTATTCATGATGGCCAAGACATGGAAACAACTGAAGTGTCCCTCAATAGATCATTGGATAAAGATGTGGTACACATCTACAATGGCATACTACTCAGCCATAAGAAGAAATAAACCCCAAACTCTTTAGTCTTTAGTTTAGAACCCTAAATCTGGGCTCACTGGTTTTATTTTTAGGATATAATATTCTTATGTCATATTGAACTACATTTTTCCTCCCTGTCCTCTTTTCCTATTCCTTTCCTGATGTTATACTTTCCACCTAAAATGCTGTTTGTCTCACAGATATTCTTGGGCTCCTTCTTCACTTAGATGGCAAAACTGCCTTGATCTTCTCCTTCCTGTTTTCCAGTTGGAGGTCATCTTTAGCTTCCCCAAAACTCATGACGCATTATCTCTTATCATAACCTTTTGTACTTCCTATCTAATTTTGTGGTCTTATACATTTGTATACATGGCTTATTTCCCCTTGTCTAGATCCTTTTGGTACTCTCTTTGCTTCAGATGCTAGTTGAGATTACAATTAAGTAATTAATTGGGTAATTTTTTTTCTATAGTAAAATGTATCCTCAATATAAATGTCAATGTAGATACCTGATTCACTGTTAATCCCCATTACCTAGAAAGGTACTGGAAGAAAAACACTGGAAAAAAATGATCAAGAAAAGCATAATAAGTTTGAAAAATTTATTATCTCTTTCTACATTAAAATAGAAATTATAGTGTCATTATAATATTATTAATCAAACAGGATGGACAGTTCAAAAAAGAATTGTAAATTTAACATTTTATCTTGGTAAAGAAATGAATAATTATTTCATCTCTGGTATTAGTATGATAGTCTAATTTTCTGGACAATATACAAAGTAAGATTTCCAGATTATATTATACACTAAAACAAATTCCACATGAACATATATGTAAATTTGTAGGTGAAATTGTGTAATATCATAAAATTACTAAAAGAAAATATACTTACATATTTATCTAATTGTATTCAGAATACAAATCATAAAATTTGACAAGGACATAAATTAATAGAAAATGGTTAGCAAATTAAACCAAACAAAAAACAGAACATTATTAGCATAAAAACTTGTTAAAAAAGGAATCCACAACAGGAACGAAAAAGTATTCTAACACATGTAACATATAATAGGTTATTGTCCTCATATATTATGTAATATGATTTTATTATTTAAAGAATCTCTATACATTACAAAGAAAATTACAAATGTCCCAGTTAAAGGAAAAAGTAATGGTTTCAAAGAGGCAAGTCACAAAGTCCTGTATAATAAAAGGGTAATATGCAAATCAACTGAACAGGGGAACGATTGGTCACTATGACATGCACTGACCACCAGGGGACAGATGCTCAATGCAGGAGCTGCCCTCTGGTGGTCAGTGCGCTCCCACAAGGGGAGTACCACTCAGCCAGAAGCTGGGCTTATGGCTGGTGAGCACAGCAGAGATGGCAGGAGCCTCTCCTGCCTCCATGGCAACACTAAGAATGTCCCACTGACGGCTTAGGCCCTCTCCCTGGGTTGCATAAATGTCATGCACCAGGCCTCTAGTATTCAATATTAAATTATATGACTTTTTTTTTACTGCTTTACTAACCTTGGACATGAAACAAAAATGGTATATTATTTAATTAACATGGTAATGATGAAAAGAATGATGATATGCAGAATTAGTTAACATAGTCACCATAGCTAAGATCTGGAAACAGTCCAAGTATACAAGTAGATAAGTAGATACAAAAACTGTGATACATTTACACAATGGAAAACTATGTGGCTATAAAAAGGAAGGAGCTCATACCCTTTGAGACAACATGGATGCAACTGGAGACTATTACGCTAAATGAAAAAAGCCAGTTAGAGAAAGACAAATATCACATGATCTTACTTATATGTGGAATCTAATGAACAAAATAAACTGAAGAACAAAATAAGGGCAGAGGTATGGATGCCTAGAACAGAATAACAAAGTTCATTTGGGTGGGTGGGGTAGGAAGAGATTAACCAAAGAACATATATGCATATATGGGTAATCCATGGACACAAACAATAGCATGGGCAGGCCTAGGGTACAGCAAGGGTTGGATGAAGAGGGGAAAAATGGGAGAAAATAGGAGGCGTCTGTAATACTGCCAACAATAAAAACACACACACACACACCTAATTAATCATTAATAAGCTGGCTTCCTTTAAAAAAGAAAAATAATATGACAATTCTAAGGTTTTTGTGGATGTGGGACACCTCATTTTTCTGGTAGTTGTGTAAATTTGTACTACTTTGTATAACAAAAGTAGGAACATTTAGTAAGATGAAGGATAAAACACACATGTATTCTACAACCGGTAATTTCCACTTCTAGATAGATTCTTCTGTATAAATTAGAGGTCAACTAACACATATGCATAAGAGGATGCAGACAGGCTGTTTACTGAAGCTTTCTTCACCTAACTGCAAAATATTAAAAGAACCTCACCGCCTATAAACAGAAAATGGATTAAAAATCTAAGATAGATCCATGTAATAGAAAGTCATTTAATAGGTAAAATTAATAATTAGATAAAGAATAAGTTGTGATTATGCTTGACTTATGTTCCCTTTGTTATTCTTATCAAAAATATGCTCTTAGAAAGAATCTGATTAGTTTTGTATTAAAAAAAACTAATTAGGTATAATTTGTTCTTTCTACCAGTATTATTTGCATCACAAAAGAGAAATTACAAGTTTTATTTATACCAAGCATTAAGAGAGGAGGATAGGATTTTTTTTGTAGCTTCAGTTAAACAAATTGTTTCACATCTGAAGTTTTCCAATGTAGCTAGGAATTATGTAGCCAGTATTCTGAAGGGAGAAAAAAATAGGGTCTCAAATACCTTAGGAATGTAGCCAAAAGGCATACTTTTTTTTTTTTCCAGTTAGGATTTCCATCAAGCTCATATTTCAATAAAATAATAACGATATTTGATTGTTGCAATTCAAAGACAAATCAACTTTACATTCAAAGCAAGTAAGTTATTACTCTACATACGGGCCTATCGTTGGTAGGCTTAGAAGTGGTCTGCTGAGAGTAGAACCTCTATAGGTCTAAACCCATTTGTTTCACAGTAGAAATAGCTGCTCATTTTACAGTGAGTCACAAAAGTCAACTCCTTTTTTTTTTTTTTTTTGTAATCATTTTGTGAAGCCATTTAAGATTACAATGGCAATTTTAGAAGCAAAAAAATCAGATACTATTTTCATGAAAATGCAGTTTAACAGTTAATTTTTTCGTTATGACTGCATCTCACATTTTTTCTCCTGCCTTTGTGATTTAGTAGATGATTCCCCTTTTTTTCTGTTTTTAGTTTGAGCATTTTTAAACATCAGAAAAAGTTGAAAGCTTAAATCCATATTTGATAATATTTTATCAAATTGCATTTTTTCCTCACTCTCTTGTTCTCTCAACACCTATCCTTTTACATTTTAATCACTTAGGTATCACATCTTAACCCTAAAAATGTTAACATTAACTTCCTATGAATAAGTATATTTTCCTATTCAGTTACAATAATATTTCCACCTAAAATATTTTGCATTCAGCAATTGGGCTTATCAACCTATATTAATTTTTCCAACTTTATCTAAAAATTTTTATCAAAACCATTTGTTCCCAAATATTATTGAGAATATGAATCAAGATTTTTTTAATCTCATTTTTTGATGTAAATCTAGTTCACAGAGGCACATTTGCTCAAAGTCCTTGGAAAGATCTCTCGCTTTCTAACTACAGAATGCGATCTTCATTCTAGTGGATTTTACTGGGCAGACTCATACTAGTAGTTTAGAAATGGATATCTAAATTGTCTACTATGGATGAATGAGGTTCCTCTGTCAAAGAGTATGTGGGATTCTGGTCAATGCTTTTAGTTCAAAAGGAAGGGAAAAGAGAGATTTTCTGTATCTCTTCTCTGTCTCTTTCTCATTGTTTCTCACAGTTTCCCTCTCTCTCCCAGCCTGCCCTCCCTCCCTTCCATCTCTCCCTCCGTCCCTCCCTTCTGTCCCTTCCTCCCTCCTTCCCTCCCTTCCTTCTTTCCTTTCTTCCTGCCTGCCCTGCCTAATTTGATGTTGATTCAGGTTCCAATTAGGCATGAGAAGTAGAGAGATCATTTGAAAGTCAGTCTCTCAAAAGGAATGTTCACTGCCTAGTCAGGTACTTCCTTTTACCTACTCTGTGTGAAGGCACTTTCCTGCCTGTACTTCCTGAGGCAGCTGGTAGATGGATCTTTTTAGAGCAAAACTGCAAGTATTTTCAACAGTAAGATAAATAATACTATGGGCTTTAGGTCAGTTAGAGGGCTGCCATATGAATGGGGAGTTTTGCCATTGTGGAAATTTTACATCATCTTTTCTTGCCTTTTTTTATTATTTCTGGCAGAAAATTTGAAATTACTGAGGGCACTGTGCTCCTTTCCTGAAGCTTGCTCCATACTTGGAGCCTGCTGCACTGATGGTCCCACTGATCTTCATGGGAAGACTGATATCCAGGCAGGCTGACCGAGGATGTCCATTACAGCTGCTAAAAATACTTAAACACTTCCATATTGAGCGTTCCACCTCTGACTTTCACACAGACCAGCAAATAAAAGGTTAATACACAGTAAGGGTAGTCAAGAGGTGTCTGTTTTGATTGGCTTCTGAGATTTCAGATTCTAAAGTATTTTATCACTTCTGCTTGGGGGCCAGATATGTAAAGTTAAAGTCTAGAGGGAGGAACCTTTATAGCCAACACACCAACAAGTTCACATAAAGAAATCAATGTGGAAAAGAGTAGTGTGCAGAATTTGCTGTATACAATGTATACTAAGGGATGTCTTGGGATCAACACCTATTGTTGTGAGGAGAAAACAGAGACTGACATAAAGCTTATATGCTACTCTTTCTTTATTGGGGGCACACTACAATAAAGCAGCCCCAGTGAAAAGCAAATGCTCAAGAACAGGAGGAAAGGAAGTGAATAAAAAAAGGTGACTCCTGAGGATGGCTTCACAGGAAAATGCACCTGATATCTTGGTCACTCTGGATGTTGCCAGAGAAGCTGTCAGACAGGAGGAAGGATAAGGAATTTATCTTGTTTCTTCTGATCTCCTATTTCTTGCTGTTCAATATTCCTCCACAATTCCAATGTATTGAATGTAGCTCCACGTAGTAGTCACTGAGAAATCCAGATCCCTCTTCCCACAGCACAATGCCTCATTACATCTGGCAACTGAGTGCAAACCAGAGTCTCCATAGCACTGGCGACACTATAATGGAAGCTGTGTGCAATGCTGACCTTTGTTTCTGGGGAGGCTGAGGCTAGTTGTTAGGAAACAAGGCTAACAGCATTACTTGGGGCTGCATGCACAGGCAAGCCACACTGGTTTAACGGAGCCAGATGGGGGTTCACTGCTGATCCAGGCACAGCACAGGCTGAAACAGCTCAGGGGAGCTTCACTCTGGCTGCCCAACCAGGCCTTGGTGTGCTCAGCCAAAAAATCTGGGAATTGGCACAAACTGGATTCACTAGAAAACACTTGATAAAATTCCAAATGGTATCATCTATATATATAAAAGGCTAAGTGACTGACTGTAAGTCCATCTGACCATCCGACCAACTGGCCGGCCTGTACATATGACGTGCACTGGCAATTTAAAAATAAAGGTTGACTTGCGCATATGATACATATAATACTCCCGTTGAATTTCTCAATAGTTTTACTCCTTCGGGAATGCCGTGTCATAAATTAAAATTGAAAGTAGGTGCAATCATCTTGCTACTGAGAAATCTTAATAGTAAATGGGGTCTTTATAATGGTACTAGATTTATTATCAAAAGATTTCGGCCTAACATAATCGAAGCTGGAGTATTAATAGGATCTGTGGAAGGAGAGGTTGTTCTGATTCCAGGAATTGATTTGTCCCCCTCTGACACTGGCCTTCCATTTAAATTAATTCGAAGACAGTTTCCCATGATGCCAGCAGTTGCCATGACTATTAATAAATCACAAGGACAAACTCTAGGCAGAGTAGGAATATTCCTACCTGAACCTGTTTTCAGACATGGTCAGTTATATGTTGCTTTCTCTCGAGTTCAAAGAGCATGTGGTGTTAAAGTTAAAATTGTAAATACTTCATCACAAGGGAAATTAGTCAAGCACTCTAAAAGTGTTTTTACTCTTAATGTGGTATACAGGGAGATATTAATTTATCAGTCATTGTTTTTATCAAAGTTGTGTTTTTTAATTGATTAAGGTATTACATATATGTCCTTATTCCCCCATTGCCCTGCCATCTCCCCCCCACTCATGCCCTCAACCCTCTGGTGTCTGTGTCCATTGGTTAGCCTTATATGCATACATACAAGTCCTTTGGTTGATCTCTAACCCTTACCCCCTTCCTCCCTCCCCTACCTTCCCTCTGAGGTTTGACGGTCTGATCGATGCTTCTCTGTCTCTGGATCTGTTTTTGTTCATCAATTTATGTTGTTCATTATATTCCATAAATGAGTGAGATCATGTGCTATTTATCTTTCTCTGACCGGTTTATTTCGCTTAGCATAATGCTCTCCAGTTCCATCCATGCTGTTGAAAATGGTAAGAATTCCTTCTTTTTTACCGTAGCATAGTATTCTATTGTGTAGATGTATCACAGTTTTTTAATCCACTCATCTGCTGATGGACACTTAGGCTGTTTCCAAATCTTAGCTATTGTAAATTGTGCTGCTATGAACATAGGGGTGCATGTATCCTTTCTGATTGGCATTTCTAGCTTCTTGGGATATATTCCTAGAAGTGGGATCACAGGGTCAAATGAGAATTCCATTTTTAATTTTTTGAGGAAACTCCATACTGTTCTCCACAGTGGCTGCACCAGTCTGCATTCCCACCAGCAGCACACGAGGGTTCCTTTATCTCTGCATCCTTGCCAGCACTTTTCATTTGTTGATGATAGACATTCTGACAGGTGTGAGATGGTTCCTCATTGTCATTTTGATTTGCATCTCTCTGATGATTAGTGACTTTGAACATGTTTTCATATGTCTCTTGGTCTTCCTTACGTCCTCTTTCACAAAATATATATTTAGGTCTGTTGTCCATTTTTTGATTGGGTTGTTTATCTTCCTTTTGTTAAGTTGTATGAGTTCCCTGTAAATGTTGGAGATTAAACCTTTATTGGTGATAACATTGGCAAATACGTTCTCATGTTTTTGTTGTTTTTATGTCATCTTTTTGTTGTTTTTATATCATGTCTTTGTTGTTATATCATGTGTATTAATCAATTTATATATTATTTTCATATACATTTTACTACTTTTCTTTCATCTCTGGCACTTCTAGTATAGAGGAAGGGCAAATAGCAATATTAAAATATTTCTTCTAATGAATTTCCTTTCAATGTGCATGAATCTGTGCACTGGGCCACTAGTATCCACATAAGTAAATAAAAACAAGAGTCTTTATGGGCCCTCTATTATTAGCTCATGATACAAATTCACAGTAGGAAATCACTTTAGAGATCATGAAGGCAAGTTTTATCATCATTATTATGAAAGGGACTGTACAGTGACTTACTCAAAATTACAGAGAAAACTTGAGATCAAAAAGTAGATCTCAGGTCTATGAATTCATAAGTCAAGGATTTTATTCACTATACAGTATTGCCTCTCGTTTCATATCCTGAAATCTTTAAATAAATGAACTTAACACAATCCCAGTCAAAATGATATATATATCTAACCCACTTTATGAAAAAGGTAAATTATTAACATTGTGAAAAATCTGCCATTACAAAATGAAATCTTACCAGTTGCCTTAGAATAGTGGTTATGCCTGGCCAGTGTAGCTCAGTTGGTTAAGCATCATCCTGTGCACGAAAAGGTTATCAGTTCAGCCCAGCCAGCATGGCTCAGTGGTTGAGTGTGGACCTATAAACGAGGAAGTCAAGGTTCAATTCCTGATCAGGGCTCATGCTTGGGTTGTAGGCTTGATCCTCAATGTGGGGCATGCAGGAGGCAGCCAATTGATGATTCTCTCTCATCATTGATGTTTCTATCTCTCTCTCCCTCTCTTTTCCTCTCTGAAATCAATAAAAATACATTTAAGAAAGAAAAAAAAATGTCACCAGTTCAATTACCAGTCAGGGCACATGCCCAGGTTGTGGGTTCAGTCCCCAGAGCCAACTGGTCGATGTTGCCCACATCAATGTCTCTCTCTCTCCTTCTTTCATCAATAAAAATGCATTTTTAAAAAAAGAATAGTGAAATGGATCTACCATGACCTTACAGATTTTCCAATTCATGGAATTCTTTAATTGGGGTTGATGGACTTCTCTCTAACTCTAATTCACACTGAAATTATGTGGACATTATGTATAAATCCATTTTCATGGGAACAAGTTTTATACGTTTACAAGATCCTCAAAGAAGTCTGTTAAAGCTTAAAAGGATGAATAAGAAAATAGGGAAGAGGAGAAAAAATAATTGAACTGCCTAATTTCATTCAGGAGGAAACAGAGAGGCTCAGAGAAGTTGACAACATTTCCAACATCATCAGAAGTTGGACTACATTATTGGTTTTGTGATTCTAGGTCCAGTGCAGTTCCCACTAATGGAAACATCCCCTGGAGCATTTTGGATATTTAGTTTGTTTTTTTCAGAATATCCATGAGTTAGAAAAAAATAAGAAATGTAAAGGAATTATTATTATCCTTTACTTTAAAAAGAGCTTACCAGTCAATGTCTGTATTTTTATAGGAGAGAAAAATAAAATATCAAGAGCTTTTCTGAAGATGGCAGTCAGTTAATGACAATTCTGATCTGGACTCTGTAACTAACTTCCTCCCACTTCTATTACTATGTATTATATCTGAAAAAGAGAAATGAGCAAAATTAATAGAACGTATTTATATATCAGTTGTACATTCACAATATTGACTTATATAAACTCATTCTATTCATAAATCTCACTTGGTAAAAAAAAAGTCAATGTGAGAAAAATAATATTGTATATCTTTGAAAGTGATTTTTTAAAATTTGAAAATAATATATTTATATTGCCCTTCTTGTGTCAAAGATAGCATGAGAAACAAGCTGTTATTTCTAGCCTAAATATGAGTAACACCTTATTTGGTAGAAATTGTCTAATTATCTAGAAAATTAATTAATTAATTTTTACTCTACATCTGTCATTCAGAACAAATTTTTAGGTAGTTTTTCATCCTTCCATAAATATTTGATTTCTACCTCCTCAATAACAATTCTGATTTCAAAGGGCTATTTCAGCAATCTGTAAAGATACAAACCCAGTATTTTCAGAACTGGTGTGTTACTAGAGAATGCAGATTGAGAGGATTTTTGAGTTTTTGAGTTCTTGGGTTTTTATTTCTTTTAGGATAAAACAACTCTCTGTTTATTACATGTCATTTTTCTTTTATTTACTTTGTGTGTGTGGTGTGTTTTTTTTGTTTGTTTGTTTTGGTTGTTTTTGTGGTTTTTTTTGTTTTTGTTTTTGTGTTTGCAGTAACTATGCCTAAATGCGGCCTTTTTGTTTTCTTCATCTTGTTCTTGTATAACTTGGTAACTTGGCAGCTGTATCTAGACTCTTTATTTGCACTGAAACAGGCTGGTAAGTTCCACCTGATTCCCTCCTCATCAGAAATCTGTTTTCCTCTGAGATTAGATTGAGGACTGAATGTGTGCAGTGCCTGGACCGGGTATGCAGGAAACTGCAGAATGAGGAGGGTCTAGCAGGACTCCGCATTCATTCCCATCCAAGCATTGTTAAATGTCCTGAACCTGTACTCTCATTCCACTGTGTCTGGGAGGCTCCTCTGCCCAGTGTGGGAATCGCCCTCTACTTCAGATTGCCCCCTAACCCAATTTGGAGAAGCTGACCACCCATTCACTATGACCAGCTCAGTGGCTCTCTCATCTTTGTAATCATTTCCACTTCCCAACAAACAGAGAAATATATGCATAACATGCTTCTTGGCACTTACATTAAAAGTCTGGGGGTGGAGTGAGGGTGGGGTATAGCAGCTGAGGATCTCCTTAAGCAATGTCTGCCTCCTGTTTGCTCTCAAATTCTTGCTCATTTATTTCATCTTTCATATTTGTTTGATTCAATTGCTGTTTGCTACTGGAGATAATTAGCTCTGAGTGTTTTGGGGAGTGTTTAACTTTCCCTTTATAGTTTTATGCCCATTTAGGGAATCACCAAAATGGTGAAGTGCAGTGGTTTTCCTTGTCCCTGATAGTGAATCAGAAGAAGGCAGGGAGGGGCCTCTACTTCTGTGAAAATGTTTACCTCCTCTTCCAGAATCTCAAACCTCACTTATCTTACTCTCCTGAGTGGAATTATTAGTGATACTTTTTGAACATTGTTTTCTTATGTAATCCACGTCCATCCACTTCCCAATACAAACTGAACAGAATTTGGAGCTACTGTGATTGTCCTAAACCAAGACATATTAATAGCTTGCAATGTCTGTTAAAGTTCTTTTTCTATCCTCCAATCATTTCCCTTGTTTGTGCTAGTATATTTTTGCTGTTTTATTTTAACTCATTGTTTGACAGAGTTTTTTTGTCTTATCATTTTACTATCTTAAAATTGGAAAAATAACTTTTTAAATGAGCACAGTATGATATTCAGAGGTTTCCTTTGTGGCTTGACTTCCCTGACTGAGATCATTTGTACATCCATTCTAAGACCTTCCTCCGGAAAATAAAAAATAATGGGCACTATGAAGGAAGTTGATAGGTTTCACTGAGGAGAGTACCTACTGTTACTTAGGGGTAGAATTGGAGAGCAGTGAAACCTATCGGCCCCAATTGCTGGTAGAGGGGCCCTGCCCCTATGCACAAATTTGATGCACGGGGCCTCTAGTATAGGTCTATATATACACTATATATACACTATATATAGATCTATACTAGAGGCCCGGTGCATGAAATTCGTGCACAGGGGAGGTCCCTCCACCAGCCTGTGCCCTCTTGCAGTCCGGGAGCCCTCGGGGGATATCCGACTGATGGCTTAGGCTCGCTCCCCCTGGAGAGCAGGCCTAAGCCATCAGTCGGGCATCCTTAGCACTGCCACGGAGGTGGGAGAGGCTTCTGTCACCACCGCTGCGCTCGCCAGCCATGAGCCCAGCTTGGGAATTAAACTAGTGAACTTTTTGTGCATCGGATGACACTCAACCAAGTGAGCCATACCAGTTAGGGTCAGGCTCTCTTTTTAAAGGAGATTTAAAATTAGAAGTGATCCCGTGAAACTATTTTATAAAATCTTGGACTGTTTTTTCTTTTGCATACTAATTCTTTTCCCAAAGACCAAAAGAGAAATAATGCTTCTATATGCTTTAAAACATCATTAGTTCAGATCTTGTTAATTCAAAATTTATTATTATTTCCACTGGTGCTTAAGGAAATTGCACAAATAGTATGTTGCGATTTAATATTTCACAAGCTGATCACACACATTAAAAAAAAAAAAAGAAACAAACAAAACCTTGACACAGGAGCGCTTTCCCTTGTAACTCCTGCCAGTCAATGTTAACACCCCAAGGCTAGAAAGTGATCCTGACATTTAATGCCGTAGACTTGGTTGGCCTGTTTTTCAAGTTTACATCAATAGAATAGTATTATATGTCCTCTTTTATGTCTGAATTCTTTTGCTAAAGTTTATGTTTGTGAGATTGATCCATATTGTTGAGAGTTGTTCATTTTCACTTATGTGTAGTATTTCATTGTGTGAACATATCAAAATGTATTCTCTAATCTTCTATTGATAGGTAATTTAACAGTTTTAGTTTGGGGTTCTTACAAATGATGTTGCTATAAACAATTATATGCCATATGGTGAATATATGTACACATTTCTGTTATATTAGAAATTGATGATTCAAAGATATGTATTTAGTTTTAATAGACAATGCCAAGAGTATATGTGATGTTTGGTTTCTCCACATATTAGCACTGCCTTTCTTTTTCATTTTAGTCATTCTAGTGGAAGAAACTTGTGTTTTTTGTATCTGTGAATGTAGCAATTAATAAAAACTGGTTGAATATAATACAATTATGCATACCTCTTTTCCTTTTATTCAAAGTAGTCAATGTTTGATGCAACCCTGGTCTCTCCTACCTTTAGAGTACAAAAACCTAAAACTTGCTATATAATTATATTAAATTATTAATGCATTATCATATTCAGGGTTCTTGACCTTACATGTCATAAATAAATAGTTACTATTTTAAAAATTGAATGAATTTACATATAAGTGAGGATTATATTTAGGTCCTTCCAATGACATTATGTCCAATTCTTAAATAAGATGGCTTTAACTTCCTGGTTACCTGGGATGATCCCCTGGTTTACTGCTCTTGCCTTGGCAAAGTGCCCCTTTCACCTACAAAGGTATCCTAGTTTGCATGCTATATTATATGAACACCTACTCATAACCAAAGCCATTGGCTCCGAGCATTCTGTTTAGTTTAAGCATAAAACAGATCCTGTCTTTCAGTAGGGTACAGCCTAGAATAACTTTCTACTTCAGGTTTATCTGATTCAGCTCATATGTGATGGAATATCCTGTCATAAATTCACATTATTTTGGAAATGAAAATATTTTCCTGTTGGCATAATATGTGATTTCTAAGTTGATCCCATAAAATACAATTGAGCTTTTATATCTGCTCCTTTTACTGCTTTGAGCTCTTAAATAGTACTTTTAAGTGTTGTAGAATGCATTCATGATTTAGCATTACCCTATTTCCAAATCTAAATCAATTTATTGCTGTGGGGCCCTTTCTCTCAGTAATATTGTTAACAGTTATTCATTTAATCATTTTATTTCCTTTCTTTATTAAGTTTTCTCTTAACACAAGTACTGTGTATTTTTTAAAATGAGACCTTACCACCATTCAAATACTCCTTTAAAATAAATGACAGCACATTTTTAATGTGCTATGACAGCAATTTTCAACCTTTCTCATCTCATGGCACACATAAACTAGTTACTAAAATTCTGTGGCACACCAAAAAAATATATTTGTTGCCAATCTGACAGAAAAAATAGATAGAATTTTGATTCATTCATACCAGATGGTTATTGTTGTGTTGGCTGTTTTTTTTTTTAATTATTATTTGACAATCTAAGGGAAAAGAGGTCAGTGCCCCTGAATAAATAGTCAGGCATTGCATGTTTTAAAAATTCTTGTGGCACACTGGTTGAAAATTGCTGCTATATGAAAATGCAAATTAGCATAGTTGGAGACAAAAATAGTGTAAATGAGTGTATATAATTATTAAAAAAATCAAAATACCATTTGCAACCCTGAATTTGTATTAGAAACCTATTATATTAACCACATCCTTGGATTATGTGCTTTACATGATGATACAGAGAGCTTGCCTTGACAAACTTATTCTTATTTACCATTATCATAATAGGGATATAATACAATCTTGTGGCTGTCTTGCAGCCATGCCAATACTAGGTTTATTATATTCTTTAGAAATCACTGTATATCAATAAGTAATATATCAAGATCCTCCCTCTTAAGCTCTCTCCACCTAGTTGAACTTTGAGCAACGATAGATATATACTCAGGTTCAGGATTCAAATTTCACGTGCTCATACTCATAGTTTTATGCCACCTGTTGCTCACCCACAGCCATGATCTTATTTCACTACTGTCCTAGGGGAGAGTTTGATCCTAACCTATGGACCAACATTCCTGAGGGTCCTCAGACAGTGTGGAACTGAGGATATGAGCAATGGACCATACAAGGAAAATGATGATGGGTGGTTATTAGCAGAAACACTATCTGACATCAAGTTAATTATGATAAAATTAAAAACTATGCAGACAGACTGGTGTTTTAATAACACTAATAAGATTGCTTGAAACCATCTTCATTCAATATTCTATAAAGTGAATATACTAATTTATCATTTTTACATAGTCTGTTTCCTTTGTGTGACATGACATTTTTGGCAAATAATTGGTGTTCCTAAGTCAGCCAGAACTGATTTTGCAGGTACTGTATCTTGTATAATAAAGAGGTAATATTCAAATTAACCCTCATGCCCTCACAAGATGGCTGCCTATGACCAGGCCGGTAGGGGGGTTAGTGAGGGATGACCAAACAACTGAACAAGCAGGCTGTGTGGGATGTCCAGGCCAGCGGGGGGGCTCTGAGGGTGACCAGGCTGGTGGGGGGGCAGTAAGGGGTGACCAGTTGGCAGGGAGGAGGCAGCTGGGGGCAACCTGCCAACAGCAGGGGCAGTTAGGGATGATCTGGCCAGCAAGGGGTGGGGGCAGTTAGGGGCAATCAGGCTGGCACGCAGAGGCAGTGAGGGGCGATCTGGCTGGTGGGGGGGGGCAGTTAGGGGCCACCAGGCCGGCAGGCTGGTGAGCAATTAGGAGCCTGCAGTCCAGGATTCTGAGAGGGATGTCTGACTGCCAGTTTAGGCCCCATCCCCGGGATGGGGCCTAAACCACCAGTCGGACATCCCCCGAGGGGTCCAGGATTGGAGAGGGTGAAGGCTGGGCTGAGAGGAACCCCCCATGCATGAATTTCATGCACTGGGCCTCTAGTATGTATATAACTACAGTTAATAAACATTGTGTTCATGTTACTTCCTGATAACTCTTCCTTGCTGGGAGATCATAGAAATGCTTAGCCTGGTAGGACTAGCTCAGATCCTGGTTTTCTCCATTCATCCACCTGATAGCTCTTGTCCATATGCTATAGCATAGGATTCTGAACTCACTACTTCCTAGATTATGATTTTGAGCAATCTATCTATTTTTTTACACTTCACCTTCCTTTCTTATAAAGTAATACACATCTGTGTCAAGTTGTGAGTGAGAAACAAAATGGTGCTTAAGGTATTTCATAGAGCCAGTAAAAGTTAGCTAGCTACCTGCACTTCAATAGTTACTTCCCCTGGAATAGGTTCACCACTAACTACAGACCATTTCTGGAGTATTTGCAATGGATGAGGGTGCAGACTTGAATTAATTGGTTTCATTAATCATTTCCATGCATCTGTGGAGTGCTAGAATTTTAGGAGGCTTGCTCACTTTCAAATGCTGCCTGAGGCTACTCATTAGGAGGAATATCCTCTGTATCCACATGCTCTTGCTCATTCTCTGTGTTCTCTGTGCTCTCTGATCTGGGCTGTATCTCTCTCTGAACTCTGTTGCTAAAGCTCTAGCTTTAAGTAGGAGGAGTTGCATTTGGGCCAAATATGATCTGTAAATGATTCTTCGGCTGTGCACAGAAATCCAGAGCTATAAGCTACTTCCTATGGCTGCAATTCTAAACAACCCTTACCTACAGCCACTTTGGAATTTTCTATCTATTTCAATCTGAACATTATAAGGACTTTGCAAATGAACTACTTACCTATACTGGAGTATCAGATGAGCTTCAATGACAATATGTAATAGATTTTGAGATATCAAGAAGTATTCTGGATTTCCTAATTGTAGACATATTTTCTCATTGCATTTATTCAATAAGTATTTATTGAACACCTTCCATGTTTTGGACATCATTTTAGGTATTAGACATTCAGCAGGGAACATGGAGGGAGTGGGTTAAGGGGGCAGTTTTAATTTTGGATAGGGTGGCCAGGAGTCAACATTTGAGAAAAAGTAAAGGAGCAGGTAGTAGATTTTTGGGAAAAGAGCATTCCTAGCAGGGGGAAAGCAAATACAAAGTCCTGGCCAATTTATCTGAAAGAATTGAAATCAGGATCTCAAAGGGATATCTGCCCTCCCATGTTCATTACAGCATTATTCACAGTAGCCTTAGTATGGAAACAACCTCAATGTTCATTAACAGATGAATGGATAAAGAAAGTATGGTATACATGTATACTGGAGTATTCTTTAGCCTTAAGAAAAGGAAATCCTGCCATATGCAACAACATAGATGAACCTGGAGGACAATATATTAAGGGAAATAAGCTAGTCACAGAAGAATACATACTGCATGGGTCCAATTGTATATGAGGTATCTAAAATAGACAGTCATAAAAACAGAGAGTAGAATGGCAAGGAGTAGAGGCATGGAGAAATGGGAAGTTGCTGTTCAGTGGGTATAATGTTTCGGTTACACAAGATGAATAAGTTCTAAAGATCTACAGTAAAATATTGTGACTATAGTTAACAGTACTATATTGTGCACACAAAATTTTAAGAGAGTAAATCTCATGTTGTGTTTTTACCATAATAAAAAAAAAAGAGCTAGGTTTTCAAAATATATACTCTGAAACCTTACACCAGTTATCACAATGCCTCAAATTCCACCCTTTGTGATTATCCTTTAAGCCTAAAATGATTTCTGTCTTTTAAAGTACTACAGTAAAATCTGGATATGGCTAAAAAGAATATAGTACATTTAACAATGAACACATCTCTGGGATAAAGGATCTTTGGCAATGAGAAAGCAAGTTTTGTGATTACTGAAGTAATGTCTAACATTGGGACTAAGCTAGAAGTAACAATCAAGCCTTTATCACTTATTATAACAGCACATGAAAGAGGTAAAAAGTGGTGCCAACTCCCCAGTATTACATTATTTCCCCATAGAAGAGTACCAGCTGAAGGTCAGGTGGATGCAGCACAGGAGCCCTTGCAAAAAAAGGCTTCTGCCTCTCTATTGACCTGTGGGCTATGGGAAAGGAGAAGGGAAAGGGATAGGAGTGCCTGAGTCAACATGGGAAAGGCTTAAGATAAAGAAGTCTGTGGTAGAGGCACCTGGGAATTACCTTACCTGTACCCCTGATAAGAGGACCTCCAAATGGAATCTCATGGAGTAGGACTACATACACATGAGTATGACTGACCTGAGTCCCTGAGTCCTTGACTGCAATTCTCTCCAAAAAAAAAACTTCAATGCACTGGCTATGCAGTAAATGTAGTATGAGAGGGGAGCTTCCCTCCAGGAGACCTTCCTGCAGAGCCTTATATGGTAATTGACTATGGTATGGCCTGAAATGTCACACAAGATATTAGCTTGAAGCCAGCCTCATTATTAACAGACTAGAGGCCCAGTGCATGAATTCATGCACTAGTGGGGTCCCTTGGCCTGGCCTGCAGAATGGGGCCAAAAGCAGCTCTCTGATATCCCCCGAGGGGTTCCAGATTGCAAGAGGGCACAGGCCAGGCCAAGAGACCCCGATGGTGCACGATCAGGGCCAGGGAGGGATGTGGAGGTTGGCCAGCCAGGGAGGAATTGCAGGAGGGCTCCAGGGCATGTCCGGCCCATCTCACTCAGTCCAGATCATCTGGACTCCAGCAGCAAGCTAATCTACTAGTCAGAGCACCTCCCCCCTGGCGGTCAGTGCAAGTCATAGGAAGTGGTTGAGTATCCTTAGCATATCATTAGCATATTATGCTTTGATTGGTTGAACAGATGACCAGAAGACCAGACACTTAGCTTATTAGGCTTTTATTATATAGAATATTGAATGACTGTAATAGCTAGATGCTTACTAATGGATATAATGAAAGTGAAGGAAGCAAAATAATAAGTTGGGAGATGGGTTTTCTCCTTGGACAAACTTCATACTTTTTCTTACAAATGATCCTGAATGAGTTTTCTTAAGGCCACTTCAGATGTTTTAATTAGCTGAAAGAAAATTGAGGCATGTGGTGGGGAGTGGGGAGAGGCCAATGGGGGAAAAGGGAGACTTATTTAATACTTTAAACAATAAATAATTTAAATTAAAAAAAATAAAATTGGGTCAGCCCAATTTGATGGAAGTAATATTGTATAAAAACCTGTCAATCTAGATTTTGATTATCTCTCCCATATAACTGAAAAAATAGATGAATCATTTAAATCAATGTTGCCCTTAGGGTAGAACCCCAGCCAGAATAATGAGCTTTAGAGACATAATTTCTTTAAAAAAAAAAAAAAACTACTAGAAGTGGATATAATTTAATCTGTCATTATCAATGAAATTTTAACTATTATATGTTAACGTATGCTTTTCTGGGTAGATCTGATTGATAAGTACATGGAGATTGCTTTAAAATAAAAAACACTTTTCTTGGTTTAATCATTTTCCATATTGTATTTTTAATAAACATGAGATATTGACACAGATAAAATTTATATGCAAAAATATCTAAAAATAATATTGAAATATATTGGTTTGAAATAGCACAGTCAGATATTCAGATGTCTCAAATGGTAACACATTATCATAATTTTATATACCCCAAAGCATTTCTTTGAGATTTCAAATAGTAATGAGTGTGTTAGTGAATTTGTACTTTACAAATTTAATCACTCTAGCAAACTGGTGGGATGAAGTGCCCTCCTAAATATGATTTGGTTCTAATTGTCTTTATTTTTAAAAAAATCTAGATTTCCACACAAGTAAAAATAACAAAATAGGTAAATTAAACATTAAAAACAACAATTACATATTCATTTCTGAAGCTGAATCTGTATTTTAAAATTAGAAGTTAGATGAAATAATTTCAAATTTTTCAGTTTTTTTGTTTGTTTTGTTAATAGGCATTTCTTCCTCATTTTTGTCTTTAGTCATTTTCCTCCCTACTTTTAATATGTTTACATCAGTGGAAATTAAGAATGATTGTCTGCCTTTTCATTATGTTCTTTATAATTTTAGTACAGTACTTTTCCTTATTTATCACATAAGTACCATATGTTTATTAATAAGTTGTCAAAATTGCAAAATTATCTAGCTTACTTGGAATTCTGATGCAGTTCTTCAGGGTGTTAACTGTTAATCAGTCCTCATATGTGTAAAGTATTGGTTAGATATATGATCCCTATCCTCAAAAGGTTTAAAATTTCACAGTTGATATAGATATGCAAATGATGATTTATAATATAAATGAGTCAAATGAATGAGGAGCAGTAGTGCCCACACAACTGTATGAGCAATACATTGTTGATAAAGAATACTACATTAAAAAATGATGTGTGCGTATTAGTAGATGTAATATATGCTGCAGATTCCCCTTTCAAGGCAACTATTCCTCCTAGATTCAGAGCATGTTTGCTACTGGCATCTCACAGATTAATTCCCTCCCTAGCAAATGCCCCTCTAGGCGAAAGGTAGCTGCCTTGTGAAATTTTAGGCCCTCTTTCTGCTGGCAAGTCAGTGGGTATGAAGGGCTACAAAGTTCACCCATTAGCCTCAATGTGGATCATCTTTGCCAATTGAGGGTTACTGTGGCAGTGACTGGGGCCTCTGGTGCAATTCCACTCCAGTTCCAATCACCCTCTGTACAATCCTGTTTCTCTCACTCACTTTTAAGTATTGATCCCAGAGGGTATTCTCCAGTGAATCACATGGAAACCAATTTCCATCTTAACGTCTCTTTCCTGGGAAATCCCACATATGACTGCTAATGCCAGGGGTGAGTGGTCAGAAGTACAGACTCTAAAATGGATTTTGAAACTGAGTTCCCCAATGGCTGGTTGGTATCAAGAATTCATCACCAGTGGGGAATGAAGTATTGCGCATGCTGTAGGGAAGTAATTGTTAAAACATTCCATTAATAGTGGAAGAGCTGTGATACAGGATTGAGGAAATGTAAAGGTGAGTACAATCCGAATCCACTTGAGAAATCCTGGAAAAGTAGTAGATATAAGAATTAGAGAATTGGGTGTCTATTTTGGCTAATAGAGACCTTGGAGAAAGACAATGTGAGGCTAGAGCTGATTAATCACCTGTTTGAGGCCAACTGTGAAACCAGAGGTCTAATTGGTAGGATATAAAGAGACTTTCATCCCCTTAAGCTAGAGGGTCAAGTGGAGGATCATGCCCAGAACTTAATTACAAAGGTTGTACAGTCCAGAGCATCCTCAAGTCTGGAAAGTCCATTATGCCAAGTGCCAGTGTTCTTGATCCAGCATCAAGAAGGGTTCAGCAATCTGGAGAAGGGGCTGTGCATAAATTAAATAAGACCAGAGACAAAACATAATTTTGGAAGGCATTATAGGGAGTCAGAGAAGACTTAGTTAAAGGAGCTAGGATCTCCTTGTTTCAGGATCCCTTGATTTTTATTAACACAATTTGTCCTAAGGTAAGGTGGAGATATTCACATCAAAGGGTAGGGTTAGATACAGAATCCATTGTCAGATTGGAAGAATTATCTCCGGCTATTCAGGTGTTTGGCCAGGAGAAGGCAATAACATGTAGATTAAGATGCCCTTAGCTGTCTGGCAGTAAACAATCAATTTATGTATCCTTTTCAGGTTTGGGGAAATGCCTTTAGCCATTCCCAACAGGTGATAACATATGTGACTCAGCCCTTGTTGAGTCCCCAAGTTCCATCAACCTTTTGATGAAACTCTCGCAATTATGACATGCTGGAATTTGCTTCCGGCAGCCAAGATCAAGGCCTTTTGGAGAAGGAGTGGTACACTGTGACTTGCAATAGGATTATTGGTATCTATCTATACATTAAATTTTTTTAATTAAATTTTTTTTCAATTACAGTTGGCATTTAATATTACTTTATATTAGTTTAAAGTGTATAATACAATGGTTAGACATTTACATAATTTATGAAGTGATCCCTCGGATATGTTTATACCCACTTAGCAACATGCAGTATTATTGACTATATTCTCTATGCTGTACTTAACATCCCTGTGACTATTTTGTACTATCAATTGGACTGCTTATGCCATTCATGTTTTTCACTTAAACCCCAACCTCTATCCAGTCTGGCAACCATCACTTTGTTTTCTGTATCCATGAATCTATTTCTATTTTGTTCCTTTACATTGTTAGAGTCCACATATGAGTGAAATAAAATCATATTGATCTTTCTCTGACTGACTTATTTCACTTAAATGCTGTCCATCCATGCTGTCTCCAATGGTAGGATTTCATTCTTTTTTTATAGTAGAGTAATATTCCATTGTATATATGTACCATTTTTTCTTTATCCAATCGTCTGTTGATCATCTTAGGTTGCTTCCATATCTTGGCTAATGTAAATAATGCTGCAGTTAACATAGGGATGCATATATCTTTTTGAAAATTGTTTGAATCCCCAGATTCTCTTAATTTTCTGGGTTTGGGAAGTGGCCCTCTCCTCCCAGTTAAAGGGTAGCTCTACCTTCTTGCATGAAAACAATACAGAGGCTATTGCCTTTCAAGACCACATTTCAAATTAAACCCTCCCTGCTGGCATGGCTCAGTGGTTGAGATTCAGCCTATAAACCAGGAGGTCATGATTTGATTCCTAGTCAGGGCACATACTGGGGTTGCAGACTGGATCCTCAGCATGGGGTGTGCAAGAAGCAGCCTATCGATGATTTTCTCTCATCACTGATGTTTCTATCTCTCTATCTCCCTTCCTCTCTGATATATATATGGTTTTTTTTTTAAAGATTTACCCCTACCTCCCATTCTGATCATCAGTTCAATAGTAATTTACAGTGTAACCTAGCCAGGGAAAGGACAGGGCCTATTTGGAGAAAAGGAGTTATATTGCAAAGGAATTACAGAAGCTAGTGTACCTACAGCACTGAGAAAGCATCTGGCTGAGAGAGCTTAATCCAAGCATTCAAAGCACACAGTTAAATGAAAAGAGTTTATCAGTATGGGAGCCATTCTTTAGAAATATAAACTCATAGATGTTTATAGTGCTTAAGGGTATATTTACAAATAGACTTACCTTTTTTTAGCTAAAAAATATTACAGATTTTAAAATAAAGAATGAAGAGAGTTATTTTATAGGCAAAATAAAGTTCTGAAATTATGTAAGGACATAAAGTGGCTCAAGAAGTGGTAGCCAATCTGAATAGGCTAATGTCAGTCTTGACAATATGCTGTATGTTCCTCGTCAAAGTTTGTAAAGTATTTTATTTCTGGTTTTATTTTTTGTTTGTTTTTTAATTCTTGGTTTTTTAATTTATTCTTTTTTTGGCATTTTATGTTAATTTTCTCTATTATGTCATATAAGAGAATTTGACTTTTTTAAATTAGAAAATGTTTTCTAAACCCTGGAAATTAATATAATTATTATTTTAGAACCAAAGCTGAAGTGAAAGTTTACATCCTCTCTCTTCCTCTCCTTTCAACAATTTTAAAAATAAAACAGCACTTTCTTTTTTGCAGTCATAAGTCAACCACATCAATCATCTGTGAATATTCTGTTATTAAGCCTAATTATAGAAGAATTAATTACAATGATTAAATGAGAAAATTGCCTTTTTGCTGAAATAATATAAATTAGGTTTGCTCCATTTGTATCATTGTCCCACTCGATGATTTATAGTTCTTCATCCTTTATCTTAGATTTATTAAATTTATGCCATTAATTATTATGTTTTACAAGCACTAAGTTGATTATTTCCACATTTTTATTTCTAAGGTTAAGTTTACCACTGCACTACATTCTTGTGGAAGAGGAAATATATATCTGACTTAAAGCAATACAATAATGCAGTTGTTTTTGTTCTTGGTGTAGTTTTTCAAGTCAGTTTGCATGATTAATTATTTTACGTTTTTTTATTCTATTAACATTTACATTTTCTAATTTGCTTAGTTTCTTATGATGCATACACATGTCAATATCACAATCTTTAAGAACTTGCTTGTGGGGGAAAATGGGAGACATCGGTAATACTATCAACAATAAAAAACATGTATATTAAAAAAAGAACTTGCTTGTGACTATGTTAAAAAATTTATATTAAGATTGTAGGTTATATAACCATCTTAAAAATCACTTCTCGATGGCTATCTTGTATTGGGGGCCAACGATGGCAGTGGGTAAAAGGCAGTGCTTTTGAAAAACAGAATACATGGATCAAACATACTGTTGTTTTTAAACACAAATTTTATACATTTTTATTAAATAAAGCAATGTTCTCATTTCAATTGACTTGTTTATATCATGTAAGCATGGTCTTGTACCAATGGGACTAATAAAGAAAGGTATAATGAAAGCAGTGGAGTTCAGGGTAAGAAAGGCCTTTTGTGAAAAAAACAAAAAAAAACTGGGACTTGACACAAATTACTGGAGTAAGCTGTGCCCAGGCACAGAAATGTAGCTTATTACAAAAAAAGTATCATGCAAAGTTTTTGCCTGAGGAATAGAAAGATATTTTTCAACTCATCCTGATAGTTGATCAATCAAAATGTTTTTATTTTATTTTAACTTTTGTCTTATGTTTTATGATCTCTCTTCTAACCTCGTACTTTTTCCATCTACATTGAATGCTAATCACATAATTTTAAATATAATTAATTATTTTACAGTGTGGATGCAATGAAATAGTCTATATAAAACAAAAGATCTACCAATAAAGTACAAAGTTAATTTGCCAAAAATGTCTGTAGGATAATTTAAAGTGTCTGTAGAGTAGTTGAATATACAGGGTGGGGCAAAAGTGGGTTTATAGTTGTATGTGAAATAGAGTTTATTCTTGAATTATTATTTATTTTTCTATTTTCCAAACAACTGTAAACTTACTTTTGCCCCACCCTGTAGTATAATGTAGAGGAGTATGCTAATTTATATTATAAAAAATGTAATGGTAAAAATAAGAGAAATTATATAACTAAAAGTAATTATCCATCTTATCCTCAAACCCCCAAATTATTTAGCCTCCATACAAGTATCATTATTAACTTTATTTTGCTACTTTCCAGATATTTTCTATGCAATATATTCTTGTATATAAATTTCAATATTTAGTTTTTATTTTATGTTGTTTGAGCATTATCAAATCTGTTCTCTAAGTAACTGGCTTTTTCTGTAGCATATATTATCTTTTATACTGTGACTATTTTTTAATTTTCTAAATAATTTTACTTATTCTTTCATTCCTGAGCTATGCCAGCTTCATCTTCTGTTGTCTCATTGCACCTTCTTTGAACTTCAATTTACTATTATATGAACTTCTTTTCATTAGATAGGTCCTGTTCCTGTAATTGATTTTAAAGAGAAAATGTTTCTCAATAATTTATTTGGTTGTTATTCTTTGTGGAACTTTTAAATTTGTTTGTATGTTAACTGTATTCCTTGTACTCATATTTTCTGTAATTTCTTTGCATATGTCACATACCATATCATTTTTAATTATTGCTAATCTTGAAATGAGAGAAAGTATTTCTGGGCCAGCTCTCTGCTTAACAATAGTACTTGAGTTTGAGCCAGGATATTGAGCTGGAAAAACATGCATATATAATTTGGGTCAGTTACACAAACTCACTAACACTCTACCTTTAGGTATATTTCTGCTCAGCGGTAGCAGACGGTATTTTTTACTCACACCAGAACCCAGTGTTTCACATGCCTATGCTATTGTTTTACTTCTCTTCAGTTGCCAGAGATTAACAATTTTAGAAATGATTTCCACTAATGTACTCCTCCACCCTGGCCCAATGACAAGAACCTCGAACAAAGATAATATATGAATGTTGTTCTTCATACAACCCCACTTCCCTTGTCACTCTGTGATGTCACATTCGCACTGGGACATCCTTGCAGCCTTGGTGTGCTAATTGGCCTTTATTCTTTCAAAGAAGGTATTACTGGTTTGCCCTCCACCCTCAGGGAATGCCACCTAATTTGGGAGTATTCTGTGTCCTCTTTGAGATCTGAAATGATTTAAATCTTTAATATGTTTCCTCAATTTGGCCCATATTTCGTTATATTTGTCAGTGGTTCTTCTATAGTTTCATTAAAAATAAAAAGTCATTTTTTTCTCATTGGTTTTTATTCACTGATTTCAGAAAGTAAAGATAGCAGTAACTTTACCAGATGTACCAGTTAATAATGCAGATTTTGTTATCAAAGAAAATATGATAATTTCAAGAGAAACATCAAAAGTACTTTATTCAAAGTAATGCCCATCTTTCAGGTAATTTGTGGATACCTTCACAATAGAACTTTTCTTATTTTGAGGCAAACCATTCAGAGACCCAATTTTCCACTTCTTCATACGTTTTGAAGTGCTGCTCAGAAAGTGCATGTGCCATCGATCTGAAGGAACAAGGTCTGGTGAATACAGCGGGTGGGTTAATACTTCCCAGGCAAGATCTTTTAACGTTTCTTTAACTGTTTTTGAAGTGTGTGATGGTGCGTTATCATGAAGCAAAATTACTCTTCCGTGTCTTCTGGCACATTCTGGTCATTTCATGATCAAAGTGTGATTCATATTGATTAATTTTTTTTGGTAGCTATCAGTATTAATGGTTTCACCTGGTTTTAGAAGCTCATAATACACCATACCTTCCTGATCCCACCAAATGCAGAGCATTCTCTTCTTTCCTAAGTGATATCACCTTGCAGTCGATGTTGATGGTTGACCTGGATCAACCCATGATTTTGTGCATTTTAGATTCTCAAAATAAATCACTTTTCATTACTAGTCACAATTCTATGCAGAAAAGACTTTCTTTCCTGCCGTTGAAGCAATATTTTACTGATGACTTTTCAGTTTTCCGATTGTCTTTCATTCAGTAGATGTGGCACCCATTTCCCTTCCTTTAAAATCTTTCCCATTGCTTGTAAACGATCAGAAATTGTTTGCTGAGCAATGTTTAATCTTTCTGCAAGTTGTGTTTTTTTGTTTGACACACATCTTCATTCAATAATGCTTGTAATTGTTGGTCTTCAAACTTTTTCGGTTGACCTGGATGTTCTTTGTCTTTCACATCAAAATCATCACTTTTAAAGTGTTTTAACCAGCGTTCACAAGTATCTTGAGATGGAGCATGTTTACCATAAGCTTCCCAAAGTATACAATAACTTTCAGCAGCACTTTTCTTCAAAGTAAAGTAATGAATTAAAACTTCCCGCAAATGCTCTTTTTTTGGGGGGGCAGGAAATTCGACATTTTTAAACATAAAAATATCTATGATGTTAACACCTTCAGAAAATTTGACATGAAGTTTTGAAGCTTGCTGTCAATATAACAAAATAGCATACATATCAAATAGCATATATATCAACATATGTGTGACTCCATCTATTGAAAAAAAATCTGCATTATTAACTGGTACACCTAATAAACAATGACTTTTAACCCAAAAACTTTAGACTGAGTTTATTAGTTTCATCAATTTCCATTACAAAGCAAACAAAAGGTAATTTTTTTTGCATTTTATTTCTTTTAAAAATTCTTTAGAAAAACTTTTCTTGAATAGATAGAAAAATTCCTAGTTGAGTGTTTCTAAAATAACATAACACAATAGAAATGTTAAATATTTTTATATATAGACATTTAAGTTCATAATATTACTATTTTTTCTATATCAGGACTAATGGTGGAGAGCTACTGGTAGATTCAATTTTTTTAAACCAAAGAGGGGAACAGGAAAGAACGACTACTAATAGGGAAGAAAAATGGCAGAACAAGTTTTAGACAAGCTGCCCTTAGTAAGTAAATATATAGATACTAGAGGCCCAGTGCATGAATTCATGCATAGGTGGGGTCCTGCTAGTGGGGGTGGGAGGGCACAGGTGGTTAGCCCCTGGTCAAACTCCTGGTCAAGGGGACAATTTGCATATTAGCCTTTTATTATATAGGATATATTAGTTGACAGGAAAAGTAAGGAAATAACTGTGTTCTCGGAATACCAGTAAATACAATAAGATTTGAGTTTAATAGTTGAGTTTGCTTAGTTTGTTGAGTTTGTTTTGTTTTAACTGATTTAATGAATCAAATAAATGTTGGATTGAGGGAACTTTTCATAAAAAGCAAAGGATTCTGCTCCTCTCTCTTAGTGGTATAATCACTCACAGGGGCTGATTCGATGAACAGAAATGATGAAAAAAAAAAAAAGTAAAAAGCTACCCAGAAGACTGAGGAGTTGCTTCCCGGAAGATGTGTTAGACATGTTGTGAAATTCCGTGCCTGGTCTAGTTCAGAGATGAAAGGAAAGCTTCAGGGGTGTTACAACTCAGCTGCTGTGTTTCCTGGAATTTTGTGCTTATCTATTCAATCAGAGACTGGTTTCTTTCCTTTAGCACAGAAGACAGGTCAGCCTCATTCTTATTACACCATCAGTAGACGTTATATTTGACCACATGTTGGTGAGTGTTTTGATTTTATTTTAAAGTGAGAGGAAGAAGCTTATGTACATTTTTATATAAAAATATAAATCTTCTTAGTAAATTAAGTAGCTGCCATTGAATTTGATTCCACCTACCACTTGGAAACCCCTTTCTTTCCACTTTCCATACCAAGTTCTTCTTAATAACACTTAACCCATCCCAAGCATTAATACTACTCTTTTGTCACATCCAAAATCCCAAGTAAAATTTGTATGTATAAAAATGCACATTGCACTTCAATCTGTGTTGTGCAGCAGATATATTTTATTTTGTAGGCAGGTTTTGAACTTGGGAAAATGTTAATCCCAAGAATATTACATTTTGAAAGGTCAAAGTAACCACTGGGAAATTTTCTTGAAGCTGTTCATTACCAACTGAAGCATATCCAGTGTTCCATATAACTCAGATGGCACAGGGGCCATTTTATATTAACAGGAAGCAGATGTTTTGTCCACTTTTAAATGGCTATTGTTTTCACGCCTGCATTATAGAATGACTCTAAAATAATTATAGACAATTTTGAAGACCAACTAAAATTCAAATTCTGAATTGGAATTTACCATGTAAGTACTAAAATATCAACATATGAACCATTTGGTTTGTTGTTTTTCTTTAGTTGTAAAATATTTTACCTATTAGGTCAATAGGATATTTAAGTTAAATGGCTTAATATACTAGTATATGCACACACACACACACACACACACAAACACACAGAAATAAAAGTTTCAAAGTCAAATTCAATTTTCAGTCACAGAAAATTAAGTAACAATTTGGCCATCTATTTACATCTATTTACCAAAAATCTGCCTGTTGATTTTATCTATGAATAACTAGGTTCAACAACATATTTTAATATTGATATTTAGATGCCTACTTGAGATAAAGTGGGAAATGCCATTTGTCAAAATAACAGATTTTGAAGAAATATTCTGAAAATTTCTAGTTATTTGTAAGATGGGACCGGGTGTTAGTGTCCAACCAACATTTTAATTTCTTTAAGAAGATATCAAGAAGTAATATAACAATATATTTTATTTGAATGTAGAAGGCCATAGAGCAAGAATTCTTATGAAAATAAATGTATTTATATGAATTCATTCATAGAATGGAAATCATAGGCAAAAAGAGACAGGTATATGGTGTGTGCAGGTTTAGAGAAGTGTCAGGATAGCATGTTTACTTACAGCTGATTGGGGAGACACAGTAGAGAAAGTAAGGGGGCAGTAGAGAGCCTTCCCAACAGTGGTCACAGACTAGAAATCAGCCAGAACCGCCCGGTGTTATTTCCAACATCTGGTTATTAAATGAGTGAATAATTGATGCCAGGATTGGAGAGGAAGTAGCACATATAGAGCTTTTACTATCTTCCAAAATCTACTTAAATGATTTAACACTGTTGTACATATAAAATGATTTTTCTCACAATGGGAGTTTTGCAGATACAGAAAGAGAATATTGTGTAATTCATTGCAGCAATATATTAGCAAATTTAAAATTTGGTAACTGAATAAATAGACAACTCTAACATGAACTTGGTAGAAGTAGGATATTGTTATGGTACAAAATTATGACTAATTTAACCATGAAACTACATTTTGCAAACAACGCTTAATTTTTTAAAATACTTAACATTCATCTTTTCTAAGTCCATGTCAATATCTATGAAGCTATAATGGGAGTGGGCCCCATCCTGTCTGAGGTTGTGTAATACCATGAAAACAGCAGTCTATGAACCACATGTTAAGCACAATAGACTCATGATGAATATGTCAGGGTCAGTTTCTCACCCAATTCAGTAGAAAAAAATGACCTATACTCAGATTGATGGCATACTTGCCCACTAAAATTATTCTGACACACTCAACATAAGTTATATTAATTTACACAATTAATATTTTACTGAGGGGGAACAATTTTTACTCTGTATTTCATATTTTTTTCAAATAGAAAATGAGGTCAGAATGATAGGATAGATAAATGTTTTTGCTCTGACTTCTTGATAGATTTTAATCATAACTGTAAAATGTACATAAAATGTATAGATGTACTAGTATAGGCTGACAGCTTCAGTTTTCATTTCTTTTTTAGCTCAGGAAGAAAACAAAATTCACATTTAAGAGCCCATTTGTTTGCACATCTCTGGATCATTATATCTTTGAAGTAAATGCAACATAGGGTAATAAAATTCTTTGATTGCACCACTCCACCCTAAGAAGCAAAGGAAATAAACATCACATTAAAGCAATGAAAGAAAACTGCCACTCTGAGGTGGGTTGGTTTGAAGTAGATCACTGTTTAACATTATATAACCTACTTCAGTCACTGACTTTTAGCTTGTTTTCCTCATCCCCCCCAAATTATCAATAGCATTAGTTCCCCCCCTTTAAAACTACTAAATGTACCGGTTAATAATGGTGGATTTTGTAATAAAAGAAAACATGATAATTTCAAGAGAAACATCAAAAGTGCTTTATTCAAAGTAATGTCCATCGCTAGCTACACATTTCCCCCATCTTTCAGGTAATTTGTGGATACTGTCCCAATAGAACTTTTCTTGTTTTGAGGCAAACCATTCAGAGACCCAATTTTCCACTTCTTCGTATGTTTTGAAGTGCTGCTCAGAAAGTGTGTGTGCCATCCATCAGAACAAGTGGTAATATGAAGGAGCAAGGTCTGGTGAATACAGTGGGTGGGTTAATACTTCCCAGGCAAGATCTTTTAACGTATCTTTAACTGGTTTTGAAGTGTGTGATGGTGCGTTACCATGAAGCAAAATTACTTTGCTGTGTCTTCTGGTACATTCTGGTTGTTTCACGCTTTATTTGTTGTTGGTAGTGATCAGTATTAATGGTTTCACCTGGTTTTAGAAGCTCATAATACACCACACCTTCCTGATCCCACCAAATGCAGAGCATTAGAGCATTGTCTTCTTTCCGAAGTGATTTCACCTTACAATCAGTATTGATGGTTGACCTGGGTCAACCATGAATTTGTGTTTTTAGGATTCTCAGAATAAATCCACTTTTCATCACCAGTCAAAATTCAATGCAAAAAAGACTTTCGTGCTGTTGAAGCAACATTTTACTGATGACTTTTTGGTTTTCTGTTTGTCTTTTGTTCAGTTAATGGGGCACCCATTTTCCTTCCTTTAAAATCTTTTCCATTGCTTGTAAACGATTGGTAATTGCTGAGCAACGTTTAACCTTTCTGCAAGTTGTTTTTGAGTTTGACACTCATCTTCATCCAATAATGCTTGTACTTGTTGACCTTCAAACTTTCTCAGTTGACCTGGATGCTCTTTGTCTTGCACATCGAAATCATCACTTATAAATCATTTAAACCAGCATTCACAAGTATCTTGAGATGGAGCACGTTCACCATAAGCTTCCCAAAGTATACAATAACTTTCAGCAGCACTTTTCTCCAAAATAAAGTAATGATTAAAAGTTCCTGCAAATGCTTTTTTTTTTTGCATGAAATTCAACATTTTTGAGTGTAAAATGTCTATGATTTTAACACCTTCAGAAAATTTGACATAGTACGTTTTGAAAGCTTGTTGTCAATACAGCAAAATAACATGCATATCAAATCACATATTTATCAACATATGTGTAATTCCATCTAGTGAAAAAAATCCGCACTATTAACTGGTACACCTAGTATATGGCTTTATTTTAGAGCATATTTGAAATGTGTCCAGTGAGCAGCATGTGTTAGCTTTATATGAGAAATAGGCACACTTAATTATGGCCATGTTTCAGAGACAGACAGTTAAATCTTTATTCACAAGCACAACTCTTTATAAACCAAAGTACATTCAATTCTCTGACTCTTTAGAAAATATTTTCTCTGACAATAATAAAAGAATATTAGGAAGATTTTGCAAGCCTCAAAAACTAAAGAACTACTACATCTTCTCTGGGTTGGCCCTCAGTAACTATATGTTTATGGGATAAATTAAGCAAGAAGAATGAGCAAAAACAAAATAAGCCAAATGGACTCATAAATTAAAAAAGGAATGAAAACATATCAGACACAAGATTTAAGATATTGAGCATATTGTCCTTCATATAATTTATCCTCTTAAGCAGCAGATGTAATTTCAACCATACCAGGGTGACATAGAAAAATTACATATAGTTTGAAAAAGTAGTATCTTACTATAAAGCATGCCATGTTTTTTGATATTTGCTCAAAGAAAATTATTTTACCTACTTGTGTTTGGACATTTCTGCCAAAGAAATTAAGAAACAAAAATAAATAATTCAAAGGGAGATTTAATGATTGACCTAAGTAGAGGATTTCTTTTTGGAAGTGTAGCTTACTTAAGTTGAGGTGACTCTTTAAACAGCCTACTATATATAAATATAAAAACCTGTTTCTAGTAGGGAGCGCCTCATCTTCTTTTGATCATATTCAAGACCAGCCATTTAAGCTTGGGATTTGAGAAATAGTATTCACAGAACCAGCAAAGCTGTCCTGGCTGGGTGGCTCAGTGGGCTGGAGTGTCATCCACTTCACCAAAAGGTTGTGGGCTCCCTCCCCAGTTCCTTTCTCCCTAAAAAAATTCAATAAACACATATCCTCGAGTGAAGATTAAAAAAAAAAAAACCAGCAAGCTATCTTTGACATTTTTTAAGATAGTTATATAGCAATTTCTAGAATACTATAAAATATCTATAATATAAGCCTTCAAAAGCTAGAAAATATTTAGGAACATTTAGAGAGCCTATATTAAAAATCTATTCTTTTTGTTTAAATGTTGGTGAAGAGATTTAATCAAATTATACCTTGTTGTAACATCTATTTGTTTTTTTCTTACGGCTTTTACTTTATTGTTCTTATTATACATAATATATTTTATGCCTCAAAATTGAAAAATTTAGGAAAGTAGAAATAGGAATAAAAACATCATTGATAGTTTTGTTTGAATTGTGTTTTACATATACCTTTATTAGAGAAGAACTGTGAAAATACAGTTATTTGATTGTGGAACATTTCATCTTGCTGTTTCAAAACCCTATTTCCTTCTTTTATAGAATCACATTAATTTTAATCTTAAAACTTTCTCACATGACTTAACTAGCATATTGATTTAAGTAATACATTGGAAATCACTGTATGATATGTTGATACATCAAACATATTCATTATATATTATGAATGCTTATGGTCATATTTGGGTAATGTTTGCAGTATCTGTATTGAAACACTGAAAACCAGAAAAAATAATAAAGCACTTTTTTTCCAGATTTATCAAATAGCCAATAGATATTATATTCGTTTTCAAGGGCTTCCATAAGCGTGTACCACAGAATGGATGGTTTAAACAATAGCCTGTAGTCATTTTCTCATAGTTCTAAAGGCTAAAAATCTGAGTTCAAGATGTTTGTTTGTTTGTTTACGCCTTTCTCCTTGGTTTGTAGGTGGCCATTCTCTCCCTTTTTCTTCATGTGGTTTTCCCTTTGTGCATGTCTGTGTCCTAATCACTTCTTCTTATAAGGATACCGGTTATATAGGATTAGGGCCCAATGATGTCATTTTAAAGACCTTATCCTATATAATAAAGTGGTAATATGGAAATTGACCCTGACACCCTCACACAAGATGGCTGCCCCCATGTGGTCAAAGATGGCCAGCAGGGGAGGGTAGTTGTGGGCAATTAGGCCAGCAGTGGAGGGCAGTTAGGGGCGACCAGGATGGCAAGGGAGGGCAGTTAGGGGCGACCAGGCCAGCAGGGGAGGGCAGTTGGGGGTGAGATCAGGCCTACAGGGGAGAGCAGTTGAGGGAGATCAGGCCAGCAAGGGAAGGCAGTTAGAGGTGATCAGGCAGGCAGAGGCAGTTAGGGGCAATCAGGCTGGCAGGGAAGGGCAGTTGGGGGCGAAGATCAGGCTGGCAGGGGAGGGCAGTGGGGGTGATCAGGCCAGCAGTGGGGGAGGGCTGTTGGGGTGAGATCAGGCCAGCAGGGGAGGGAATTTGGGGCAACCAGGCCATCAGGGGAGGGCAGTTAGGGGTGATCAGGCAGGCAGGCAGAGAGGTTAGGGGCAATTAGGCCACTAGGCAGAGGCAGTTAGGGGCAATCATATAGGCAGGCAGGTGAGCGGTTAGGAGCCATCAGTTCCAGGTTGTGTGGGGGATGTCCGATATCCCTCAAGGGGTCCTGGATTGGAGAGGGTAGAGGCTGGGCTGAGGGAACCCCCACTCCATGCACAAATTTCATGCACTGGGTCACTAGTGCAAATATAAAAGCACAGATTTCAAAACATTTCCCTGTATAAATTTCTCAATAAACAACTGCAATTAAACTCATAAGGACTTCCTTTTCTAGATTTTGAAATATCAAGAGCCAGATTGAAATGATCAAGCACTGAGTTTGTGTATTGCTGTTGGTGCATGTGTGCATGTGCATGTGTGTGTATGTGCATGTGCATGTGTGTATGTGCATGTGGGCGTGTGTTCGGGAGATACATTCCATGTGTTAGCTTCAATTCAGCCCTGGGGGAAATAGTTCTCTTCATGCCCCCTTACTTGGCTACTCTCAGCTGATAATCTTTCACAAGAGCACATTGGTGTTTCAAGCATCCAAAAACACACAGGAATTTAGGGAAGACAACTGAAGAGAGAATGAGCCTGACAGTTGTTGACCAGGTTTTGCCCTTTGCATTTTTCCCCAGCCTTCCCGCGTGGTTTAATCTATAATAATAAAAGTGTAATATGCTAATTAGACCAGACATCTTTCCGGAGGACCTTCCAGACAAAGCCAGAGCTGTGAGAGAAGCCCAAGTCCCAGGTGCCAGAGGGAAGCTGCTGCTGGCAGCCGAGGGAAGGAAGGCCTACTCTTGCACGAATTTCATGCATTGGGACTCTAGTTTCTGAATAACTGCCTATGGAGATTTAAAGCTTGACATTCTTTCTGCACAGAAACTAACCTGCATAGCCCACTGGACATCAACTCTCTTCTCAACCTTTTGTGTTTGTTTTTTCCCACAGTGTTCAGCAGTTTCTCCTTTGTATTTCAAATCTTGAACCATATGATCAGGACTTTACAATGTTGATCTCTAGATTACTAGAGTTCTTCTGTGTATCACATATATACATGTTAGCATATGTTACATGTGCTTAAAAGTATACCTCATAAACTATAAGTTAATTAAGCTATTATATTTATTTTTGCCATAATTACCATTGTGCTCTATTCTGCATGTTCTGCTGTTGTAAATTACAAACAGTGGTTCAGATATCCTAAATATTGAACAATCCTAAAACTCTTTAAGGTAGATTTAGGAATTTATTGCTGCAAATATGAGATCATTTTCTATTTGAGAGAAATAACAGTTTTATTTGGATTGATATTAAAATTGCTTTTCACCCCCGATGCATGTTTTCAATAAGTAGGTGATTGAGCAAGCCCTCCTGGATTCACTGTGTTTTAAACCACAGAGGATATAGCACCCTTAATTAAGTCCTCATTTTTTATATCAGCAAATATGAAAAACACACATGTGCTAAACACTGTAATACACTGTAATAGGCCTGGTCATAAAACACTAAGTATAATCCAGACCCTTTTGATGACTAGAAGAGAGACAATGAGCAAGTAGACAATAAATGGGAAGATGAAGAAAGGACAGACACAAACAAGAATATAGGTCAGGTGCTAACCAGATAGTACACTTAAAAATATATATATTCATGCTAAATGATAAGTTCTCAGTATCTGGGAACATGTACATTCCTTGCTTCCTTCATAAATTATTTTTTGTTTGGTTTAAACTTTAATTAGGTGAGTACACTTTTTGATGCCCCACATACACTCATTTTCCATCCATTGTTTTTGATGGAGGGGGTGATAAAAAGAATGGGAGTCCTCTTATTTCTGAGATTTGATGTGCTGTGTTAGCTACCTAAATGAATGGAGGAGTAGAGATACCCTGGACCAATAGAAATTGAAATGAGAAACATTAAAAGCTGAAAAATATCTCTATCCCAGATCTGCTACAGCCATGGAAAGAGTGGAGTTTCCTCACTGTTACAGCCAATCAGTGAAGGTGATGGAGGTATTACTGTTCAGAGCGCCCCCCTTCCCCCTCCCCCTGCCTTGTCCAAATCTGTTTGGGAAGTACTCTGCAGTGTGTAACTCTTCCTACCCAATCCTTCTTCCTTCTCCCTCTTCTTAATAGCTTCAAACCTCAGCATCTTGATCTGAAGATTCTCCCCGAACTCGGCAGTTCTCTCACCTTTATCCTGAACAGGTGTTTTCCCCAATAAATCTTCAATATCTGATTCCATCTTGACATCTGCTTTTCAGAGAACCCGAATTTAGGTCGTCTGAAATAAGTCAATTCGAAGAGATGCAGTTCCATTTACTGCCAATTATTTTCGACTCTGTTACTCATAGATATTTTCAAATCAATTAAAAACATGGTTCTTTAGTTTAACTTGTCCTTTCAAAATAAAATCTTGTGGTTTTAACTTAGAATCTGTGTTTAGGGGGGTTAAATAATAACTACATTAGATTAAGAGTATGTGTGATGATAAAGTGAAAGAACTACAAAAATACAATTAAAGTAAAAATTTAAAATCACTACTTTTAAGGGTGTAATAAGCCTGTTCTAAAGTTAATACAATAGTAGCAGGGTTTCACAGATCTCAAAGTATTATGTATTTGTTCCTATAAGCAGTTTATGGGAACTTTCGGGGGAGGGGGGGTAAGACAGGTCATTGACCATTCATACCTTCATTCATTAGTTCGTTTATTTATTAAAAAGATGTGTGTTAGGTGTTCCTCCAGGAAGCAGGATCTGTGCTGAGAGTGTCTCTTAACTATTAGACTCTAAATACAGCTAAACTTTGTCTGGTGTTAAATTTGACATTTAGAACACGGATTTAAGTAAATGCCAGAATTTTACTCCGAAGATGTAGCAATTTCCTGTACTTGAAACTATTTGTTCTTTTTGGTTCTGCACAGTTCAGTCAGAAAACATTTATACAAACTTCTGGTGGCTGATTCGCATAACCAAATTTGTAAATCACATACAACCACAAAATCTATGAGAACAGGATGTGATTCATACCTTACTCAATACTTTGTTTTTACTTTTTTTCCCTTTTGCTAGTGTGGAATGCCTTAGTTCTAATGTCAACAGCAGCCTCTTACATTTATTATGGTACTCTTCTGTCTGGAAGAACACCAGATAATATGTTTTCTAGGGAGTTTAATAACATGTTACTAAAACAGGATTTAACACAATCATACAAAAATTAAAAATTTTTAAAATCAATTTAGTATAGGTTTTGACAATATTGCCTCACCCTGAATATTATTACTAAAACCTGAGATCCTTTGCCTTCTATACTGAATAACATTTTTAGCTTTCAATGGCTATATGTAATCTAAAATTCTTCATTATTTTACGTATGTTTTTGCTTTAAAAGAAGTAATGTTTCTCTTTAACCATTTTCACAGCTAGTGATTTGACACTTAAGTGTATAATCCCGTGGGCCTTCCTTCAGAACTTGTTTTTATTATACTAAAACCTTTCTGATTCTTGTCTTACTCAGATCCCAATCCCACCCCTTCTTCCTGCCTTCACTCCTCTCCCTGCTTTTCAACAGACTTCTACTGTGCTGCTGTAACAGTAATCTCGTGGTAAACACCAGCCCAGTTTGCTCAAGTCTTTTGCACAGAACCTGATTGGATTTTTCAACAGAATCCTTTTAATAAAGTCTTGTCACATGAGTAAGAGAAAGAATACAAAAATTATAAAAAGGGGGAATGGAGTCCCACCTCTAATTATTTCCTTAAATTAAAAACAACCATTAATGGCCCTCTTAAAATAACAGATTACATGTATATTCTGTGCCAAGGAGTCTATTTCACAAAACACAGGCTTTTTTTTTCCTAAACAGGGCTGGGCAACTTGGGAAAGAAAGCTCTCTTGTTAGAGGTCTTTAAAGCTCTGGTTAACTTGAAATACTCATTAAATGGCGTGCCCTGAGTGCACATAAAGAAAGAACATAAGTGTGTGTGAATAAAGATTGATTAAGAAAATGGATTTCCCAGTGCTCAACTTGTGCATGTCCTCTTTCCTGGGAAATTTCTTGCTATGAAGGATCATGTCTGTTCTTCTTTCCCACCTCCCTTTGACAATCACCTTTTTCTGTAATACCTTTCTGCACGCCAAGCCTTCCATCCTGTATTCCCAGACATGCAGAGGCCTCAGGTGCTAAAGAAAATCACCTTTAATCAAGACACCATAAGCCTTCCTCCCATCTATCTTGTCCATAGATTCATTTCCAATAACATTTTTATTTTTGTATGTTTTTATCTCATGATTTATAATGCTGCCTTGAATAATTGGTTAGTAATTATTATCATAACTAATTCCATAAAAAACTGTAAACACTTAAAACCAATGTTATATGAAATGTTAATGTACATTTACATTTAATTATATATTTTATTGTGAACAAACCTGATAGCGTCCAATAAAAACACTGAAGCAGCCTGGCTGGTGTGACTCAGTGGTTGAGCATCAACCTATGAACCAGGAGGTCATGGTTCGATTCTGGTCAGGGCATGTGCCCGGGTTGCAGGTTCAATCTCCAGTACAGGGCATGCAGGAGGCAGCCGATCAATGATTCTCTCTCAGCATTGATGTTTTTATCTCTCTCTCCCTCTCCCTTCCTCTCTGAAATCAATAAAAATACATTTAAAAAATAAGCATAAAAATATATTAGGATAAAAATCTATAGGAAAAATGGGATGAAAATCTGATTTCATTGAAAAAGAGCAATTTTTGAATATTAAACTATGTTCATATAATTTTAACTGAATGGTGAGGTAATTGCATCATTTGAAGCTTATATTTACAACTGGAGGCCTGGTGCATGAAAATTCATGCACTGGAGGGGGTCCCTTAGCCCGGCCTGCCTCCTCTCACAGTTTGGGAGACTTTAGGGGTGGGAGGCAACCCAGCGATCAGGGGAAGGCAATGCCCCATCATACCTCTGCTGCTGCCACTGCCAGCAGTGCAAGCCTTGGCCGGCCCTCGTTACCTTAGCCTTGGGCAGCTCTGGGCAGCTGGGCAGCTGACATCTGAGGCTTGCCTGTGCCTTGGGCGGGCCCTGGGTGGCTGGGGGGCTGAGGGGACTGGGGCCCACCAGAGAGCAGGACCAGCCTTGCCTCATGCCTGCTGCCCCAGTGGAGCTGAGGGGACTGGGTGCCGCCATCTTTGAGGGTGGGCAGTCAGTTAGCATATTCCCTCCTTATTAGATAGGATACTTTTGAATACATTTTAAAAAGTGATATAATGGTTGTATTTAAAATGGGAATTATAGCCCTGGCCAGTGTTGCTGCTCAGTGGTTAGAGTGTTGGCCTTCATACTGAAGGGACGTGGGTTCGATTCCCAATCAAGGGCATGTACCTGGTTTTCAGGTTCAATCCTAGCCCTGGCCCAGGTTTGGGCATGTGCAGGAGGCAACTGATCAATCTCTCTCTCTCTCTCTTTCTTTCTCTTTCTCCCCCTCACTCACTCCCTTCTACTCTCTCTAAAAATATCAATGGAAAAATATCCTTGAATGAGGATCAACAACAATAACAAAAAATAACAAAATAAAATGGGCATTATATCCATTAAAACTATTAGAATGTATGATAACAATCTTTAGATTCTAACTTTAGAAACAGAGGATTATAGTTTAAAATTATTCTAGCTAGTAGCAGATCCGTAGTTCTTAATCTCATAATTTATCAACACTTAACAAGCATCACACTTTCTCTATATACTTGCCCTTTTTTTCTAGAAGAGTTCCCCAATGAAGTCATTTCTCACCCTTCAGGCCCGAGTAACCATTTTGGAGAGAATATTTTTCCTGGAAGACAGAACTGTCACTGCATGAAAGCCCATGCCAAGATCATCCCCCTTGTGACTTCAAAACTCTTGCTCAACATGTTGATCTCCTTATATCCAGATTCTCAGTAAAGAATAACAAATATCCCTGATATCTAGTTAATATTTTAAACCAGCAATTTTAAATTACTTTGTCGAACTATTTTCCTAAAATAAGCTGTGCATCAAAGATTTTCGTCAGAAAGGGTACAAGGGGTGTTTGGTGGAAAGTCTGAGCTTTAATTGAGAAAGTGCACGGTATCCTTAGTCTGACCTCAATTTTAGGTCAAAAGTCTTACCTTCATTGTATGTTGTTGTTTTACTTCCTTTCTTCCTTTTGACATATAAGAAACTTTGCTCTAAGAGGAAGTCTTTCTCCAAATGTATCCCTAGGGCACTATTAAAATCTGAGAACCACAAGCTCTTCACCCTTAGTTCAATATCAGTCACTCACTCAGTGTATGAGTCATGAGTCTGAGCCTTCCCATAACTCTGTGAAGGCAATTCTTTTTGACACGTATTACACTAAGCATCAAGAACTATTTGAGACAAAGAAAGAAATAAAATATGAAGATAAGAGGAATTGACCTCAAGGGAGTTTAAAATTTCATAGAGTATATATACTAGTCAAGTACATATATAAATAACTATAGTACAAGGGCATAAGTGAAGAAGAAGATAATTACTATGGAAATATGGAGAGGGCAAAATTACCACCATTAGGGTTCCATTCAGGAGGAGTTTAGGGCATTTGAAAAGTCACGACTTGCAGTTGGAAATAATTTGGGCAAGTAGTGTTGTTTGGATGTGGCAGTGGTGTCTTTAGTGAAACCAAATAATGAAAATATAGGTTGTGTTTCAGAAAGATTAAATGGCCTAATTTGCTCACAATATTTATTTATTTATTTTTCTTTATTGATTAAGGTATTACATATGTGTACTTACCCCCTATTGCCCCCCCCACCTCACCCCCCGCTCATGTCCTCACCCCCCTGGTGTCTGTGTCCATTGGTTAGGCTTATATGCATGTATACAAGTCCTTTGGTTGATCTCTTCCCCTTACCCCCACCCTCCCCTACCTTCCCTCTGAGGTTTGATGGTCTGATCAATGCTTCTCTGTCTCTGGATCTTTTTTTGTTCATCAGTTTATGTTGTTCATTATATTCCACAAATGAGTGAGATCATGTGATACTTATCTTTCTCCGACTGGCTTATTTTGCTTAGCATAATGCTCTCCAGTTCAATCCATGCTGTTGCAAATGGTAAGAATTCCTTCATTTTTACCAAAGCATAGTATTCCTTTGTGTAGATGTACCACAGTTTTTTAATCCACTCATCTGCTAATGGGCATTTAGGCTGTTTCCAAATCTTAGCTATGGTGAATTGTGCTGCTATGAACATAAGGGTGACTATATCCTTTCTGATTGGTGTTTCTAGTTTCTTGGGATATGTTCCTAGAAGTGGGATCACTGGGTCAAATGGGAGTTCCATTTTTAGTTTTTTGAGGAAACTCCGTACTGTTCTCCACAGTGGCTGCACCAATCTGCATTTACACCATCAGTGAATGAGGGTTCAAAGAAGAACAAAGAAGGAGGGATCTCAATACCAGATATCAAGCTATATTACAAAGCCACTGTTCTCAAAACTGCCTGGTATTGGCCCAAGAACAGACACATAGACTAATGGAATGGAATAGGGAATCCGGAAATAGACCCCAAACACTATGCTCAATTAATATTTGACAAAGGAGGCAAGAACATACAATGGAGTCAAGACAGTCTCTTCAATAAATGGTGTTGGGAAAATTGGACAGATACATGCAAAAAATATGAAACTAGACCACCAACTTACACCACACACAAAAACAAACTCAAAATGGATACAGGACTTAAACATAACTCGGGAAACCATAAAAAATATTAGAGGAATCCACAGACACCAAAATCTCAGACATAAGCCGAAACAATATCTTCACCAATACAGCTCCAAGGGCAATGGGAATTAAATAGAAAATAAACAAATGAGACTACATCAAAATGAAAAGCTTCTGTACAGCAAAAGAAACCATCAGCAAAACAAGAAAGACCACTACATGGGAGAACATATTTGCCAATGTTATCACTGATAAGGTTTAATCTCCAACATTTACAGGAAACTCATACAACTTAACAAAAGGAAGATAAAGAACCTAATAAAAAAAATGGGCAATGGATCTAAATAGATACTTTTCTAAAGAAGACAGAAGGAAGGCCAAGAGACATAAGAAAACATGCTCAAAGTCACTAATCACCCGAGAGTTGCAAATCAAAACAACAATGAGGCACCTTCTCACACCTGTCAGAATGGCTATTATCAACAAATCAACAAACAACAAGTGCTGGCAAGGATGCAGAGAAAAAGGAACCCTCGTGCATTGCTCACAATATTTAGTGTGTAGAGAATAACACAGGTAGAAGAGTAGTATGTCAATAGTTTCTTGGTGCAGAGCAAGTGCCCTGGTTAAAGCCCTCTAGGAATGATGAAAAATGTACTCTAGCTTAGAAGTAAGTTGTGTGTTTCTTTTCATGTTGGGCAAAGTGCCTACTCTTTTGGTCATCTATGGGCATTTAGTTCATTAATTTAGTTTTGAATAAGAAATGCATTATTAGAAATCAAATTCTCTTCAGACTAATTTCACTAGTTCAAAGATAAAAAGGGACTACAGATACCAAACATTGAATAGATGTTATTTTTCTCAATTGAGAAATGTATCTTTCTTTATGTGCTAGTACATCTTTCTGAATACCTCAGTTTTATAGAGGCGAGTACCTTTGAGATAATGGGACAGGTAGAACTGTTCTGAAAGACATGGAAGAACAAAGCTTCAAAAGAGTGCCTCTCACACTCTTGAGATTTGTGCCAGAACTTAGTAGTTAAAATAATGGCATTAAACCAGTTCCCAGTAAGTATGATAAACTGTTGTAATTAAGCCATTTAAGACAACAATTTTATTCCAAACATATGTGCACCAAATGTGTTTTTTAAATGAATTTTCCATTGCTCTTTTGTGCAAATTAGTTTTTATTGTTACAATGAGAATATGAAAAACCAGAATTTGTGACAAGAAAACACAGGGGTGGACAAAATAGGCTTACAGTTGTGAGTACATGAAACAGTTTATTCTTGTTTTATTTATTTATTTATTATATTGTTTATTATTATTACTAACCTACTTTTACCCACCCTGTAAATTTCTTGCTTATTTGAATTCAATATACATGTTATACAAAAAAATGAAAGAACAATAAGATTAAGAAATTTGCTTCCAAAATATTAACTAATTTTTAAGTATTAAAAAAGTAAAAAAGCAGAAGTATAAAGTAAAATCTGTCTTCCCAACTTATTAAGAGCTCATGAAGGAAGGTGTTATGTATTATTTTGATCACAAGTTCATCGTTTACATCTAGCAGAATACTTGTCATTAATTACTAAATTGAATTGACTTTAAAAATTACTAACAAAGTGAATCCAGCAATGCATAAAATTGATTCCATGTTCTGACTAAGTGGGATTTATTGCAGGAACGCAAAGTGGGTTTAACGGCTAAAAACCAGCAATGTAATATGCCATATTCATGAATGAGATACAAAAAACAAATGGTTACCGCAAATGATTTAGAAAAAGCACTTGATGAAATCTAATTCTCTTTCATGATGGAAATGCTTAACAAACTAAGAGTGGAAGATAATTTCTTCAATCTGATAAAGAGCATCTACACAAAACACAGCCACAAAGTGGTGAAAAAAAATGTTTTTCATTTAAAATCAAGAGCAAGTAAAGACTACTGACCCTTGCCACTCTCATTTAAAATTGTACTCGAAGTCATAGTTAAGGCAAGAAAAAGAAACAATAAGCATCCAGGTTGGAAAGGATTAAGTAAAATTATAACTATTTTCATGTAGTATGAAATTGTATATGGACATACTAAGTAATGCATTTAAAAAGGATTTGAACTAATAAATGAGTTTAATAGTATTTCAGGATAAACGATAAATTAAAATATAATTTCTATACATATTTTTCTAATGAATAGCCAAATAATATTATAGTAGTAATAATATTTATATGTGTAATATACTATTAATATATATTCGAATAATAAATTTAAGAAAATAATTCCATTTAAAAAAGAACAAATATTTTGATACAAATGTAGCAAATGGAATTCAAAACTTGTACACTGAAAACTACAAAATATTCTTAAAATAAATTAAAGAGAATCTAAATTAATGGGAAGACATCCCATGTCATGGATCAGAAACCTTAATATTGTTAAGATTGGCAATACTTCCTTAATTGATCTAAGGATTAAAGGTAATGCCTATCAAAATCCTAGGTTGTTTTCTTTGCAGTAATTGACAATCTAAAAATAAAATTTATATAAAAATGCAAGGGATCCAGAAGAGCCTAAACCACCTTGAAAAAGAACAAGGTTTGAAAACTAACACACTCCTATTTTAAAATCTACTACCCTGTTATAGTAATCAAGAGAGTATGGTTATGACATAAGCATAAATATATCAGTGGAATAGAAGTGAGAGTCCAGAAATAATCCCTTATACTTATGGTCAATGACAAAGGTACCAAGATAATTAAAAGAATAATGATAGTATTTTCAGTAGATGGCACTAAGACAACTGGTTACTCATTCCAAAAGAAAAAAGTTGAACCCCTTCCTCACACCATACACAAAAATTAACTCAAATTGGATCATAGACTTAAATAAGAGTTAAAAATATAAAATGCTTCAAAGAAAATATAGGGTAAACCTTATTAACTTTGGGTTAGGCAATAGTTTCTTAGATGTGACATTAAAAGTATAAGCAAAAAAAACCAAAAAGACAAATTGAATTAGTTCAAAGTAAAAAAAAAACACATTTTGTACTTAAAAGTATACCATCAACAGAGTAAAAAATATTACCTACAGAAAGGGAGAAAACATTTCTAAATTACATATCTGATGAAAGATTTGTACCAAGAATCTATAAAGAACTCTTACAACTCAATAATAAAAATATAAATAACCAAATGAAAAAATTATTGAATAGAATTTTACAAAGAAAACGGGCAAATGGCCAAAAAAGCATATGAAAAAATGCTTAACAGCATTAGTCATTAGTGAAATGCAAACCACAATGAGATGCCATTTCGCTCCCACACTCATGGCTGTAATAAAAAACGACAGAAAATAATAACTGTTACTGAGAACGTGGAGAAATTGGAATCAGTTAACATTGCTGGCAGTAATATAAAATTCCTCAAAAATCTAAATACAGAGTAACCATATGACTCAAGAGTTTCCTTCAAGAGAGTGAAAACGTTTATCCTCACAAAAACATGTAGGGATTCATAAGAACATTATTCATAATAGTTAAAAGTGGAAATCACCCAAATGTCTATCAACTGAAATATAGTTAACATGTTGCATACTAGTATCTGTACAATGGAGTGTCATTTGTCAATAAAAAGAAATGGAGTGCTGACTTGTGCTGCCCCTGGATAATCTTTCAAAATATTTTGCTAAGTGAAATAAGCCAATGACAAATAACCATATATTGTCTGATTCTGTTTATATGAAATGTCAAAAATAGCAAATCTATAAACACAGGAATTAGATTAGTGGTTGGCGAGGAATAGGGGTGTTGTGGGGAGGCAATGAATGTAAGGTTTCTCTTAGAGGAGACAAAAGTATTCTAAAGTTAGTTTGTGGTGATGGTTGCACAACTCTATAAATATACTACATAACATTGAATTGCGCCATTTAAACAGGTGAATTTTACAGTATGTGAATTATCTCAGTATAGATATGTAAGATGATTGAATAAGTAGATTAATAGCAAAAATAATGTTATACATTTAAGATATTTTAAAACAAATATCCTAAATATAATAAGGTTTGCTATATGACCAATGGATATAAAATGCAAACTCTCCCAATTGCAGTATTAATTAGAAATCTGCATCCATTCATTCAGCAGGTTTTCTGGAGGCCACTCATAAAAACAGTTGAGATGTATAACCTGTACCTCAGTATCATTCCTTAAGTAGCTTATGTTTTCCCAGCCTTGAAACAGGATTTGACTTTTCCTCGTGACCCTCTAAATTAAAGCCACTGCCAAATTACTAGGGAGCTATGTAGATTTTACCAAAAAAAAATTGTGTCAGATCACAGAGAGGAAAAACTTTGTGCTAAATTTCACATGGAAAATCTTAACAAATATGCCATTTGACATTTCAATCATTTCATGAATTCTTTCTTCAGCTGTCACTCATTTATTTTTTAAAATATATTTCTATTGATTTCAGAGAGGAAGGGAGAGGGAAAGAGATAGACACACCAATAATGAAAGATAATCATTGATCTGCTGCCTCCTGCATGTCCCCTACTAGGGACTGAGCCCACAACCTGGGCATGTGCCCTGACCAAGGATCAGACCGTGTCTTCCTGGTTCTTAGGTCGACACTCAACCTCTGAGCCACACCGCCCAGGCAGCCATCACTCATTTATCTCAATTTTTCCTCTCTCATCCAAATCCTACCTTCTTGCTGGTGCAGAATTTATTGGTGATGTCACAGATTTACTCATCTTAAGTGCAAGCTGACACATAGCCCTGGATATACAGCTTCCAAGTTTATTGTGGCTTTCACTTAGAACTGTTGGTATTTTGTTGCCTGTACACAAGCAACATTTTCTCTAGATCTAGATTCTTGTAATTAAAATATATATATATTATTAAGGTATTTTGAAATACTGAATTTGTTAATATGAAAAATTAACATGTACATAGTACATAAATTTTGCAATTTAATTGGACAACAATTTACTGACACAATGTGTCAGAGATCAGGGTAGATGCTGGGTATATCCAAATATGGAAAGAAGCTACAGTCTTAGCACTTAAAAAATTCACAATCCAGTCCTTTCACAAACATGATCTAAACTAACATTCTTCCAACTCTGTAAGTAAACTAAGACAAAGGAGGAAATAATTAGTTCAAGAAGATCATGTTGAGTCATGTACATAGTGCCCAGATTTACACTATCAGTTTCTAATAACATATTTTTATTTGAACAATAAGTCACATTAACTATAAAGCAGTTTGCATACATTATTTTATTTATATTTTATAGAATTCCATTGACAGATTCCAAAAAAACTTGAATTAGTATACTTTGTATAGGTAGCATTAACACCTGAATCTCTGAGGATTCTTATTTACATGAAACAGAATGTAATATAACAAGTTTGAGCATAAAGAACTGTGTAACAGGGCAATCAAAAATGTAAGTGGTTTTTTGTTGTGATAGTGAGAGGGGCCAGTCTTATTTTGATGCCTTAAGGTTTCTGGACCCACATATTCTGGTTTTGGAAAGAAGGAAGTAGATCCATTCAGACTATATCTGATTCAGACTACAATATCTGTATACTATTTCCTAAAGAATGTTTCCAAAATGTTTCAAGGTTTGTCTCCCAGCGGGAGCAGGTACTGTAATTGTCTTCAATACTTTTTTCTGCTATTCTATAATTCAGATGGTTGCTACATGATAAAGGAATCTTATGGACGCAAGCGCCATAGACTTACTTCTTGAGACTATGAGTGTCTTGATCAGAAGATATATCAGATAGGATAACATTGTGAAAAATAAAGTATTTCATAAGAATATAGATGTTGTTACTTTTAGAACTGTGATAGCCAGGGAAATTAAAACTATATACAAATTACATGTTTATTACAAACTAGAGGCCTGGTGCATGAAATTTCTGCTTTCGGGGGGAGGGGAGTTCTCTCATCCCAGCCTGCACCCTCTCGCAGTCTGGGACCTCTTGGGGGATTTCTGCCTGCTGGCTTAGGCCTGATCCCCGGCAATCAGTCATCCCTCTTGCAGTCTAGGACCCCTTGCTCCTTACCGCCCGCCTGCTTGCTGCTCCTTACTGCTGGGCTCACTGCCCCTTAGCACTGCCACGGAGGCAGGAGAGGCACCCACCACCACCACTGCACTTTCCAGCTGTGTGCCCAGCTTCTGGCAGAGCGGTGCTCCCCCTGTGGGAGTGCACTGGCCACCAAGGGGCAGCTCCTGCATTGAGTATCTGCCCCCTGTTGGTCAGTGCACATCATAGCAACCAGTTGTTCTGGTCATTCTGCTGTAATGGTCGCTTAGGCTTTTATTATATAGATAAGAACAAATTTCTCTCTATTAGGAAGTACTTTATCCACCATCAGATTTGATACTAAATTGCATAACCATATGGAAGGCTTGGGGTTATTCATCATTGCTGTAATTAAATCAGGCAAAATTGGTCAGCTTTGATGATGACCAGCCTGTGTTTTTGCATCTATACATTATCTCTGTTTCTTCTACCATAGCCACAATGTTAATGAATTAATTAAATAAATTCTGGCAGTAGACGGGGAAAAGGCTGGCTGATATCCATATAATAATTTATTTTGTCAAATTAATTATTCAGTGCACCTTTAGCAACTGAATGAGTACTCACGTAGGACAAAATTACTCCTAGACTCTGGACTCATGCCAAGGGGAAAACTTTCCAAATTTTTACCAGTTGTCCATTCTCCATTCTTACCCCTTCCAAGTCTCTGACCATCTTGACAAACCATTCTTTAGCTTATTCTATTACATTTAAGTATCAGTTATACTTTAAAATATATTTTCTCCCAGAAAAAAATATTTTCAGCTACAAGAAAGTTTTCTCTACTTTGTTGAAGTTCTGGGCCAAGTCCAAGTGGGGCTGTAACATCCCAGTAGTCTACATCTAGCAAGTGCATTCATGCCATATAAAGCCATTTGCAAGCTAAGCTTTTTTTCCTTCACACTATACTGGGAAACTCCATATGAGGCTAAAGTTGTGATCTGAGGGAGGGTGGGCAATATAACAGGAATGAGCTCACTGAGAATGTTAACACCTGCTTCAGAACTTGGCTATACCCCATCAATCACTTCAGGTTATATGGAATGATTCTGGTCGTGTTAGAACTATGGCTTGCTGGCTCAGAAGACACCCAGTTCCTGATAGGCAGGTGAGGTGGAATGGACAACTGGTGTTGTTCCATGACAAAGTAGTTAGTCTCAACCATGACCCATGAGTAGATTGAGAGATGAAAAGGATTCTACTGTGATGTGTATGGTGCAGTTTGCCTATCATTCAAAGACATTTCAAACACTATTCAATGTGCTTGACCAAAATGGTCAAATGACAAAGCTGTTTATACCAGAGACTGTGGCTGTAAGGGCAACTAAGAGCACTTTGCTTCCTGCAGATAAGTGCTACAATTTAGAAGTTTTAGGCAAGTAGGAACTGAGATAGGTTATCAACAACAGACCTTATTACTTAAAATGCAAATGGTGTACTTAACAAATGAGAAAAAAATATTCAATAAGTAAAGTCTGAGATCAGTAAGCAATAATGAGTAAAGATAAGTGGTGATGGAAGAAGACTTGATTTGGGGTGGTGAACACAGAATACAATATACTAGTATTATAGAAATGTACACCTGAAACCTATATAATTTTATTAACCAATGTCACCCCAATAAATTCAATAAAAAATAAAGTGGTGAATGTCTAGGCATATATAAATCATCACTATTATTATTATCTAATTTGTAAAGTTAAAGATACTAATAATAACATATTTAATATCGATATATAAGCCAAAAAGAGAAGAGTGAAAGTAGATGATGTGTTCTAAGATGCTAGTTATTTAGGATAAAAATATTTTGATTAACTAATGAATTATTATGTATGTATGGTAAAAGTATAATGGCAACCACTAAAATAATTTAAATATGTATAACTTCCAAAACATTGAAGGAGGAAATGTAATGTTAAAAAGTCAATCTAAAGAAAAGTAAAATAAGGAAAAACAAATGATAGATAAAAAAAGAGGACAAAAGAAGCACAAAATAAGAATAGAGAAATCAATTCATACACATATGTAAATACAATACATGTGAAGGAAATAAAGTCCAGATCTCCAGTGGAGAAGTTCCATCATGTTTTTGGAGCGAGAAAATACACATTTGGATCTATTTGAGTGTGTTTAAGAACAACGGTTTTATGTTGCCCACATCACAGCTTAAGGCCAAGGAAGAGCTTCCTTGGTCTGTGATTTATCGGATGGAGGAAGACGGAAAGTCTATGAGTGAGCACCTGGCTCCCCCAGTTGTGTGATGCTGCCAGCATGGCCAATCTCTCTCTCAAACTCTCCAGAGGACTAAAGCATGAGCTGTATGAGTAAGGGCTGAGAAGAAGCAGGGAGAGTGGTGGATAGAACTCCTGGAGGACATTAAAGGTATGCCACTTCCACTTGCTTCACAGATCTCATCCAGAAGCCTGCCCATGAGCTTCTGTGAACATCTCACCCACGCCTCTTCCAATTGGCCAATGGGCACCCCAGCACTCTGCATGACTCACCTGCACACACAGCCCCACCCTACAGCAAGCTCCTTATGTGTGATCCCCACAGTAACAAGTGTGGGCTGTGGCAGATGGCTAGTGAACATGAACAGAAAGTCAGTCAAATCTGTGGACCAGGGAGGGACAACAAACGTAAGCTTTAGCACCATGTTTGAGAAAACAAGAGGCTATCAATGTTTGGCCTGATGATTTGCAGCATTCAGAGAAGACATACGAGATTAATAATTCTGCCACAAGGGGGAGCAAGAAGCATGAGGCAAATATACCTAAAGAATCTCTAAAAATCTATAGCATCAAAATATCTAGCAGGACAGAAAGAAGGTATTTCTCTCCACAAGGCAGTTAGTAAAGACTAGAGGAGGTGATTGTTATTCCAAATGTGAAGACAGCAACACAAAACTTCAATAAACATAAATAATTTTTAAAATCAAGGTAAAATGACACAACGAAAGGATCATAATAATCTTTTTTTTTAAATTTTCATAATTGAGATTTTATTGTTTTGAGGATCAGTACACAGACATTTCAATTTGTACACAATTCTTAACATATGTACCAAAAATGTAAAGTCATGTAATTGTGATTCTTTTCTAAACAGTTATTCCAGTGACTTTCCAGCTTGAAATTTAGAGGCTAACTTTCCTTAATAGAGTATCAAGTACCAATATCTTCAAATGTTGATACGCTGTTATATCCAAGTCCCACTAATTCATAATTTAATATCATATATACTACATAATCAATCTTTCACAGCACATTGACAAAGTTACTAGGAAAACTGGACTACCACACCAAAGATGTTACAGATGCACAAAATTCTGACAGGGAGAGCCAAGATCAAGGAGTGGTTTTCTTTAGGAAATAATTCTACCAAAAACATGTGAATAGAAGTAATTTAAATGTTCAAGACATAGCAAACACATGACTGACTCCAAATTGCCATTTAGTATGCTTTGTATTATAGGATATAAAAATTACCCCCATCTATGGAATGTTAAGCTGACACCCAAGACAATCAAAGTCTCCCATATTCAATATCCCACTATTTTCTGGTTGTACCAAAAAAATAAACAACCAGCAATGATTTCACCTCTTAAAAAAAAGCATTTACACTTAAAAAAATGGGATGATGTGGAATTCCCTCCTTCTTAAAAATGTTTCTAGAGCTACTAAAAAACTTGCATTTACAAAATAGTTGATAAAAATATTCCTCTGGATTGTACAAGAAGGGAGACAGGGACCACTGATAAGACATGGTATATGACATTAATCAGACTTGGCTTCTTTTTCTCCTGCTTCATCGGAGGTTGGACTCTCCTCGTTTTTAGTTTCTCCGTTTTCCGCAGGCAGATCTTCTTTAGGTTCCTGGTCAGCCACTTCGGCCTGCTTTCCCTTTGCTCGCCTTTTCCCTTTCGTTTGCACTTTTTTGTCCGCAGGCTTATCCTTTCCGGCCGCCTTCTTGGGCTTCGCTTCCACCTTTGCAGGAGCAGGTTTGCCTGACAACCTGGCCTACCTCCTTCCTCTTCGGCTCCTCCTTGGCCGCCCCCTCCGTAGAGCTGACCTTCCTCTTGGGCATCGTGGCGGCGGGCGGGCGCGTGCTGGGTGCCTGAGGGCCAAGGCGCGCCTGGTGGCTTGGCGAACCTGGGTTACCTGGCCGCTGCCGCGTCTCCCGCCGCCCAAGCTGCTCCCATAATAATCTTTAGGTAAGTGAATACAACCTGTGTTTCACCAGATAACTCAAAATAGCTTTTGAAGAAAACTCAGCGAGGTACAAAAAAAAATAGAAAGAAAATTCAGTGGAGTTGGGAAAACAATACATGAACAAAATGATAAGTTTAAGAGATAGAAACCTAAAAGAACCAAATAAAGTAAAAAAGTCAATAATAATATAACAACTATGTATGGTTCCAGGGGTTACTTGGAATAGTGAGGGACCATTTTATAAACTGTAGGATTGTCTAACCACTATGCTGTATACCTGAAACTAATACAAAATAAATAAATTGAATATAAACTATAATTTTAAAAGAACCAAATAGAAATTTTGTAGCTAAAATGTATAATTAAATAAATGAAAAGTGAAATAGCAAGCATTAACAGCAGAATACTTCAAACAGAAATAAGACTCTGTGAGGTCACATATAGGAACTTAGAAATAATCAAGGCAGAGGATAACAACGAAACAAACAAGAGTGAAGAAATCTTACATAATCTATTGGTTTCCATTAAAAGGGCCAATTTATAAATTATTGGGAGTTCCAGAAGGAGAAGAGAGGAAGGGGGTGGGGGCCAGAAAGTTTATCTAAATAAATAATGGCTGAAAAATTTCCAAATATGGGGAGATATTTGGATATCAAGTTTATGAAGTTCATAAGTCACCAGAGTAAATTTAAATAGAAGACAGATAAAGTTAGAAATGAAAGAAGAAATACTAATAACTGACCACAAAAATATATAGAATCATAAGGAACTACTATGAAAAATTATTTGACAACAAAACACATAATTTAGAAACAAATAAATTCCTAGAAACATACTATTTACCCAGACTGAATAATGAAGAAATGGGAAATCTGAAAAACAAAAACAAGACTGAGGAAGGAGATAGTAAAACAAATTTAGAACCCCAACAAAGAAAGTCCCAAGGACAATTGGTTTCACTCATGATTTCTAGTGAACATTTAAAGAAAAATTAATGTGAATCCTTCTCAAAATGTTCCAAAAAATGTAAGAGAGGAAATACTTCCAAACTCATTTTAGGAGGCCAGTATTACCCTGATATCAAAAACAAATAAGAACACTACAAGAAAAGAAAACTACTGACCAAAATCCCTGATTAATTGGATGCCAACATTTTCAACAAATTGTTAGCAAAACAAATTCAACACCACATTGAAATGGTCATGCACCACAATCAAGTGGCATTTATTCCTGGCATGCAAGGATGGTTCAACATATGCAAAAACAAACATGATTCACCACATTAATAGAACAACAGATAAAAATCATGTCATCTCACACATGCACATAAACAAACACAGCTACAATTGGAAATTTAAAAATCCCTATCAAAGAGAATCATCTAGTAGATATAACAGTATGTAAAGTAATAGAAGTTATGAATAATAAAGGTGTATATTTCTGTTTCTATATAACAAATGCAAATAATGTAAAACTTGTGTTTATGTTCATCACATACATAAATTTGACATTTCTGTTCAAATCTACACATTATATTTTATCTACTTGGCCATTTTCTAGTTTTAAGATTACAGTCAACTTTTAAATTTTAGTATCATAATTCATGTGTGCTCACATTGTAATTACACTGAATTCAATAATAAAAATATTGATTAAAAATAAAATATTTAGCCCTGGATGGTCTGACTCAGTTGGATGAGTATACCACATGCACCGAAAGGTTGCTAGTTCTATTCCCAGTCATGACACACACAGATTCCAGGTTTGGTCCCAGGTCGAGATGCGTGTGGTAGGCAACCAACTGATGTTTCTCTCACATTGATGGTTTTATCTCTCTCTTACCCCTCCTCTCTCTAAAATCAATTTTAAAATCTTTTAAAAATATCAAATATTTGAATTTTAGAAGCACACTTTAAATAGCTTATCATTTTTTATTTATTGAATTGGATTTTTATATGATTTTTATTCATTTTTTTACACGTGTGCCCTTATCCCCCCATTGCCCCCACACCTGACACTCACGCCCTCACCCCACTGCTGTCTCTGTCCATTGGTTAGGCTTATATGCATGCATTCAAGTCCTTTGGTTGATCTCTCCCCTTTACCCCCACCGTCCCTTACCTTCCCTCTGAGGTTTGATGGTCTGATCAATGCTTGTCTGTCTCTGGATCTGTTTTTGTTCATCAGTTTATGTTGTTCATTATATTCCACAAATGAGTGAGATCATGTGATATTTATCTTTCTCTGACTGGCTTATTTTGCATAGAGAAGAAAAGTTAATGTAATAAATTACTTTAATTGAATGTTAAAAAATTTTCCATATGTCACATTTGTAAGATGTAGCTAAAATAGTACTTAGAGTGAATTTTGTTATCTTGGATGTGTTGTAAATGCTTTAAATTAATGTGCTAAACATATAACTGAAGAATTTCTAAAAACAAAACAGAGCAATAACTTAATTCTAAGAAAAGGAGAAGAAAATAACAATGAGATTGAAATAAATATGTCTTCAATAATCCTAGAAACTGTTTTTTGAAAAAACTAATAAAATAGAAAAAGTTTACCAAGTGTGATTAAAACTCACATTAAAAAACAGATTAATTCAGAAAAAAGTGTATGTTTATAAGGTAGTAAGACAACACTTGAGAAACCTTATGTTTGTGCAACACTCTTTGTAAGGGTAGGTTAACTTCATATATCATAGAATTTATCAAAATTTACTCAAGAAGAATTAGAAATATGAATGTTCTTGTTACAATTGAAGAAATTGACTCATTATTTTAAAATCATTTTCACATCAAAGCCAAAAGATCTACTTGATGTTTCACATAGATTAATAAACACACATGGAATTATCATTTAAGCCCTTATAGCTTTTTACACACACACACACACACACACACACACACACACAAGCAAAAGCAGGAATCCCTTGTGGTGAGCAGAATAGCCATCTCCCAAACTTCTCTGCATCTTAATCCTCAGTACTGGTAAATCCACAGCAAATGGGTCTTTGCAGTTGTATTAAGGACCTGAATACCCTGGATTTTGTAGGGCGATCCAATGTAATTACAAAGGTCCTTAAAAGTGGGAGAGAGAGGGAGAAAAAGAGTGTCAAAGAGATATGACAATGTAATTAAGCTTCAAAAAACTGCTACATTGCTGGCTTTGAAGATGGGGAAGGAGCCATGAGCCAATAAATGAGTATACCCCCTGAATGCTGAAAAAAGGAAGGAAATAAATTCTCTCCCAGAGCCTCCGAAAGAATGTGGTCATGCTGGCAACTTTATAATAGACTCATGTCAGACTTCTAACCTATGAAACTATAAGGTAATACATCTGTATTGTTTTCGGGCATTAAATTAAAATATTATAGCAGCCATAGAAAACCAATTCATTCCTCAACTAATTTTATAAAGCTAATATATTATTCATACAAATTCCATACAAATTCAGAAAAAAAAGGGAAATTATATGTTGGTCTTACTTATGAATCTAAACAAAAAAGAAAGAAAAGAAAAATACCTGCAAACTGAATCCACCAATGTACATATAAAAAGTAAAAAATATTTTATAATTACATTGGTTTCATAGATATATAAGGATTGTTTAACATAAAGAGATCATAAGAAAAAAAAACACATCTGAGCAGTTTAACAGATTAGAGATCTTTTCAATAAAAATTCACCACACACACACCATACACACGCACGCACACACACAATTACCACACATTTACAATAGAGAGTCAGACCTGGATTTTGTTCTCACTTCCTTGCATAAGTTGCAAAGGAGTTGGTATCTAACACCTTCAGGATAGTATCTGAATTCTTTAATGTGGGAACAACAAGGACAAACATTTTGGTTCCTGCCTCATATTTCTTTTCTTTTCTTTTCTTTTCTTTTCTTTTCTTTTCTTTTCTTTTCTTTTCTTTTTTACCATGTAGAAAGAGTTTAGCAAAAGAAGGGAATTTTCTTAGATGTATATATGTATATATGCTAGCTTCTGAAAACCTTCATGAAATAATCTGGTGAAATGCTAGAGTAATAACCTTTGAAATCAGAAATAAGATAAGGATATTCACCATCGCCTCCTCAACAATATTCCATAGTTTCTAATAAATTTAGGAAAATAATTTAAAAAATTGAGTAGTATAAGAAAAGGAGAAAAATCAGTAGAACTGTCATTTATTTAAACATGATAAAATTTTTTTAGGTGTTTATAGAAAGGAATTTACTGAGGACTAATTTGGTGTTTTGCTATCACTTTCTTCACATTCCTTGTTAATTATGCTATTCCAATCTGGAGTTAATAAATATAAGTTTTTGTATGACTCCACAGATCAGAATGGATATTACTTCCTAAATTTGGATGCTATATGTTCTTCTATTGACACAATCTTTTTTTACATATATGTTTTTATTGACTATTAGAGAGAAAGGGAGAGGGATAGATAGAAACATCAATGAGAGAAAAACATCATGGATCCGCTGCCTCCTGCATGCCCCCAACTGAGGACAGAGCCTGTAACTCAGGCATGTGCCCTGAATGGGAACCTAAACATGACCTCCTGGTTCAGGGGTTGATGCTCAACCACTGAGCCACACCAACCGGGCTATTGATACAATCCTTATCTTAAATATTACCGACTGGTTAGAGAGCACATCACTACTAATTCCTATTACATTTTCATTTAACTAAAACATCTAATTCCAAAATATATAGGATAACCGGATAAACCTGTACTTTATTCATCCTTTAATTTATCCATTCAACAAATATGAATTGAGTGGTATGTATTAAGGATTCCGTTTGACAATGGGGTTTATGCAGCTCACAGTCTAATAGGAAAGACCAACAATAAGTCAATTAAAGTAGAGCGTGCTACATTTTGTGTCATATTAGGTTGGAAGGAAGTCAGGAGGGCAAAATAAAATCATTTTTAGACAGGCCACAGCAGTATATTCAGTCAAGCCTTTGAAAATCTGAAACTCTTTCTACATGGCAAAAAAAGAAAAAGAAAAAGAAAAGAAAGAAATCTGAGGCAGGAACCAGAATGTTTGTCCTTGTTGTTCCCACATTAAAAAATTTAGATACTATCCTGAAGGTGTTAGATACCAACTTCCTTGCAACTTATGTAAGGAAGTGAGAACAAAAGTCTTATACTCACTCATCTATGGGAAATAATGAAAAACATAAACTGATGAACAAAAACAGACCCGGAGACAGGGAAGCATCGATCAGACTGTCAAACCTCGGAAGGTAGGGGAGGGTGGGGTAAGGGGGAGAGATCAACCAAAGGACTTGTATGCATGCATATGAGCCTAGCCAGTGGTCACAGACAACAGGCGTGGTGGGTGGAGGCATGTATGGGGAGAGGTTTGGGATGGGAATGGGGGGATGAGGACACATATGTAATACCTTAATCAATAAAGAAATTTACAAAAAAGTCTTATACTTCTAAAATATTACACTCATCGCCAAAGCAGAAGTATATTAGAAAACTAAAGAAATTACATTATATACTCAAAAATTATGGATGAAATCAGAGGTGAGATAATTTAAGGTTAAGGCTGCAGACTTTTGAATTAGAACCCCCAAGGTAAATCTATTAGTAGGTTAGCCTTTTACAGCTTTTTTATTGTCTTCTCAAATTGCATGATTAAGTCCTGCAATCTAAGATGTGGCATGAGTGGGAATATCAGGTTTAGGAAAACTATCCTAGTACAATCATGTGCTCTTGCAATGCACTGTTATATCATAAAGAAATGAAATTAGCAAACAATGTATGCCTTTTTGTAGTGTGTATGCAACCTTTTCATCCATGAAAAGTTTATTTTTATAATTAAACTGAATGAGCTTACAGTAAAGTGGAGATATTAACTGATAGTACATTATAGGTTTTTACCACATCTTCAAAGTCTGTATCATGAAGTGCCTTAAATGATTAAGAACAGTAATAGGATAGATTAAATCCCTGCCTTAGAAAGGTGTTAAATAGGCTTCTTTTCTAGCCCACCTTCTAATTACTCTCAGAAATAGTAACTAGGCATCAACTCTATAAATACTAACACTGTTGTCTTGGAAGACAAGCTTCACAATAGAAATAGACAGTTTTACACACACCCCTCTGAAACTTCATTTCAGCCTCCTTAGAGTGTGTATTTGCAGCAAGCCAGCCCTTGACAGGCCCCTGAGGGTGCTGTACCACTCTCAGTCAAATGCTCAACAGGAATTATGCTGAAGTGACTCTGTAGTCTAAGTGATTTGCATCTGAGTTCAAATGTTTCAAGTCAAAATGAGTTTTTCCCTGTCTTAAACTATAGAGCCAAATGTCAAGATAAATCAGTTACCTAAATGTTTAAGAAAATTTTAAAGGAACTTTTAAAATGAATGAATGAACTGGTGCACAGATAGCCTATGCCTGTGTGCATTTGAGAAGTAGGATGATCTTCGAAGGGGCCAGAATACTCATCTGCCCACAGCATTTAACTGCATGTGACAACTCTGTTTCCTGAGCACCTGGTATGTAAAATCTGTGGGTTATTCTTTGTTCAATCTTTTGTTCAGAGGGAAAGAATAATTTTTTTATTTATGTAAAGTAGATCAAGTGGCACTGCTCTTCCTTAAAACTCTCCAAACACCTAGTGTTGCACTTGGTATCATCCAAATTCTGTAACTTGGCCCCAGGGCTCTGCATGACATGGCCAGTGCCTTCTCTCACTTATGATGTTCCATTAGACAAGCAGTCTACTTTTTCAAACATATGTCTGGTGGTTCCTCACACATGCAAAGCTCTTGGCCACATCAGGATATTTTCACTTGTTCCTAAAACCCAAAGCACTCTCCTCTAGACAGTACTTGACTAATTTCTACCCATCTTCAGGTCTCAGTCCAACTGTGACTTCTGGATGTTTTTGGAAAAGACTGATATCCCCTAATCCATTATATTTTCCAAACACAATTATGTTTTCTTTCCTAGCAAAGATAGACTGCATGTAAGGAGTAAGTTGATGAAAGGAGTTATATTGACATATTGGGAGGAGCTTCATTCCATAGTGAATATACTAAAAATGACACAAATTGTATTGCAGTTATAAAAGTTGGTGATCATATACTTGTGTTTTTATTTAACTGATGTATGTCTTCCACATTTAAACACTACATATTAACAACCTTTCAGGATAATGATCATTTTTGTTTTGTTCACCACTGCATATTCAGCACTCACACATGACAGATTATTTTTTATAATAAATGTATAATTTATTAAAAATAAACATAGTTAAATTAAATGAAAAACTATGCAGACAGATATCAGATAATTCAGTACTAACTGAGAGCAATCCAGCACATGGGTAGGGATCAAGTGATATTTTGGCCATTATATTTCAAAAAAAGTAGATCAGTAAATGTTTCCTGAAGTTTTGCTAACCCCCATTTTAGTTTAAAGTAAAATTACCAGTAAAAAAAAGATTTAATTTTAAATAACAGCTTTCATAAATAATTGATATATTTTTATCTGTAAGTCCAGCACCATTTGTTGAAAAGTTTTTCCTGTATTGGATTGTTTTTATATATGCTTAGGGCTGTTTTGGGATTTTCTCTTCTGCTCTATTGATCTATTGGTCTATCTTTAAAATTATATATATATATATATCAAAGAGGAAGGGAAAGGGAGAGAGAGAATCATTGACCATCTGCCTCCTGCACGTCTCCCATTGTGGATGGAGCCCACAACGCTGGTATGTGCCATGACCAGGAATTGAACCATGACCTCCTGGTTTATAGACAGACACTCAACCATTGAGCCATGCTGGTTGGGCTATTGGCCTATATTTACACTATTACCACACTATCTTGATTACTATGGATTTTTCATAATTCTTAAAATATGATAGTATAATTCTTCTGACCTCATTCTACTTCAAGAATATTTTGTTTATTCAAGATCCTATTTTTATACAAATTTGTCAGTGTCTTAAAAATATAACCTTTTGAAATTTTGATTAAGAGTGCATTAAATCTATACTAATTTGAGGATCATTGAGATCTTAGCATGTTCTTGCCTTTCAATCCATGAATAAGATCTTATTCACTTATTTAGTGTTATTTAATTATTTTAAACTACTTCATAAGTATTTTACTTTTGATGCTATTATACATGTTTCCTATATTTCACTTTCCAATTTTTCCTGGTTTATTTATAAAAATACAATTCCTTTTTTTTTTACTATTGACTTTACATTTAGTAACTTGTAGTTACTTCTTAGTTCTAGTAGATTTTGGCAGTTTCTTGGGGTTTTCAATGTATATAATCATATTGTCTTTGCATAAAGGTACTTTTATTTCTCCCTTTTCAATCATTTCTCCTTTTATTTATTTTTCTTGCCTCACGGTACTGGCCAGTAACTATGTTGATAATTGTAAACTTTTCATAGGTGCATTTGATCAGATTTAGGAAGCTCTCCCTGTTGCTAATATGTTGAGAGTTTCTTTTATTTATTATAAATGGGAGTTGATTATAAATATATAATTTTACCGACTTCATTCTTGAAAGGGGTGAATAAAATTGATTAATTTTAAAGTATTAACCTAGTCATTAATTCTTGAGGTAAACTACATTTGTTTGTGATATATTATAAATTTTATATGTTACTGGGTTAAAATTGCTAATATTTTGTTAAGGATTTTTGCATTATTCTTCATGATGAATTTTGAGCTATAACTTTCTCAAAATATCTTTACAGAAAAGTTATCACTTTATTTCGTTCTTAAAAGTTAATAATTAACCAGTAAAGCCAGCTCATTATAGATAATAAATGGTATATTTTAAAGTACAGTGGGGAATAAGAGAATTTTTATACAAACCAGTTTTCCAGTTTTTAATTCTAGCCTCCATTCTTTCATTTTCTCATTTTGATGTTGCTATGTAATAATATGAGTTAAAAAGTGAACTGAGATAATAAAATAAAAAAACACATAGCATTTTATTGTCCCTGGTGAATATAACTGGCAGGACAAAATAAAGAATAGCATCTACTAAAGGGAATACTCTGGAATGGTATTGGTATGGAATTTATTTATTCTTACTCCTTTCTGGTAAGAAGTTGTTAAAGTTCAAGAGGGTTTACCTGTGTAGAGGAAATGGGGTAGTTTATCTCTTTAAATTAAAGGAGATTTCATTCATTTATTAAAGACTAGAGGCCCAGTGCATGAAATTCGTGCACAGGGGGAAGAGGGGCAACTCAAGCCTTCTGCTCTCTCCAGCTCTATGGCTGCTGCCATTTTTGTTGGGATTTATTTATCTTCTATAATTGAAACTTTGTAGCCTTGAGTGGAGTCCAGAGCCAGCAAGGGTGTGTGCAAAGCTTGGCTTCCTCCATTGCTGGGGAAACCCAAGCTTCCTGCTCTCTCCCTGGCCGTAGCCATCTTGGTTGGGCTAATTTACATACTCACTCCTGATTGGCTGGTGGGTATGGCTTGTGGGTGTAGCTGAGGTATGGTTAATCTGCATATTACTCTTTTATTAGATAGGATGTTGTAGAAGTGAGTATAATCTTCCTCGCAATCAGAACTTTCTACTAGCTAATAGTAACCTTGAAAAAGAGATAGATAGAAATTCAAAAACCTCCTCCATCTTCCTGTTCTCTTCCCTTATCCCAAGCCCAACTTCCTTATTATTAGAAATGTATATATTAATGTAGAATTAGTAACAACTGCTTTTTATCACTTGGCATTGTAGACTTTTCTGTTTAATTAGTTTAATACTGCAGAAGTTTAATCCTACAGTAAATAAAAGCCTAATTAGCATGTTTAACACACACATACATGTTTGAGAAAAAACTACACAGTAATAGCATAAATATAAAATCATCATGTATCAAGGAAGGAAATATAAAAATAATGAAGTTCTCATTTATGCAACTCATCATGTTCATCAATGTGCTAACTGGTCCCTGATCTATTATTATACCACTATCTATTTCCTTTCCCTCTTCTTAGCTCTTTAGCCAGAAATTTTGGACACTTTGCCAAATAGAGTAGCTTACACTTTTATTCTTAGGTATATAAGCCATTTACAGAGTTACCTGGTCAGAGTTGTAGTAGTTTTCCTAAAAAATATTTACTACCAAACCTATTTCTCTATGATATTTCAGTGGTATTACATCTAGACAATGTAACTTTATTTCTGCCTGCTCCCATAATGATATTAATGGTCTAAAATGGTCAAATGACAATTTTAGTTTCTAATTATTTTTATTCCTGGTTCTTTACTTGAAAACAATGAAAGCTAATGTGAAAATAAATAAGTTAATGGGTGTGTGTGTTTGAAATTCACTGGTATTTTTATGCATTCCAATATTTGGGTTAGTTTTAGTAGAAAGGCATATTTAAAAGGGAAACAGACAGCTTTTACAAGTATTGGCAGAGTTGAAGCCACAACTCTTGTTTGAGTAATGAAGAATGAGGCTCTCCAAAGATGTTTCTGATTCTGTCCTATCAGGCTGCTATCATATCAACAAGCCATAGCAAAAGCTGTTTATGTCAACAGCGTTCTGATGCTGCCACAATACTAACAGCAAAGTATGCAAGACCAAATCCTGAGTTAAAGGTATGTGTGTGTGTGTGTGTGTGTATGTGTGTGTGTTTCTGATTGGCAGAACAGTAATTACCTACTGAACCTTAGTTGCAAGGGACTCTAAAAAAAGGGAGTTTTTATTATTCTATCTCGTGCACATGAAAAGTGGTTTGAAATGGGTATTGAGTAACTCATTACAATATACAAGACACTTGGTAAAAAATATTCCTTCTTTGAATAATTAAACATTTAGTCTACCAGAGCCCAGAATGGAAAACATATACAACAACCTGAAAGTTACCACCCAAATTCATAAATATTCATCTTCAACATAAATCCACTGCTGAGACTTCAATAAAGAATTCTCACTCTTCCAGTACTTCCAGATTTTGGAATGCATGAAAATACCACTGAATCTCAAACACACACACCCATTAACTTATTTATTTCCCCATTAGGTACGCTTGTTATGCACATGTACGACTATGCAGAATATCATTATGGTATATAGGTAATTTGGTAAGTCCACAAAATATGTTACTGTCAGAGTTAAATTCAGAATAAGTATCTAAACAGTCAAGGAAAAATTTACTGCTCACTTAGTGATGGGAGGTATCTAATAGACTCAATCTGCCACTAAGGTGCCTTGCAGCCTACCTTGATGCATGTACTGTAAAGAAGTCTCAAGGCCAGTTTGAATTTCTAAAAATATGTATGTTCCAGCCTCCAGACAGGGTTCCAGCAGTAATGATAGAATCAGTTGTGATGGTAGGTTGACCTTGTGGAAGGAAGTCTGTGTCATTGTTCCCGTGCATAGTCTACTTCCCTATCTGATGGCAGTTTTTTCAAGATAATTAAATAAGCAGTGTCATGGATGGCAAAGGAGGATAACTGATAGTCACAAAACATGTCTTCTTACCTCTTTCAGTTGTTAAAACTTTCTTTCTGAGGGACTATTTTGGTGAACATTCACAGAGATACACTCAAGTTCAGGGACCATCCAGAAAGGTTTATTTACATACTCTTTCTCCTATCACATTGCCATTAACTCAGACCATTTGACTACACTGTTAAACATTGGCCAGTCGATCCCTTCTTCTGGTTTAAGTATATTAAAAAATGCACTACTCAAAGTTCTGCCATTGCACTTCCAGGACACAATGATAGAAGATGTAGTACCACAACTTCTATTTCTAGATGCAGAAGAACTATTTTAGAAACCCTCAGAATTTTTAATTTTATCCTGACTTCACTCTAGAATTTTAAATCTTATTTTGAATCTTTTATTTTAGATTATATAATGCTATAAAAAAGAAATGTATATCCTCTTTCTCTGGATTTGTTATATTTGCTTTAAGTTTTCTACAATATTATTTTGTCTAATTCTTCAGAGTTTCAACCTAAGTGAACACATGGTCAGTGGGTCACAGGAGATAACCCAATTAACTTGTTTGGACCTCATATGCCACAGGCTACTTGCCATCCTAAAATAAGGAAAGAACTCAATAAATGTTAATCTTCCTTGGCCTGGCATTCAATTCTAAATATTTTACATACCCCTGGAGAGCTACTGCCTACAGTTTATTTCCTAGTACCAACATCTGTATAACCTAAGGTTCCATTTTAATGACAGGAAACAGAAACCAACTCTGGACAAATTAAGAACAATAACAACAAAAAAATTTATTTGAAAAATAGCTGGGGTAGAAAATAGGAATCAAAGGAATAACTGGAAAAGTGAGGTTTATGGAAAGTTTGAGAGAGGACCCCAACAGGATCGTTCTCTCTTTAGGAAGTGTCCACCAAAATAATGCTACTCCAACAAATGCCTGTATGTTTATGTTGATAGTTTTCAAATTCCTTGAGTAACTTCTCGGATTGACTCAGTTTGGAATTGTTTTTAAGGGAGTGGGCTCAAGAGGATGGAAGCCAGGTCACATGGCAAGTAAAAGTTAATAGGTCTCCTGCGTATGAGACCCTTTTCCAGAGAAAGGGAGGAAGCATTGAAGTGAGGAAGTCGTCAGATAGTGCTATACTCTTCCCTTAGGCCACTGCAGTAGGGTAGAAAACACTAAAAGGCACAAGTCATCTTCAACATTTATAAGACTCATTCTTACCTATCATTAATACATTTCTTCTCTATTTTATCCCCAAAGTTAGTGGTTATATAAAATTGTCATTTTTGTCTAGTAAATGCATTGAAACTCTAGTCTTTCCTAAAGAATTTACCAATTGTATTCTTTATTAGCACATCTACTAAAATTATGAGTCAATAGCCATTATCAAAGGTTTTTCCTTACAAGTTTCAACTACTTATTTCAGCTAATTTAGAAATTGTAAAATGTTTAAACCCATGTAAAATCAATGAAGTATATATTTTCATATGTTAAAATTTATTTCTTTTGCCTGCAGCTAACTTTTTTTGCATTTTTAAAATTTATGGTAAGTGTGCTGAAAATCAAACAGAAAATAGCACTCCAGTTTCTTAAATAACTATTCATATGGTTATTGGGTTTATTTTGGAAAGAGTTTCACTAAAGTCAGATAAAAAGAAAATTGCTAGACAAAAATGTTAAAGGTGTTAAATAAAATTCAAGAATGATAAAGATTGCAAAACAGGGGTACTTTTAACTCTTGTCTTTGGCTCTGGATCACTTTTATTCATGCCATAGTCGTCATTTGATCATCATTTGAGTTGAGCGTTGCATTTGTGCAAAACCCTTGTCAGGATTCTATGTAGGTAAAAAACACACACATACAAAGAAATACAAAACACACACACACACACACACACACACAAATTGCTGTAAAAGTAAAAATTAATTTGTGAGCCTTAAATGAAGATAAACTACATAATGGACACATTCATTACATAATTTTTTTTTACTTCCATCTCTTTAAATAAGCTCAGTGTTCTTATAACTTTCTCTATTGTATTCTTACATTGTTCATTTGGCTATACAACCCTGTTGTTGGTCTTTTAGATGTTTTTGACAGAAAATCCAAGTGTTTTCTCCTCTAGTCAATATGTTTGCAATAATTTGTGACTGACATAAATTCTAATAATAAAAGTATAATTATTTTACAGAAAATAGTAAGTCACAGTAACTCATAGTAGAAAGAGAGAAGATTTTTAAAACTTTGTTGTGAACTTAAAGAATGGGTTTTCTAATCCATATGACTAGGCCCATCAAAATTATTAGCACATCAGGAAACCAAAGGAAAGTAGCTTGAAAAGAATAACCTAAATAAGAGATTAGAACATGAAGCATATGTGTGTACTAAGACATGATATAAAACAAACTGAACAAAAATAAATATTGTATTACCAAGATATGATATTGGATAATTAAATGCGACACACAATATTAATCTTTACACTATAGTGAAACAGACACTCTTTATTTCTATTTTATCAGCAAATTTAAAAAAGGCTTATAGTGTGCTAATCATAGACAAAGAAGATAATCTTTGCTGTTTTTACTTTTCACATAAAGAAAATAAGCTATATAATGATATATTACATAAATATCCATATTGGGCACAGTGAAAATCAGGCATATTTTAAATATTTTCAATGAGAAGTATGAATGACAAGGATGAGATTTATTGGCATAAATAAATGTATGAGAAATGTATGGACAACTAGCATCTCTTGCTATAAATTCTCCCCCCTTCAAGAATTTGTAATAGATGCGAGGACAAATGACATATAGGTTCCAATGGATGGAAAATAAAATTTATTATTCACCCAGTAAAGCACACAAGGATTTTTCCCAGCTGAAGGGTTCAGCTTCTCTAACAAATAAAGCAAGAGCAAAGCAGAGAGTAGTTTCCTGGCAGTGGGGATGGGTAAGAGTCTATGCGGGGGGTTGTCAGGGGATGTATCACTGACCTCATGGGATGACTGGCTTACTAGGTGTGGCATTTCAGTAGAGATTTGGATTGAGAATATATAATAATAAAAGTGTAATATGCTAATTAGACCAGACAACCTTCAGGGTGAAGCTGGGGTTGCAAGGGCCGAGCCCCTTGCACAAATTTCATACATCAGGCCTCTAGTATAATAATAATCACCTTTAGTAAAATAGTATATTTAAAATAAGGGAAAATTAGGCTTTTCTGAAAAATGTTATCTACAGATATTTATAGTGTATAGTCTGTATCATACATTGTGTTAGATGCTCTAGTGTATATAAAAATATTTTTAAAAGCATGAATATTATTTTAACATGTAAATCATTTCCAGAAAAATACTTTCAGTGAAATAGATTACATAATATAAAACCTGACTTTTTTTCTGTATGTTATATTCAGTCAATATTTTTCTCTGTGATAAGGAACAAACCTGTATGCTTTTTATTTTAAAAGTGTCACTGGTTTAATTAATGCTAATAGGTTAAATGAAATATGTTTTATAACGTTTAATATTCTTCATAGAAAAGTTCTGATTTATTTCCTACCTATCCAAATATAGGGATCCTATTTATTTATGCTAGACCTGAGTAAAAGAAATCTTGATTGAGACAGAATACTTTTCTATTTTTAGACAATCCTAATGAACTTTCTTAATCCCACCAGCATCAAAGGGCTGACTGGTGTGTGCTTAAAGGAAGAAATTTTCTAGGCAATATTTTAAGACATGAGTTGTGTTTTATTCTTTTGTAAAATTAATAAAAAATAAGGAATGGCCTTTTCTGTTTTCCAAAATAGAAGGTGAATCATATAGTAACAGCATTGTTTGGGTAGTTTTTATTCCTAAAACTCTGGGCATACAGAGTTTGCCTACAACCTTACTAAAAATGGGCCTATACCTTAACAGATACCTCATCAAAGAAGATATACAGATGACAAATAAGCAGACGAAAAGATGCTCCACATCATATGTTACCAGATAAAATTTAAACAGCAGTGAGCTGTACCCATCTCCTGAGGCCAAACAGATGAGTAATAACATCAATCACTGTGAGGCTATTGAGCAACAGGACTCTCATTCATTGCTGGGGGAATGCAAAATGTTACAGCCACTTTGTAAGTTTGGCACTCTTTTACAAAATTAAATATACTCCTACCATATTATCCAGAAATTGTGCTCCTTGGTATTTGCTCAAAGGAGTTGAAAATTGATTTCTATTTAAAAACCTGCCCATGAATGTTTACAGCAGCTTTATTTATAACTAGAGGCCCTATGCATGAAATTTGTGCATGGGGAGGAGGGTGTCCCTCAACCCAGCCTGCACCCTCTCCAATCTGGGACATCCCTCTCACCATACGGGATTGCTGGCTCCTAACCACTCACCTGCCTGTCAGCCTGATAGCCCCCTAACTGCTCCCCTGCCAGCCTGATTGACGCCTAACTGCTCCCCTGCTGGCATGATTGTCCCCAACTGCCCTCCCCTGGCAGCTGATTGCCTCCAACTGCCTTCCCCTGCAGGGCTGAGGGGACTGGAGGACTCTGGCTGGATGAGGTGGGGCTTAGGGGACTCGGTGCCGCCATCTTTGTGGCTGTGGGCACCGTCATCATGTGAGGGTGTGGCAGTCAATTAGCATATTCCCTTTTTATTGGCTGTGGGTGCTGCCATCTTTGTGAGGGCATGATCGTCAATTAGCATATTCCCTCTTTATTAGATAGGATTGCCAAACTTGTTTGCTTGAAGTTTTGTCCTTCAGCATGTGAATGGATGAGTAAATTGTGGTCCATCCAGACAATGGAATATTATTCGACATTAAAAAGAAATGAGCTATAAAGTCATGAAAACACATGGAAGAAACTTAAATGTGTATCAGTAAGTGGAAGGAACCAATCTGAAAGGCTTTCTGCTATACATTTCCAACTTTATAATATTCTGGAAAAGGCAAAAAATTTTAAAATTAAGAATAGAGTTATATATAACCCAGTAATCTTTCTTCTGAGTATCTAACTGAAAAATTTTAAAACATTTATTTGTAAAGATATATGTAGCCCTGTCTTCATTGCAGAATTGTTCACAGTAGCCAAGACATGGAAACAACCTATATATCTTTTGATGGATGATTGGGTAAAGATGTGGTACATATATAAAATGGAATGCTATTCAACCATAAGAAAGGATGAAATACTGCCATTTGCAACAACATGGATGGATCTTGAAAGTGTCATGCTAAGCAAAATAAGTCAGACAGAAAAAGTCAAGAACCATAAGATTTCACTCATATGTGACATATAAAACTGAAAACAACAAATGAACAAATAAAACAAACAAACAAACTCATAGACCCAGACAACAATATGCTGGTTACCAGAGGGGAGAATGGGAGATGGAAAGATGAAGAGTGTAAAGAGTGGGAGGTCAAATATATGATGGTGAAGGGAGATTAGACTTTGGGTGGTGAGCACACAATGCAGTATATGGATTATGTAGTATAGAATTATACACTTGAAATTTATGTTATTAAACAAAGTCACCCCAAAATATTTAATTAAAACAAATTATTCAGACAACAAAAAGGTCAGTGTTTCTAGGATTGTGAAGAAGGTAGTGAAATAACTATGTATGATCCTGTAATAGTAAATACATGTCTTCGTACATTTTTTCAGTACCACAGAATGTACAAAAACAAGAATGAAGCATAATTTAAACTATGGACTCTTGGTAAATATGGTGTATCAATGTAGGTTCATCAGTTGTACTCTGGCAGGCATGTTAATAATGGAGAGACTATGATGTGTGGGAGCAGGGAGTATATGGACAATTTCTGTACCATTTGCTTAATTTTGCTGTGATACAAAAACTGCTATAAAAAATAAAGTCAGTCTTTTTAAAAAATATGAGTTTACGTCAGCTTACTATAAATAGTAAACAGTAACTATTATTAACAGTAAACTATTTTTCATATTAGCACTGTGTTTAGAATCACTAATCAGTCTTTCATTGATTATAAGACACATAGTGAATTTAGATTTCCTAATGTCCATTTAGCTCTAATGCTAAAGACAGAATAAGAAATAGTAAAAACTCTATCATGTGCACTGTGAAACCATATATTGTAGTTCATTAATTCATTTGTGCAAAACATTATACTAATTAATAATATTATAACCTCACTTGGGGAAGTTAGCTATGATTTTATTGATGGTCATAGATTGCATCCTGGGTCTCATTTAGCTTTCTTTTAATTCACACTACCAGCAACAAATAGAAATGGAACCAGAGTGATAAGTCAGCACAAATCCATAAATTATACCAGAAAAAGATCTCAAAATATATTTCCAGCTGATTTGTTCTGTTCTGCCACCTCTGAATTTCCTGTTAATACAGATAATTACTGCAGCCAAGTCCATCCTCCAAAATGGTATTGCTATAGTAGATCATTATATTTATTGTATGTATCAGAGATACATTTTTCAGTGCATCAAGTAGATACAATGGGTTATGATGGACAAAATGTAAAAATTATAATTTGCAAAGGCCCTACAGCACTGCACAGAATATTACTAAACAAAAGAAAAATTTCTGACTTTTTTTACCTTTCAATTTACACATAACTTAAATTTACTTTCTTTTCAGTCAATACCAGATTGTTAGAATCTCACATCTCCTGTGTAATTTATCATTTATTGAAGCACATGGCTCTTATTTTAAACACAAATCAAAACTTCAGAGAATTACAAATTAAATTATACATACACAACTTCTGTCATTTTTATCACAGTCATAACATAGCCAGCTGCTTCTGAGATGATATCAAGTGACAATTAAAATAGCACCAATAATGTCACACTACAGTTAGGTACGGAAAATATTTTATCTGCAAAAAGCAAGAAGTATATTTAGATGGTTGGGATTTATGTTCCATGTTAAAAGAACAGACGCCTTGAAAGATTAATCTTTGGTGCCATGATGTCTATTTGTGCAGAATGTTGGACACAATGGGGATTTTGTGGGCCAGATGCCTGCCCTGTCCAACTTTATTCCTCTAAGCAGTGGTCTCCAAATACCTTCTGCAGACCACTAGTTCAACAGAATACTAATAGGCATCCTGTCACAAATGGTTTTTATTGTCAGGTAAAATGTTGAAACACTGTGTTAAAGTGGCACGTATTTCTCTCCAATGAACTGTCAGACTTTAATATGCTCACATGTATTATGGATCTTCTAGAGAAAATGCATCACTTCCCAAAATTACTTAACTATAGAACCAGTGTCAGAATAAACAAACCATTAGGCAGATAAAATATGTGTTTGGGACACTAGCACATTTGGGAAGAAAAAAAACATTATATCAATATTTAATATTTGTTTAAAACATCAAGGAAATTAACACCAGAGAAATACAGAATTTTGTTGGACTTGTTACATTTATTCCACAGTAATGTGCTTATTTTAGTATGCATTGTGAGTATAAACTTGTTTTTTTTTAATGCTTAAGGCCTTCAATGGAATTGATCCAGAACTTTTTTTTTTTTCCAAGAAGCAACTATTGGGGTAATGTTGCAAGGAACATATTTAGGAAATTGCTGTTCTAAATTCTGCTTTCCATATTTTTCTCATCTAAAGATAGTATAATACTTTTCCTTCCTGGAACCTTCTGGCACTAACAGTTCCCCTGGAATAACCACAAGTCTGATGTGGCTGCCTCAAGTTTTGTGAATAAAGGAGGACCCAGCCACCTCCTTAGAATATACAAGGGCCAAAGTTCAATTTAGGATACACGGTGACACTGACAAGGTCTCCTGCTTTGAGCAGTGGGAGCATTGGGGCAAGATGACCTGCATTAACCCAAATCTCCTCTCATTGAGTTCATCAGGATTCTGCTTAACAGGAGAACTGACAACCAGCGTAAGGACCAAACCAAAGCAAACCAGCAAAGTGGTCATTGTTAGCAGCCTCTTTTTCAGTGTTCTTTCTCTTCTGTTATATCCCAGCCAGCCATGCACTCTGGAACCCCCAAACAACCTTCTCTCTTACTCAGATCCTTTCTACTGCAACACACCACTTCCCCACAGCTCAGCCCCCGGTGTTAATGTGCTCTCTCTTCAAATTCTCATCTAAATGAGAGTAAGTGAGTTTTCCAATAGCTTTATCACATGAAAAGAGAAAAGAACTGGAGCAGAGACTACAGAGAGGAGAATCATACTTGACTTAACCAAACAGAGGAAGTTAACACCAGTGTCTTCTGAGATATATGCCAAAGTCAAGTAAGGCAGTTTGCCCTGAAGGACCCACCGAAAGCTCAAACCTACTAAATTCAGGGATCCAGTGGAGTTAAAAACAGGGATTGGTCAAAAACAGTTCTGTAAACCAATAGAGTTCATTACTATTTTTACCTTCAGAAATCGTATGCACTGCCCCTCTACCCAAAATGAAAGGATTATTTTCAAGAGAAAACTAAAGGGTCTCAGGGAAAACATTCCTGCAGATATTCATAAATGAGATGAGTGTAATGAAAAGTCTGGCTTATTTTATGATCATTATGTTGAAGTCAACTAAAGCAGTGCTTCACAAACTGGCATGTGCATGTGAATTGCTTGATATCGTACTGAATGCAGATTTTGACTCATTGGTTCTGGATAGTGGCCTGAGATTTTGCACCAGCGCTTCTGCATTTGTGCTGGTCCATGAGCTACACTTTGAGTGAAAAGGCACTAGCCAACAAACTGCAGATGTGCTCAGAGTAATCAGTCCGTTTTACTGCTTCAGTCTTAAATATGTGAGACATACAAGTTGGCAGCTATTTGAAGGAAACTTCCTATATAAAAGACAGAGACCAAGATGGATATTAGAAGGAAAAAGAAAACATGGAGGATATGGAGACAATGTTATGTACAAAATAAATATCAAAAAAGTGAAAAATGTAACCCTCCTCTACATAGCATCATACATGAAGTTTATTTATAAAACTAAAACAAGATTCTAGGGAGAAATTAAAATCAGCAAACCAGAAGGTAATTTTAGAAATTCTAGAAATGTAATATACATGAGAAAAATATCAGTAGAAGAGTTAGAAAATAAAATCAAAGAAATCTCCTAGAAAGTAGGATATATGTATATACCAAAGCACTGAAAATAAGAAAGAGTAGTTAGTAAGAATTCAAAATCAATCCATGAGAACCAACATCTTGGGGGGGGGGGGGGAGTTGTTTTAGCAAGAGAAAAAAGGGGGCGCTTTCAACTGTGATGAAGGTCGAGCCTTCAGTGGGTTGGGCAGAATGGAGCCCACCGATTGGATACACTAGCCTGGATATTAGCCTCAGTATGGCTGGTGGGAGGAAGATAAATGCTTATGGCCTCCTCTCCTGAGAACACAACCCTCTGACTGGGAACTGCAGGAAGAAGAGCCCTGTTCTTGGCTGTGTCCAACTAGAGTGGAGTTTTACTCTCTTCTCCTGGAGCAAGGAGGGAGGAGAAAAGGAGTGGGTCTTATTCGTTTAAATACCTCATTGTTTTTACATATATTTAATATATTAGGTTTTAGTATATTTTCTTTAAGAAAAGCTTCTTCTTTTGGTGAATGCTTTTAGAACCGTTTCCAGAAAGTTAAGTGGTTATGTTTTAATTGATTGTGAGAGACAGAAAGGGAGATAGAAACATTGTTGCTTCACTTACTTACAAGCCCTGATTCTTGTGCGAGCCCTGACTGAGAATTGACCCTACAACATTGTCCTATTAGGAGACACTCCAAACAACTGAGCTCCTCCTGGCCAGGGCTAAATTGGTGGTTTGTTTGTTTGTTTGTTTGTTTGTTTTAAATGATTTTCACCAGTTTCACTGAGGAAAGGGTCCTCAGGCTATTATATCAGAAATGACTCTGTGACCAGTTTTGATTTTATACCACAATTCAACTTGTCTTAGAGTCAATCACATTTCCTTTAAAATTAAAATAATGTGACCTAATCTTCCAGGTTTTTGTTAGTATTAAGTAATGTATGCATATAAAATGTTTAACATCATATTTTTCATATGAAACACATTTTTATAAAGAGGAACTATTAGGGCCGTTAATCAAAAGTGATAATATGCTCTGTATTCTGAGCAAATCAAAGGAGATGCCTCCATTAGAGTTAATAGACTAGTGGAGGAAATAGACAATAAACAAATAAATATATAAAATCCTGTCAGTAAGTGCTAAGCACAATAAAGAAAAATAAAGCAGGTGGACAAAATGGCGGCGGAATAGAAGGACATGTCCTGAGCCTTCTCCTGGAGCAAATAGAGGAGGCAGCTGAGACGAGCGGAATCCAGCCCGAATTGGCGAAGGAGGCACAGCTGGTGAGACAGTTTGCAGCTGGGAAGAGCAGGGATCCCCCGGATAAAGGTAAAATCAAAGATCTAGGCAGTAGAATCTCCCGGACCTCTGTGCCCAGAAGGTCAGGGAGAAACTACACAGTGCCAAGCCGCGTCCCTGAGGACAGGCAAGGTCTGAAGGATTTTAGACCATAGAGTCTGGATTTGGGATCTGAGCTCAAAGGCAGCCTTTAAGAGCTGCCAGACCGCGGAGTGCCGGCAAGAGAGGAACTGGCAGAGACACGGTCCTTCCTCGCGCTGGGGCCTGCGCTTTTCCCCACTGAACCTAGTTCGTGGGACCTTTTGGAAACAGGCGCTTACCTGTGACAGAAGTGCGGGAGAAGGGGTAGAGTTGTGGAACCTGGGCAGAGTGGGCAACGGACGGTCCAGGAGAAGTGGTAGCAAGTCTGGTGCTGACTCATATCTAAGCCCACAGAATCCATTTTCTCCTGAGAGATAGCCCCTCCCCCCAGTCTCCAGGCAACCAATATAGCCACACCCAGATTCCACCCTGATTAACGCCAAGGAATCTGAATACTCCCTGAGGCCATAGGATCTACTCTAAAGAGAAATCTTTAGAAGCTAAGCACCTCAATTACACTAGATAACCAAGCCCAGGAGAACAGATTTCACCAGTAGCACCATCACCAAAAGAACCTGGGTAGCAAAGCAATTGGATCTACAATTAAAACATTTCAGGAAAACATGGGGAGACAAAAAAGCAATACCCAAAGGAAAGAAAAAGAGGAATCAGCAGAAAGGGAGTTAAATGAAATTGAGGCTAGCAGCTTAACAGAGAGAGAATTCAGAGTAATGGTTCTAAGGATGTTTAAACGGATGGATGACAAATACACACAACTCAATGACAAATACACACAACTCAATGAGAACTACAAGGAACTGAATGAAAATGTCACCAACGTGAAAAGAAACCAAGAGGAGATGAAGAACGACATAGCTGCAATAAAGAACACATTGGAAGGCTTAAACAGTAGACTAGAAGAGGCTGAGGACCGCATCAGTGAATTAGAAGACAAGGTAGGAAAACACACACAAACACAGCAGCAAATGGAAAGAAGACTTAAAAAGCAAGAGGAGAGCCTAAGGGAGCTTTGGGACAACACAAAATGAAACAATATTAGAATAATAGGGATACCAGAAGGTGAGGAAGAGAAGCAAGGAATAGAAAACCTGTTTGAAGAAATAATGACGGAGAACTTCCCTGATATTGGCAAGAAAAAAACTATGCAAGTCCAAGAAGTACATAGAGTCCCAAACAAGTTGAACCCCAAAAGACCAACACCAAGACACATCATAATTAAATTGGCGAATACCAATGACAAAGTAAGAATCTTAAAGGCTGCCAGAGAGAGACAGAAAGTTACCTACAAGGGATCTCCTATTAGAATATCAACTGATTTCTCAACAGAAACACACCAGGCCAGAAGGGAATGGAATGAAATATTCAAAGTGATGCAAAGCAAGGGTCTGAATCCAAGAATACTATACCCAGCAAGGTTATCATTCAAAATTGAAGGGGGAATCAGGAGCTTCACAGACAAAAAAGGGCTAAGAGAGTTTATCACTACCAAGCCAGCAATGCAAGAAATGCTGAAGGGACTGCTATAAAAAGAAGAAAGAGAAAGGCAAAAAGAAACACAAACACTAAGGGGGAAAATATGACAACAAACATGTACTTGTCAATAATAACATTAAATGTAAATGGATTAAATGCACCAATCAAAAGACATAGGGTAGCTGAATGGATAAGAAAACATGACCCATATATTTGCTGTCTACAAGAGACTCACCTCAGAGCAAAGGATTCACACAGACTGAGAGTGAAGGGATGGAAAAATATTTTTCAAGCAAATGGAAATGAGAAAAAAGCTGGGGTAGCAATACTTATATCTGATAAAATAGACCTCAAAGTAAAGGGCATAACAAGAGATAAGGAAGGCCACTACATAATACTAAAGGGAGCAATTCAACAAGAAGATATAACTCTGGTAAACATATATGCACCCAACGCAGGAGCACCCAAATACATAAAAAAACTCCTGGAAGAGATCAAGGGAGAGATCGACAACAATACAATCATAGTAGGAGACTTTAATACACCACTGACATCACTGGATAAATCCTCCAGACAAAAAATCAGCAAAGAAATAGCAATTCTAAATGACACACTAGATCAGATGGACCTAATTGACATCTTCAGAGCATTTCACCCCAAAGCCTCGGAATATACGTTCTTCTCAAGTGCCCATGGGACATTTACAAAAATAGACCACATATTGGGTCACAAACAAAGCCTCCCTAAATTCAAAAAGATTGAAATCATATCAAGCATTTTCTCAGACCACAATGGCATAATATTAGAAATAAACTATAATAAAAACATTCCAAAAAATTCAAACACATGGAAACTGAATAGCATGCTATTAAACAATGATTGGGTGATCAACGAGATCAAAGAAGAAATTAAAAACATCCTGGAGAATAATGACAATAAAAACACAACAATGCAAATGCTATGGGACACAATGAAAGCAGTCTTGAGAGGGAAGTTTATAGCTCTACAGGCCTACCTCAAAAAACAAGAAAAAATGGTAATAAATCTTCTAACTCAACAACTCAAAGAATTAGAAAGAGAGCAACAAGAAAAGCCCACAGTGAGCAGAAGGAAGGACATAATAAAGATCAGAGCAGAAATGAATGACATAGAGACCAAAAAAACAATACACAGGATCAACAAAACCAAGAGCTGGTTCTTTGAAAGGATAAACAAGATTGATGAACCTCTAGCCAGGCTCACCAAGAAGCAAAGAGAGAGGACCCAAATAAACAAAATCAGAAATGAAAGAGGTGAAATAACAACAGACCCCACAGAAATACAAAGGATTGTTAAAAAATACTATGAACAACTCTATTCTAACAAACTACACAATCTGGAGGAAATGGACACATTCCTAGAAAAATACAACCTTCCAAAACTCACACAGGAAGATTCTAAGAATCTCAATAGGCTGATAACTATGGAAGAAATTGAAGCAGTCATCAAAAAGCTTCCAGCAAACAAAAGCCCAGGGCCTGATGGCTTCACAGGGGAGTTTTACCAAACATTCAAGGAAGAACTAAAACCTATCCTCCTCAGACTATTCCAGAAAATTCAAGAAGAAGGACCACTTCCAAACTCCTTCTATGAGGCCAGCATCACCCTAATACCAAAACCAGACAAAGACAACACAATGAAAGAGAATTACAGGCCAATATCCCTCATGAACATAGATGCCAAAATCCTCAACAAAATTCTAGCAAATCGAATCCAGCAGTACATCAGAAAGATTATACACCATGACCAAGTAGGATTTATCCCAGGGATGCAAGGATGGTACAATATTCGCAAATCAATAAACGTGATACATCACATAAACAAATTGAGAGATAAAAATCACATAGTCATATCAATTGATGCAGAAAAAGCATTTGATAAAATCCAACACCCTTTCTTGATAAAAACTCTCAGCAAGGTGGGAATAGAAGGATCATACCTGAACATAATAAAAGCCATATACGACAAACCCACAGCCAACATCATACTCAATGGGCAAAAACTAAAACCATTTCCCCTAAGAACAGGAACAAGACAGGGATGCCCACTCTCACCACTCCTGTTTAATATAGTGCTGGAAGTACTAGCCATTGCGATCAGACAAGAAGAAGAAATAAAAGGCATTCAAATTGGAAAAGAAGAAGTAAAACTGTCCTTATTCGCAGATGACATGATACTGTACATAGAAAACCCTAAAGACTCCATAAAAAAATTATTAGACTTAATAACTGAATTCGGTAATGTAGCAGGATACAAAATTAATGCCAAGAAATCTATGGCATTTCTATACACCAATAATGAACTTACAGAAAGAGAGACTAAAAAAACAATCCCATTTACCATCGCACCAAAAAAATTAAGATACTTAGGAATAAACTTAACTAAAGAGGTAAAAGACCTATACGTAGAAAACTACACGACACTGAAAAAAGAGATAGAGGAAGACATAAACAGATGGAAGAACATACCATGTTCATGGATTGGTAGAATCAACATCATCAAAATGTCCATACTACCCAAAGCAATCTATAAATTCAATGCACTTCCCATTAAAATACCAACAACATATTTCACAGACCTAGAACGAAATTTCCAAAAATTTATCTGGAATAAAAAAAGAACCCGAATAGCTACAGCAATCCTGAGAAAGAAGAACAAAGTCGGTGGGATCTCAATACCAGATATCAAGTTGTATTACAAAGCTACTGTTCTCAAAACAGCCTGGTACTGGCACAAGAACAGACATATAGATCAATGGAATAGAATAGAGAACCCAGAAATTGACCCAAATCAATATGCTCAATTAATATTTGACAAAGGAGGCATGAACATTCAATGGAGTCAAGACAGTCTCTTCAACAAATGGTGTTGGGAAAATTGGACAGATACATGCAAAAGAATGAAGCTAGATCACCAACTTACACCATACACAAAAATAAATTCAAAATGGATAAAGGACTTAAACATAAGACGGGAATCCATGAAAATACTAGAGGAATCCACAGGCAGCAAAATCTCGGACATATGCCGAAAGAACTTCTTCACTGATACTACTCCTAGGGCAATGGAAGCTAAAGAGAAAATAAACAAATGGGACTACATCAAAATAAAAAGCTTTTGCACAGCAAAGAAAACCATCAATAAAACAACAAGAAAGCCCACTGCATGGGAGAACATATTTGCCAATGATATCAATGATAAGGGTTTAATCTCCAACATATACAGAGAACTCATACAACTTAACAAAAAGAAGATAAACAACCCAATCAAAAAATGGGCAACTGATCTAAGTAGACACTTTTCGAAAGAAGACAGAAGGCAGGCCAAGAGACATATGAAAACCTGCTCACAGTCACTAATCATCAGAGAGATGCAAATCAAAACAACAATGAGGTACCATCTCACACCTGTCAGAATGGCTTTTATCAACAAATCAACAAACAACAAGTGTTGGCGAGGATGCGGAGAAAAAGGAACTCTTTTGCACTGCTGGTGGGAATGCAGACTGGTGCAGCCACTGTGGAGAACAGTATGGAGTTTCCTCAAAAAAATAAAAATGGAACTCCCATTTGACCCAGTGATCCCACTTCTAGGAATATATCCCAAGAATCTAGAAACAGGCTTCAGAAAGGAAATATGCACCCCTATGTTCATAGCAGCACAATTCACCATAGCCAAGATTTGGAAACAACCTAAATGCCCATCAGCAGATGAATGGATTAAAAAACTGTGGTATATCTATACAATGGAATACTACGCTGCGGTAAAAAAGAAGGAGTTCCTACCATTTGCAACAATATGGATGGAGATGGAGAATATTATGTTGAGTGAAATAAGCCAGGCAGAGAAAGATAAATATCACATGATCTCGCTCATTTGTGGAATATAATGAATGGCATAGACTGATGAACAAGAACAGATCCAGAGGCTGAGAAACGTCAATCAGAAGATCATACCTCAGGTAAGGTAGGGGAGGGTGGGGGTAAGGTGGAGAGATCAACCAAGGGACTTGTATGCATGCATATGAACCTAATCAATGGACACAGACAACAAGGGGGCGGGACATTAAGAGTAATTGTTTCATGTGACAAAAATTTTTAAATGAAATTCTCTGTAGACTGAAAATTATTTTGGAAGGAAACAAAGAGAAGTTTCCTTCAAAAGTCATAAGGATTGTAATTGAAAGTCAATATATTTGGCCGCTTGAACTAAAGTAAGTAATTTGTGTTTTTGCCTCCCTGACAAAGTTTATATAAAGCTACAAAAAGAAATTGACAACCAGTTTGAAATGGAATTGCCAGGGCCTAGGGCAAAGAATATCCTTACATGATATTATTCTACAATCTCATTATAATCTTAGATATTTTACAACAGCATACTTTACAATTATCCCAAACAAACTTACAAACTAATTCTTTGAATGGTGGGCAGCAATTTAAAAAAAGGGACATGAAAGGATTTAATCCCTTGCAGAAGGAATTAAGGCACTGGGAAGGCACTTGAGCATCCTATATTGGCCCCTCTTGCCCTTTGTGCCAAGAGGGACCCTCTTCTCACAATCCAATTGCCCTCAGCTGTTACCTGAGCTTTCTGTTCATGCTGAGCTTGAAGCCTCGTGGGGGCTGGTACCAGGGATCTGTCTCACATCCAATTGTGTGAGCTGGGCCCTCACTGGAGAAGAAACCCGAGTTCCCCGAGATATGTGATCAGCACCGGGACCCTGCCAGCAGGCCAGGGGTTCCCAAGGCAGGTGCTGGGTGTGGCGGCCACGGGGTCATAGGCTACCAAGGAGACAGAACTGAACCTCACAGCACCCTGCTTGGCCCCGGAGGATGGCTGGTTAGCCAGAGACGGGTAAGATTCCTCAAGGAAGGAACAACCTAAGACAGGCACAGTCGCAGAGGGGCCATCAGGAGAGAACTTGGGGGGGCAACAGAAGTGGGGCACAGACCCTCACCCCCCCAACATTGCAGGGGCTTGAACCCTCACCCCCTTCTAAAGGAGGTCTCCTACCCCCATGGCTGCTTTGCGCTTCCCACACCCAGCTCAGATCGGGACCCAGGCAACAGAAAGAGACCCGGCCCAGCTCACATCGAGATACAGGTGACAGACAGAGACTTGGCCCAGCTCAGATCGGGACCCAGGTAACAGACAAGAGACTTGGACGACAGCAGTTACCCTATATCTAATTCAGCTGAGCATTTGGAATGCTCAGGGCCCACTCAAGAATGCAAATAATCCTTCCCACTAATATTTACAGGGTAAACTAAGATTGTTGGTAGAGTATTAAATTTGACAGTAAAATAGTAATCGAGTTTTCAGATTAATTTAAATAGGCTAATTGAAATAAGTGAATATTCAAGTACTGGACAAAAAGCTATTCTTAAAGTAATAACTAAAACTTCTATTGGTAGTTCATCTCATGGTAAAATTCCTGAATATGCAATGAACCTAAAGCAGTCATATGTGTGGGGGGAAAAAAAAATTTTTTTTTAATTTAAAGTTATCAAGACTGCATTATAAAATTTACAAAAACCTCCATTAAAAAAAAAAGGGGGGGGGGATAGTAGGGCAATATCATGTAAGGAAAAATATCCTATAAGTAAATTACATCTAGAAAATTTTTACTTTACCAAATTAAGGTTCATTTGCAATGCTAACAGCAAGACGGCCATTAAAAACACACATGGTGTCTAAATAAGACAAAGGAAAATCGTTTGAACAAAAATAAAAAGGATCCCAAATCAATTATATAGAAAAGATTCCTTTATTAACTTGTGGTCGAGAATATATTTGTATATTTTCAGAAAACAACCCCAAGACCAGATGGATTCCTGCAACAGAGAGGAATTGACAGGAGTGCTCCAACCACGAAGACAAAAGGCAAAAACAGTCCAGAGATGGAAGACGCTGACAACGCCTTGCCATGGGAGCAGTCAGCAGCTGTGCACCGCTGCAGGTTACCTAGGACCAAACCAGAGAGGGTCGGACCTGCATTGCCACCATGTGCCCACCATCCAGATATCACTGCTGACATGTACACATAAGGAACTGTTGGACATTGAAATTGGGACTCAAACATTTTTTTGTTTTGTTATTTTATGTTTAATTCCAGTCTGCAAAGGCAAAACTTTTTAAAGGAAAGAAATGGTGGGAAAAAGATACATAGGCAAAGAAGCATTGAACAGACTGTCAAACTACATTGGGAAGACAGGAGTGGTTGGGCGAGGAGGGCTGTAAGAGACCAACCGAAGGACTTGTACGCATGCATATAAGCACAACCGATGGATATAAGACACTGGGGTGGGGGGGGAGGGTGGGCAGGTGAAGGCATGTCCTGGGGGTTAGGGGAGGTCGGGGGGAGATCAAAGGGGGAAAAAAAAAGGAGACATATGTACTACTATTTGTAATACTTAAAACAATAAAAATAAAATAAAATTTAAAAAAAAATAAAGCAGGTGAAGTGCCTACAAAGTGATGGGGAGTATCAGAGATATGCAGATTCCAAGGATTTTACTTTGTCCATTAAAATGTTAAGCTTGTCTAAAATTTACAAACTATGGCATTTAAATGCCTTTGGTCCTCAGAAGCAGAGCAAAAATCCTTTATCAACTGCTGATTCCCACTTTTGGACCTGCAAAGTATGAACACATACATGTCTGCTGTGACAGAGGCTAAGCTTCCACAGTAATGCTTAAATGTACTGACCTTTAGACATTGCGTCTATTCTTGTAAGTTCAAGGCTGCCTACAAGTGGTGGGGACAGGCTGATAGACTCTTTATGTCACTTCTAATTCTGTACTTCTATGATGTAAAGATGTGCTATATGTATGAATGGGCATTCATGGAGAGTGGGGGAGAAAGATTATACTAAAGACCTTATAAATCTTATAAATGATTACTGGACTTAAAGATATTGTAGATGTCAGAATCTGTAATCTTGATAATAACTTTAAAAAGGAAAGTGAAGAAATATAAAGTGTAAGATAAATTACTTAAGAGAACTAATTACTGAATTGGGTTCTATGCATTAGTATCCTCTCAGAAGGTGGGATATTTCCTTGACTATTCACCTTAAACCATAAACACTGAGATTCTATTAAGTACCCAACAGAGGGCATGCCATTATTATTAAGACATATGCCCCCTCCTCAAGGAGTTTGTATTATAATAGAAGGGAAAAAAACAACTATAGAAATAATTATGTAAAGTTTATATACCCAGGCCACTTGCACAGGGTTAGTGTTAAGATGAAGTTAGTGCTATAGCAGCTCTAATACCTAAACTGCATCACCTTTTCCTTCTGTCTCAACAAGGATGGTGGAGAACTTAAGGGATAGGCATGATTTCTTGGATGTCTCCCACGGCGTGTCTTACTCCTAACTGCCCCAACACATCTCAGAGAGCCAGGTGCTGCTGGAAGACTGCACAGTCTGCTGTTTCAACCACTAATTCCCCTGTAAATCAATGGCTTGGGCGATGGGGAAGGGATGCTGCCTCATACACTGTTTTCCCTTGCCTTGAGCAGTAAGTTCTGTGCTGGCAACTTGTGCAGAGAAAGTTGGCAAAAAAAATTGCATTAAAGGCAGACACGAGGGGGTTGCATTGCAAGGCTGCGGCTCCCTCTGAAACACCTGTTGTGTCCCACAAAGCCATCACCATCATTCACAGCTGGCTGCCACCATGCATTGACTTCCATTGCAATAGCTTCCTGAAAAATGCTCTTTTCACAGCCTATAATTGCTTATTTTATTCTCTCTGTATAGCCTCAAGGAGCTCTGGGATATAGGTTCCAAACTTGCCTCCAATTTTTGAGAAATTATTGATCTTGTTGCCTCATCAATTGCTGACCATGAATGACCTGAAACCCCCTCTCTCCCTTTTCTAGAAGTTTCCCAGAAGTTTATTCATTAAAAACCCAAGTTACCTTTTTGGAGTCTCACCTCTCCCAGGAGCAACTTCCAATTCTAATGGAACAATTACCTTTCCTAATGCCACCAGCAGATTTATTTTGGGAGATTTGGAAAAGGAAATAATTGATATAAAAGACACTTAGAAGGTAGAAAGGGCAGAGCTTAGTGACCAGTTGAATATCAGTAAGAGAAGACTGTAAGGATATAAGGGAAATTTCTTTGATTCTGGTATAGGCCACTGATAGAAGACAAATGATAGAATTTTTTTAAAATGTGGAGGCCCAGGGTCAACAAGTTTTAGTAACCCCAAGGCTATGTTTCAAAACTCATGATGTATATTCAGCTTAAAAAGGTAAAACATAAATTCATAGAGGACATAGGCAAGAAGGAATAAAACATAGGCACTACAAAAGATGGTGACACTGGCTCAGATAATGCTATTAGTGGGTGCCATCCTACGTACGTTCTAGAGCTTTCACTCCAGTGACAATATTCAAGAGTCCAGGGCTAAAGACTCTTTCTATGTTGATACAAAACTGTTACTTGATCATAGATCCATGGCTACACTCTGCTCTTAATGAGTTCAAATAGTTGGTAAGATTGAAAGAAGGGAGAGGGAGCTAGAGTATAGGGATATGTGGTCTGAGAATGAGACAGTGAAGTTTAAGATTTCTGAGATGGAGCAGCTCTGGATTGTTTAAGGAGTGGCCTGGAGGTGAAGGGCACTGGAAACATAGGACATGAAGGGATTGAGTCTAGTGTATAGGGTATGATGTTCTCATAGGAGTTTATGTTAAACAGAAGGACAGATAGAAACAGTGCAAAGAACTATGAATAAAGCAAGTGATACAAAAATTCCCCCTCCATTGGGAACTGGAGTAAGGCAAATGCAGTAAATTGTAGTGAGAATAAAAAGGAAATGATATTCCACCCAGCCCTGTCTAATAGACCTTTCTGCAATGATGGAAATGCTCTATATCTGCATTAATTCATATAATAGCCACTGGGAACATGTCATACTGAGCACTTAAAATATGACTAGTTTGAGGAACTAAATATGAGAAACTGAATTTTTAATGATATTTAATTTAATTGGAGTTAAGTCTAATTTAAATAGCCACATTAGGTGAATGTCTATCATATTGGACATTGCAGTTCCACAGATTTGGAAGAACAATGGAATGAAATCATTGAGGGTGAGGTAGTATATTGCTGATGCTACCACCAAATTGGACCATAGGATACAAATGAACCTTACACTGTCCTTCACTTTTCCTTCCAGTTGTCTTACTCTCTACCTTTCTCCTCCAGAGATAAAATTGTATAGAAACCAAAAGAGTAAGTCATATTTTGGAAGCAAAGAGTGAATACACTATAGACAATTATAAGCTCTTATTAACTGAATACTATTGATAAATATGTGTTGTTGTAGTCTTTACACATGATAATTCTCCTGTCAGAGTGTCTTGTAAGCTCCTATATCTACAGCATTAATTCCCAAAGTTTGGTCCATGGAACCCTGAGGATACTCAGGACACTTTCTGTGGCACCAGGAGATCAAAACTATTTTTAGAATACACTTGCCTTTTTTCACTCTACTGACATTTGCACTAATTTTACAAGTAATGGTAGGATAAACTTAGCATCGATTAAAGCATTGGCACTAAACTATACAAGTAATCACTATATTTTTCACTGCCAGACACTTGCAATTTAAAAAGATGCTTTTATTTAGAAATAGCTTTGATGAAGCACTAAATTATTAATGTTAAAACTCTGGCCAATGTCTCAGTTAGTTGGAGCATCATCCTGATACACCAAGGTTGCAGGTTCAATCCCTGGTCAGGGGCACATACAAGAATTAACCAATGAATGCATAAATAAGTGGAACAACAAATATCTCTCTCCCCTTCTCTTCCTCCTCCCCCTCCTCTCTTTCAAACGTCAATAAATTCTTTAAATCATTTTAAATTATTATTTTTATTAAATCATGATTCTTGCTTACGTGACTTTTAAATATTCTATGATGAAAAAGGGAAGTACACATAAAAACCTCATGGACTCAAATACAATAGCTCTCCCAAAACCATTGTGTAGTTGGTTGAGTTGTGAGCTGAACTAGGCGCATTTATCAATGAATGCCATTTTGTTTGAAAGAATGACTGAACATTTTGATGGTTTAGAACTGTGTTTGGTAGACATTCTTTGGAAAATGAACAAAATATGCTTATCATTTCAAGTAAAATAATTGATAGTATTTATGTTAGCAATGATAAAATTTGAGAGTTGACAGAAAGATCAGAACTTTGGAAAAATTTTACTTGCCACTGTAAACTTGACTAATTTTCAGTGCTTCCGGACTTTTCTGGTGATATTGGTGGTAATATTAGTGAAGTTTTTTGTAATTGTATAATAAAAGTGTCAAAATTTGGAAGATCTGCATAATTCTATGAATGCATATTTTCCAAATGACCACTATACAATGTTTCATGAGTAAAATGTCAAAGTGCAACACAGTCCAGTGGATTTTAATGAAACAGGGTAAGAATAGTTCACTGATATGGTTTCAGAGTATACATTATAACTAATCTGTATAAGTTTACCACTTGTCAAGTTTGAATGTAATATCAAAAAACAATGTTTTCAGTTATCTGAGAAGGCTATTAAAATTATCTTCACTTGTTTAATTATATATCTGTATGAGGCAGGATTTTCTTTACATATTTCAATAAACACAACATTTTGCAACAGATTTAATGCAGAACAGATTTGAAAAACCAGTAAGATTTTAAGTCAGACATTAAAGAGATTTGCAAAATTGTAAAACAATGATACTCTGATTTTAAAAATATGGCTCTTTTTTGTAAAAATATATTTTATGTTAATATGCAATGGTTTTTTTGTTATTTGTAAATTAATATAAAAAAGTTTTATTAATTTCTGTGTTAAATTATAATACAACTAGAAGCCTAATGCACGAACTTTCGTGTAAGAATGGGCCTTCCCAGAGCCGCCTTTCTGCCTTCCCATGCTGCCCAGAGACCCAGAACGGCTGGGGTGGAATGCCTGCATCATTGCCATGGCCACAAGGTGCCTGCATATGCAAATCAACCCACCATCTTTGTTGGGTTGATTTGCATACTCACTCCTGATTGGCTGGTGGGTGTCGTGAAGGTATGGTCAATTTGTATCTTACTCTTCTATTAGTGTAGAATATATCAATAGCTATAACCCATATAAACGAAAGCTCTTTAGGATCCTCACTTACCATTAAGAACATAAAGGGATCATGAGATCAAAAAGTTAGAGAACCACAGATCTAGGAAAAACTCATATTTTTAGCACCTAGCTAGAACCTCAATTAAAAAAAAAAATTTCCTTAGCTCTTGAGCCATATACTCCCTGATCCATGTTTGTCTAGCATTTGTGTAACTGTTCCTTTAAATGTGTGTATAATGTGCGTGAGCGACAAAGACAGAGACAAGCAGACACACATACACAGGTGGAATTAAGCAATAGCTCTTTGGATAAAGTGAAAACAATAGTACACTAATGGATAAAGATAGAGCAGCCAGTAGATAGGAAAATAAAAATTGAAAGAAAAATTTAGCATAGTGAAGCAAGAGCATTTGATAAATGTCAGAATACTGGTTGTGAAGGAGGTAAAAGTATTAATCTTTGAATAGAGTAACTGAATTTTTCTGTCTGTATTGAGAGAGGTTAGCATTCTAAAAATTTAGTATGGAGAAATGGAAACTAAGAATGATAGGCAATACTATGTTGAATGACCTCATCCTCATTGACAAAAAGAGGATACACTGTCATTTACTGAAAGAAAATAAAAGAGAGATGGTTCTTGGAATCATAGCCATCATGACGCTAAGACAGTGCTAGGAAGCAGATGGAGATGAATCAGAAGACTTGCTGCACATCAGAGGGGGGAAATGATTAGGTAGATCAGTGTTTATCAGAATCTATCTAACCTTTCCTTGACTTTCTCTTATCCGGGGGGCAGAAAAGCTATTTAGTATCAAAATAAAGTTCAGAACTAACAGAGAAAAAGCCATCAAAAGTAAAGCTAGTGAGTAGCTTGAGCGGGCATGGAGTTCCTAAGAGGGTTTTGTTTCTTTGCTTTATTTGGCACATTTGATTCTTTATTAAGTATACAGCAAATTATATGAATAACTTACTCTGTTAAGTCATTGGTGTATGTTATCATTTCTGATATCTAGCTATAATGTCTAATTTAATTGAGAATAATGGGTGAATTTACTAATTATGGCTGCAATTATAATTCTTTCATAAGGATAAGGAGACCTTAGGGTAAAACATACTCTATGCCTTAACTCTAGGAGCACAGTATTTGAGGCTGGCATCTTATAGAATTCATGGGTATGCTTTTACTCTTATACAGTGTTTTACACAAGTTCATCAGCAATTATCCCTCAGTGACATTGGTGAGGGTATAGCAGTTAATGTAAATAAAAATAGTAGTTTCCCCTTATCTGCCCTTTTGCTTTCTGTGGTTTTGATTACCACATGTCAACTATAATCTAAAAATATGACATGGAAATTTTCAGAAATAACAATTCATAAGTTTAAATTGCATGCTGTTCTGAGTATCCTCATTGCATAGGCATTTTACCATTTCACGTCATCACAGGATTACACAGCCAATATATCATGATCCTTTACTATTTAAACATCTGGGGTCATGGTTTATCTAACACACAATCAAATTTTTTGCTTAAATATTTGAAATATTTTGTGTCACCCTCAGCCTAATTGGGAACAAACACTAGCCAGAGGATCTATAAAATGATACTCGGCTATCATCCACCTCTCTTTGGATATTTATTTCTATTAGAAAAAATACCTCGTTCTGTCTTAGAAAACTTCAAGTATTTATAGGTAATTTTATAAATGAAGCTTTGTAACGTGCAATACATGCAGTTAGCACACTGCTCAAAAGTTATAGAATATACAGAATAGAAAAAAAATCTCCTTCCCTTCCCCATTGTCCAGTCACAAAGTTCAATCTACTCAGGGAAAACACTGTTGAAGGTTTTATAGATCATTTGTATATTGAAATATTAATTTTAGTGAAATGTATTTTCTAAATAAGTTCTCTTTCTTGCATTTCTCATATTTAAGTACCTGGCCCACCTTCTCACATTTTATATTCCATTCAAAAGGACACTTACTTAGGAAGATCTTTTTTTGACTTTTTATTGTGTTTTTCTTTCTCTTGTTTTTTGATTCCATAATACCAGATAATTTATATTTACAGTATGTATTATACCCACAATTTATTATATAATATCTGTCTTTTCCACTGGACTATAATTTCATAAAGGATGGGGAAAATGTATATTCTTAATCTATGAAAAAATAATGTAAAACACTTACACAGTGTTTTACACAAGTTTGCACTCTTGGTGAATGAATGTGAAATGAGTCAGAGTGGATTAATCTATGAGCCCAGTCCAAGAAAACAGAAACTATTATAGATCTTTCAAACAGAGAGAATAAAAATTCATGGAATTGATTACATGGGTGATAGAGGAGCTAGTGAATCAATCAGGGACAATGAAGCAAACCAAAGATTAATGACAACTTAGTCTTAGGGTAAAAGTTGAGCATAAGTAGCCCACAGAAGAAGGGGCAGATGGAAGAAATAGTTACACCAGATCTAGGAGTTGGGCTACTGAAGGGGAACTAGAGCCTAGGCTATCAGAGGCTGAATCCCAGTGGGAGAGGGTCTTTTGCATGAGATGAGGAGATGCAGCCACTGTCAAAGATGGCGTTTCAGACTCTAAAAGAGAAAGAAATACATTAGTTTCTCTGTTACTCTCACCTTCTCATTTTTACCTTTGCCCAAACCTGCCCAGAAGCCAGTTGGCAGGAGAAGCTAGATCCAGGAAAATGTTGTTCCCTGTGATGTAGAGCAGAGTAGGGGGAAGAACGAGAAAAGGATTGGTGGAGTGACAAACACCCAGTAACACTTAACCCTATAAACCACCTGGCAGACTGATTTCTGTGGGAGCCAGTCTGTGACCTAAGGGATACCAAATAATAATTCAATGCGTAGATTAATTTATTATGTATTTTTCCTGTCATTATTACTTCAAGAAAGTAAATAATTCTATTTCAAATTGGAAGTGTTATATAAGCATTAAGTCTATTAAATCTATGTATACTCATAAGATATTACTGGCATGGTTTATGGGAAAATATATACTGAGTAATTAAAATAGTGGATTAAATCTATAGACAAAATCATGGTGAGAATAATCATTCCTGACATGTAGAGTATGTGGAAACACAAAGAACAGAATAGCAAAGTGCTTTAATACTTTTGTGGGGAACATTTATAGATTTTTGGGATATAAAAATGTGAGATCATAAAAAAACCTTTTGTTTTTCTGACATCAAATTTATGATCCAAGTAATAGATTTTAACCATCAGAGAAAAATATTCCAGACCCTTTATTCATTGTGTCATTACTAACAGGATAAAAGGAAAACAAGAAAAACAGTCAATTACATAAATATGTAGGGTTTTCAATAAGTATACTCTGTCTTGAAAACAAAGAAAATATTAGAGTAAGGAGGATGTGACCCAACTGTTGGTGAAAAATGTATACACATACGTTTGTGTGTCTGTAATATTGGGGTTTTAAGTTACCTAAGGAAAGAAGCAAAAAACACAGATGATAACTATTTTTGTTACCTGGAGGAATCTATGAAAAAAATAATGTAAAAAATAATAAATTGAATGTATAATATCCAGATAATCAGGTGGCATACTTTAAAATGTCTGAGCACTTGATGCAACCTCATTAAGTATATGATTGATTGACTATATGGAATATTGTAAGAGAAAAATGTATTAGAGAGCATGAAGTAAATGTCTTCATTTTACAGATAAGAAATTGAGACCAGGAAAGGACAGAAACCTATTCAAGTTGGCAGATACATGACTGGTAGTAAATAGAGTTCCTGCTTCTTCAAAAACTAGTTTAGGATGCTAACTTTGCAGTCAGTCGGGCTTGATATTAATTTAGAACTCTGCTACTTGTGTGACAATATGCAGTTAAGTTCATTTTGCCTTAGTATTCTCATCTGTACATGAGGGTACACATTATATAACTCATGGGATGTTTTAAGGATGAAATGAGGTAAGGCAAATAAAGCACTGAGCAGAGTACATAGAAGGATATGGTAGATATTCTCTTATACCTTGTTCTGCCACACTCCCAGACTTTCCACCAACTGCTGATTATCTAAGAATTTGAGTTAAAAACATGGTTTAAATAGTACGGAGATCTCTAGGAGGAGGCAGCAATCATTCACCTACCTTTCTGATATTTTCTTTAAGCTCATGTCAGTATCTTCCCACTATCATGATATACCCTTATGGTTTTCTTGTCCAAAATGATAGTCCATTTATTAGTCTACTAGAGGCCTGGTGCACTCGGCTGAGTGGGTGGGTGGGTGGGGGGAGGTCCCTCAGCCCGGCCTGCACCCTCTTGCAGTCCAGGAACCCTTGGGGGATGTCCAACTGCCGTGGAGACAGGAGTGGCTCCCGCCACCACCACCACATTCACCAGCCATGAGCCCAGCTTCTGGCTGAGCTGCAGTCCCCCTGTGGGGAGCATACTGACCACCAGGGGGCAGCTCCTGCATTGAGTGTCTGCCCCTGGTGGTCAGTGCGCATCATAGCGACTGGTGCTTTCTCTGTTTGGTTGATTTGCATATTAGCCTTTTATTATATAGGATGATTACTTCTATTATCTACAACAAATAGGCTACTTGATAGCAAACTGACCATTAGAATTATTAGTCTATTTGGACAAAGAACTTTGTAATTAGACCTTCATTATAGGTATGGAAGTGGGGAGAGTCAGTAAGGACAATGCTTCGTGGTTATATGGCTTCTGCACTGGGACATGAGATGAGTCACAGTCGTCACCCTGTGACACACTAATTAACGCAAAATAAGCAAGAAAAGACAGTGTTTAGTGAGATGCTTTGTACATAATCAGTGCTCATTAATTTCTGTTATAATAAATGGGAATAAGAGATACGGAGTTGCATTTATTTAATGATTAGTGATGATGAACATCTTTTTATATGTCTGTTGGCCATCTGTATGTCCTCTTGGGAAAAATGTCTATTCAGGTCCCCTGCTCACCTTTTAATCAGATCTTTTGGTGTTAAGTTGTATGAGTTCTTTATATCCCTTATTGGATGTATGATTCATGAATATCTTGTCCTATTCAGTAGGTTGTCCTTTCATTTTGTTGATAAGTCAGACAAAGGCAAATATCATATGTTTCACTTATATGTGGGATCTAAAAAACAAAATAAATGAGCAAGCAAAACAGAAACAAATTCATAGATACAGAGAAAAAATTGATTGTCACTGAATGAAGGGAAAAGTGAAAAAGGTGCAAGGGATTAAGAAGTACAAATTGGCAGTTATAGTAATAACCATGGAAATGTAAAGTACAACAGAGAGGATATACTGCCAATAATGCTGTATTATGTATGGTGTCAGATGGGTAATAGTCATCTATAAGTGTGTAATCACTATGTTGTACACCTGAAACTAATATTGTATGCCAGCTATAACTGAAAAAATGAAAAATAAAAGAGATATGGAGTTAGAATATGCTTTAGACATGATTTGTCTAGTGGGAATATCAAACATGTGAAGGGCTTTGCAAATGTTAGCATTTAATCATCAAAAAAGTATAAATAATTAATAATATCAGTAGCCAAAGTCAGGGTCTTGATAGGGAAGATGTGGGTCCAAGAAACTAAAGATGGATATATATAGGTAGAAGCAGTTGAAATATACCAACTCTAAAATTCCCCTTCTTGGCTTGTGGAATTAGTTTACTCTTCCTTGTTAGAGACCAAAGGTCCCCAGTGTTTGAAGACACAAATATGGTAAGTGCCTTTAGAACAATCTTGACCGATTCAGGATTTTTCCTGAACTACTCCTCTTGCCATCAGATAAATAATTTTGTCAAATCTGAACATGATGCAAATGGGGAAGAGTTCAGAATGTAAAGAGAAGAAATAATTATTTATTTACTTATTTATTTTTACCAAAGAAACTGTCAGACCCAGCTAACATAATATGTATAATGTATGCCGAAAGGAACTGGAGAATAAAGAGCTTCCTCAACGGGAAAAAGCTACAGGAGTTCATCACCATCAAATCAGTATTATATGAAATGTAAAAGGGTCTTGTTTAAGAAGAAGAGAAAAAATATTAAAAAAAAAATAGGAACAGCAAAATAGCAATAAATACATATCTATCAGCAATTGAATCTAAAAACAAAATGAAACAAGCCTGGCCTGTGTGGCTCAGTTGGTTGACCATCATCCCAGGCACCAAGAAGTCAGGGCACATGCCAGGGTTATGAACTAATCCCCAGTAGGGGATGTGCAGGAGGCAGCCAATTAATGTTTCTCTTACACTGATATTTCTATATACCTCTCCCTTCCTCTCTCTCTAAAATCAATAAAAACATTTAAAAAAATAATTAAAAATTAAAAAACAAACAAACAAGCAGAACAGAAACAGATTCATAGATACAAAGAACATTTTGATAGTTGCCTGATGGGAGAGGGGTTAGGGGAATGGGTGAAAAAGATGAAGCAAACAAGAAATACAAATTGGTTGTTCCAGAATAGGAACATAGTCAATAATATTGTAATAACTGTGTATGATGTCAGATGGGTGCAAGATTTATCCGGATGATCACACAGTAAGTTATGTAGTGTCTTATCACTGGTGTGTACACCTGAAAATAATAAAATAATGTATGTCAACTATAATTGAAACATAAAAAGGACAAAAAAGAAAAGAATTGGAGAGTATGCTTATGAGTGTATATGTAAGGAACTGAACCATAAGGAACAAGAATATAATCCTGGATAAGGGAGGATTTTCCATTTGGTGAAAATATTCCATGCCTCAGGAATTAACAGCTTGGCACAGGCCTTTGGGAATGATTTTAATGTGCTTCTGGATGACTCTTAAAAACTTGGAAAAGGAGACAGTTCACATTACGTGAGTAAGAGATGGCAGAACTGCTATGGGAGACTAAGCAAGAATGGACCAACAGGCTCCGAGAAGAGCACATGGTTGAATGAATCTGTTGTGTAAGATTGGAAGACACACCAGTTGAGTATGCCAGCATAAAAAAGGAAGCATCAGTGAGAGAAGCACCAGCATTCCTGAGTGCCTGAGAACTGATGATCCTCTGCATGACAGGATGGACAGTGGGAGTTCTGTTATTCCCCATAACACTGAGGATGAGAGATCCCAGCACTTATCTGAAGCAAGGTGAGTGTAATAATTGTAAAGGACATCTAAGTCAGATGTTTGACTCAGAATAATCCTTAGAGATGACTCATAAAACATGGTGTACCGAGAGGTGACCAACAAGGGTATCATTATATATAATCTATAACAGCCTCTGTGGTACAATTTATATTATTTTAGAGCTCATGGTGGGACCAGACTCAGCCCCACTAAGAGGCAGGTCTTATTCTAAAACTACAACTATATGGACTGCTTGTGTTTGTCCTCCCAAGATTCATATGTTAAAGCCCTGATTCCCAATGTGATGATGACACTTGGGAATGGGGCCTTTGGGTGGTAATTAGGGTTAGATGAAGTCATGCGGCTAGGGCCCTCATAAGAAGAGAACTAGAGTCTCACTCTCTCACTCTTTCTCTCTCTCTGTGGCCCCACAAGCCCAAGAGAAGAGGCCTCTGAATCTTGGACTTTCCAGCCTCCAAAACTGTAGGAAATAAATTTCTGTGGTTTAATCCACCCAGTCTCTGATATTTTATTATTGTAGGCTGAACAGATGAATGCAACCTCCCTTGCCTGGTTTCTTTGTGCTCTCTCCTGCTTTCCTCACATCCTCCTTACTCTGTGAGAATGTTCTCTCAATCAAGAATACCTATCTCAGGCTCTGCATCTCAGGAACTCAATTTAGGGTAGTAATGTTTATTCACCTACTTTTTGAGCATATACCAGAGCAAGACATGCACATACAAAGTATGCAATGGTGAACAAGACAAGCACTCTACCTGACTTCATAGGCCTGTGTTAAAAAACAAAAATTCAACTGAGTAAATTAAAGATCTAATTGGCTTTATTCAACAATTCATGAATTGGGCAGCATCCCAGCTAGTAAATAAGAAGATGATGCTCTGAGGCATTATACAAAATGGAAGGCTTTCATTGGCAGAAGGAGGGCGGGACAAGGAAGTGAAGAGAGTGGATTATTTCAGGCAAAGACACCTTGCTTTAGGGGAAGTCAGGAGTTTTATCAGGAAGATTACCTCACTAGTGTAGAGCAGGAAATTCCAGACAGATTGGCTTAAAGTTCTACTCCTGGGAAAGCCTGAAACTGCATTTAGGTAGGTATTAGGTAGGTATTAACCCTTGTTGTGGTTTACCACAAGTGACTGCATTTTGGGTCTCATTTCTTTTGACACTAGTGATCTCTTTTGCATATTTACTAAGCATTTTATTTATGGAATTTGATAGTAACTTGTAAGAGTTGTCTTGTTAATTTCTTAATTACCTTTTAAAGTTATTGCATTAATTTGTTAATCTATTGTTTTCTGATCAGAAAATACACCAGATAATATCTGCTTTAGAAACATTATTCCAGAAATATTCAAAAAGAAAGTATATTACTTGACTCCTCAATCCATTCTTTTTTTTTATACTTTTCTGATATTATTCCATAGGTGCCATATTTTCTTTTTTTCATTGGTATTGCTTAGAAGGTTTCTTTTTCAAAAGTATTTTCTCTGCATTCTTTATTAACATTTTTCTTCCAGCATTGTCTTCCTTATATTTCATGTTAATGGTTTTCTTTACTTGTTTTGCAATATTTAGTTATAGTCCTCACGTTCTCTGGTTCTCTCTCTCTTTTCTTTCTCTAATCTCCCACACACAGATAGACATTCCCCCGCCCCCCTGCCACCATGCTTATTTGAGGAGACATGCTTTCCATTTCAGTGTGGTATATCAGTTGTCCTGCTCATTCCACATTCTTAGGTACTGTTAAGGAGCTGAGTACATATATCAGCTATAACCATAAGGCAGGTTGTGATACATGGATCCAGGCTCCTTCTTGGCACCTGATAGTCATTTCTTTGGTGCATTTTGCTTAACAAGATTATCTTATTTTATCTTCTCCTATCCTCTTATACTTCAAACTTGAAGAAGTATTCCTTCTGTACTTCTAGCCCTAGCTAGTATGGCCCAGTTGGTTGGGCCTCATCCCGTGAACCAAGGTGTTGCTAGTTTGATTCCTGGTCAGGGCACATACCCAGGTTGCCTGCTCAATCCCTCAAGGGCATACAAGAGGCAGCCGATTCTCCCTCTCTCTCTAAAAATCAATAAAAACATATTTTTTAAAATGCAGTTTTTAATGTATATATCTATGTCATGGTCCTTTTCTTACTTACTTAATTTTGCGTTTGAAGGCTCTACCCTCCAATGCCCAACAGTGAATAGGACCGCCTTTGGCTAATATTTTTGTTAGTGGCCAAACATCTAATTTATTTATTTATTTTTTTATCTTTATGGGAATTTGAAAAGAAAAGTTTGGGGACAGGGCAGAATCAAACCACACTGGCAAGGAACCATTCAAAACCAAAATCAACCAACTACATTTTGAGATTTGTGAATGTAGTGTTAACTTCAGCTACAGTTTTCTTAAAGGTGAGACGCACTCACACTCCCCAAATGTTCTCAGAACATTCCTGAGGGATGTGGGCAGCAATACTCCACCTTCTTCATGTCCCAGTGAGAAGACATCTGTCTAATGTGTCTTCTCAAGTCTTCCATGTTATAGAACGACCCTGGAGATTGGAGGTGTCCACCAGCATATAACTTGCACAATAACATGCTAACATAGCTCTAAAGTTTAGAATGTTCAGGCAGCATATGGTATAGTTATACATGTCCTTACAAAATATTGAAATGAGAACACTCAAACAGAGCCAGCACAGCCTGAAAAGAAAATTGAGCTTCTAATAGTTTCTAAAATAATTAACATGTGAAGCAATTTTAATATATTCTTTTCAAGTTAATCAGCAATGCAGCTGACTATCCTCATATGAAACATATAAGCACAGGAGTTAAAAATAATTCAACTACATTTTTAAAATATTTATTTTCATCTATGATTGTTTTTGCTGTCTCCTTTATTTGTCTGATATTGCTTATAGAAGAAAAATTGATGGTACTTATACACACTAATAATTTTCAAATATATCTAATTCCTTTGAAAAATAATTCAAATAAGGTGTGTATAATGGTAAAGTTATTTGCACAATTTAAATGTGAGAGCTGTGAGAGCTGAAGAAAGAAAACAACAAGAAAAATGTAAAATTTTGTAAATGTATTAAAATGTATTAGTTTGACAATATAATATTACCTGCCAAAAATTCTGCTGTTTTAGACCAGTGTGTGATTCATTAAGTAAAATGGCTATGAATGCACTCATATTCCAGGGTAGGCATGTGATAGGAGGATAAACAGCAGATAGACACTAGATTGTAAACCCCCCCCCCCCGCCCCCCGCCGCCACACACACACACACACACATTGTTTTCCTTCAATGACTATCAACCTAGGTCTCTCTTCTGGAGTGAAGAACTTGCTAAAATTATTTATTTATTTATTTATTTATTTTTTTTTTTACAAATAGTGTTAGTCATCAGTACATACACAGACATGTCTGACTTCATAGTGTATATCAGGCTATAAGGCAAGGCGAGGTAAAACATGACATTTTCACATTGGGTAATTTGAAAAAAGGTTAATAAAAGTACAGTAGGCAAAAGTCTTCTTAGAGTGTAGTGAAACCAAGCAGTGGTAGGAAAACACTGTAGAGACTGAGGCCTGAGGAGCAGAGGGGGGAGAATGGAGTAAACCAAACCAAGGAATCCCCTTGTCAGGGCTGTGGCTTAGGAACCCAGCCAGCCCGACAGTAAATATGGCAAATAAAGAAATATCCTTCCTCTAGTCCCCATTACTCAACCAATCTAGAAGGCAGAGAGCAAAGGAATGCAGGTGTGTCATTTGTTTTTGGTAGTAATCTTTTGTGCACAAATTACTGCAAAAAATAGTGGAGAGTTTGTCTGGTTCTATTAAGTCAAACTCTTACTCTAATGCTCCCTCCTCAGGCTCCATTCATCCACTCTGTTGTCCCTCGCCAGCCATCCTGTCCACATTTTGTGACAACAGAATCATTTCTGCAGACAGAGATATGGGAGCCCCATTTAAATTTCATACCTTTAATAGGGTTATTCTTACAAACTTGGCTGAAAAAATTTTAATGTATTTATTATGTAAAAATCACAAGGATAATATTACATTAACTTTATGGTATGCAGTTTATTATTAGATATAGCGGAACACTACACATTACAAGAGTTTTTTAAGCTTGGAAACATACACAATGTCAGGTAAATAAGAAACAGCTTATCCCCTACTAGAATCAATATTGCATACGTTATTGATTTTTATGCCGCAACTCCTAAAACAATAAAAATCCTAGGTCAGGAGCAAATTGAATCCAGTGGTAGTATGATTGCAGAATTTTGTGCACAGTATGGTTTTCACATTATTCCAACCATCAATTCACCTGGCTACAAATTCCCTGGCATTCAGCCTATCAGAGAGAAGCTGACAATCGTACAGTGCACTACAGCATGGCCTATGTGCCACTGTAGTCTAAGCCACACTTTCTATTCATGTGCTGCCCTACGGAACAGCTCCGGAATGTTGGGAATGTTATTGAGCTGCCAGTATGTCAAATGCATGGTGGAAAGGACATGGGTAAAAGCTTTCCCTTTTGTTTGCTTAGTTGCACTAATGTATCCTGAGCTCTTTTTTGAACTGCTTTTCCTTTACAAAGCATTGCCTTGCCCTTATGGCAGGGAAAGTCTCATTATTGTAGTATACACTGTTCTATGACAGGATTATGAACCCAAACCTTTGGGGATTGAGTCTTGTGCTTAAAAACTCTGAAATAGCCAAAGTGTTTTTCAATAAAATTTCTTGAATAAATCTCAGTTTGAATTTGAGAATGGGAGACTTTTCCTTAAGTAATTCAAACAAATATAAACCTCCCAACATCCCTCTCCTATTCCCAAATACCCTGTAGCAAATAAAGATAGGGGTTCAGTTATCAGGCAGCTAAAAATAAGCAAGCAAATCCTACCCTTTATGTTTCTGACCTGAAGCAGAAAAATAGTCTACATTTGGCACTTGAAGGCAGCAAAGAGAATGGGAGGTGCATAGTGTGAAATGCAAAGGTTAAGAAGCTTTGCACTACTGCTGGTGGGAATGCAGACTTGTGCAGCCACTGTTGAGAACAGTATGGAGTTTCCTCAAAAAACTAAAAATGGAACTCCCATTTGACCTAGTGATCCCACTTCTAAGAATGTATCCCAAGAAACTAGAAATACTAGTCAGAAAGGATATATGCACTCCTATGTTCATAGCAGCACAATTTACCATAGCTAAGATCTGGAAACAGCCTAAGTGCCCATCAGCAGATGAGTGGATAAAAAACTGAGGTACATCTACACAATGGAATACTATGCTGCTATAAAAAGAAGGAATTCTTACCATTTGCAGCAGCATGGATGGACCTGGAGAGCATTATGCTAAGTGAAATAAGCCAGGCAATGAAAGAAAAATACCACATGATCTCACTCATTTATGGAAAATAAAGAACATTATAACGTGATGAATACAAAGATAGATACAGAGGCAGTAAAGCATCGAACAGAGTGCCAAATTACAGTGGGAAGGTTAGGGAGACGTGGGGAGGGGGGAAAAGAGATCAACTGAAGGACTTGTGTGCATGCATATAAGCACACCAATGTACACAAGACACTGGAGGGGGTGGGGAGGATGAGGGCATGTGACAGGGGGTAGGGGAGGCTGAGGGAAGGTCAATGGGGGAAAAAACGGAGATATATGTACTACTATATGTAATACTTTAAACAATAAAAAAATAATAAAGTGGAGGGAAAAAAAGCTTTGCACTGTAGCAGAAAGCTCAGTGAGCAAGAATGAGAACACCAGGGTTTTGCCCCACAACAGCATGTGATCTCAAGTAAGTCCCTCAGCCCTGGAAGCCTCAGCTGTGAACTGAGAATAACAATACTAACCTATTCTCAATATATTGGATTATCCTGCGAACCAAGGGAAATAAGGATGTGACATTGGGATGTGCTTGAATAGTAGTAAAGTTCTATAAAAATGTAGCATGAATAAAAATAACAGAACAAAATTTGTTGTATGAAAAAGTACGTCAACCAAAAACTACTCCTGAAACACACATTCTCTCTCCCTCTCTCCCTCCCCCCTCCCCCCGCTAATAATGTCCTTCTATACAGAATGATCCAGGCATATAAAATCAGTTCTTAGGAGAAGCAAAATATAATTGACAGTAATTGCTAGAAAATTTTAGAGTGGATCTTACTAAATTGTTTTCTATGAACTTCTTTAAGTTGAATGCTTACAGGTGTTATAATAAAAGGAGAATTTAAGGAAAGGGAATGAAAGGGAAGGGAAGAGGAAAGAGGGGGAAAAGAAAGGAAACAGAAAGGAAGGAAGGAAGAAAGGGAGGGAGGGAGGGAGGGAGGGAGGGAGGAAGGAAGGAAGGAAGGAAGGAAGGAAGGAAGGAAGGAAGGAAGGAAGGAAGGAGAAATAGGAAGGAATAAATTCCATAGTATAATACAGTGATTTTCAATCTTTTTCTTCTCATAACACATAAACTAATTACTAAAATTCTGCAGCATGCCAAAAATATATGTATTTTTTGCCAATCTGACAAAAAATAGCTATCCGTTTATTCATTGACACAGATGGCTATTGTTGTTTGGCTGTTGGCTTCTTTTTTAATTTGACAATCCAAGGGGAGAGACCAGGTTTCACATGCTTTAAAAGTCCTTGCTGCACACCAGAGTGCCTCTTGCGCACACCGATAGAAACTGCTGGTCCAACATAAAAAGTGGGAAACTGAAATTAAACAGGAAGGCTTTGCAACCTTAATACCCTGATATTTAACCTCATCATCAGGTAGGAGGGGGATGTAGCATGCGGTGTTTCCAATTCTATTTGAAATTGAAACTGTTGTACTTTGAGAAATGCTTTTGTGGAGGGATTTGCTTAATCAGTTCTGGAAAGCAGCCAAGTCTTGGCACAGTGCAGGTAGCATGTTCCTGGACGCAGAGAGAACATCAATCAAAAGCAAGAAAAGAGTAACAGTGACTAAGATTTGTTTAGTAATTCACAAGTTATAAAATATTTCCACACAATTATCTCTGATTTTCAATCTACTTTTGCAAAAGAAGCAGGATATCTACATTTGCAGATAAAGAAGCAAATGATGGTGGAGTTTCAGTGTCTGAGATCACAGAGCTGCTGGCAAAATGTGAGTTTCAAACCAAACGTGTCTAACATCAAACCCACTGAGTTTCTACCATAGCCTGCTGCTTTATTGTTTAGAAAGAACAAGAGAGACAGTGAAGCACTTTGTACCAGTTCTTTAAAACCTCAACATAAGGAATATATACTTTTCCTTCTCTTAGATCCTAAACCACATGGTGTAGTGATTTTTAAAGGGAACACACTAGGGGCCTTTGAGATATCTGGACGGCTGATATGACTGGCATTTAACGGAATGAGGGATATAAATGTCTGTGCCTTGTGGAAAAGGGCTGAGTCATTTTCCATTGTCCTGCTAACTATTGGTTTAGCAAGTGCTAAGCACACTGAAAAACAGTCTAACAGGACTGTATACATATATGAAAAAGGATGTAAAAAAATTAAGTGAAAATCTAAGTAATATTGAAGCCCATTACAATGAGGTGCTATTATGGAATAAGGACATTGTCTTTTAATTTATTAAAACTGAGCAGTCTTTCCTCTCATTTATAGCATTTACAAATACTTGCTGAGTTGAAAGTAATTTCAATGAATTAGAACAGTATTGGAAAAGCATCAAAACAGTTGCAAGTATGTAAAGGGATATTAGAGAAACATTTAACAAAATTAGAACCAAATATTATTAAAATAAGAGATATATCAAGGTTTTGATCACATTTTATTATTGACAAGTGCTTAAAAATATTCCTGTCACCATTCTATAACATATATTAAAATTTTTAAATCTAATGATAACAAATCTTGCTGTGAAAAGTTACATACTAATGTAACACTTTTCTATCTTATTCTGATACTATCCTTGAAGTCTCCTATATAAAAATTCGAAGAGCCTCTAGCATTAATGCTTCCTTTTTCTAATCCCTCCTGTCTTTCAAAGGATATTATTGCACAGAACTTTTAGAGTACTAGAGATTGACTATATGTCTGAAGATATAGGGGCCTTTTAAGGTAAGGACAAATGGGTTTTATTATCCCTCATTATTATGCAATCCTTTCAAAATAGTTAGTTGAGGGGCAGCTAATTTTGTTTTGACCTATCTGTACCCTTTGGGGTTCCATGTATGACCAAGTGTTAGGAGGTCTGATTCTGGTCATTTATTGAATCTGTGATTTCTTACTAATCATGTAATCTCTCTGAACTCAGGGTGTATATCAGTGAGATGAAAAGGTTTGGTTTATGTGGCTTTTAAAGTCATTTGCAGTCCTAAATTCTAAGGTTTTCTAAACTCTTGCTATACTAGTAATTAGTATTTTCCATTACAGTGTAAGCATCTGCCTATTATGTGATGTTGATTATTCTTATACATGAACATTTAGAATAAAACCTGGTCTTTGAATAGTATACCATTCACATGCACACTTCAATTCTTGAAGGTAAGTAGTCCATGGCCATTTGATTGTATACTATATGATAGATGCATTTTGCTTATTTTAACCTTCAGTCCACCAAAATGCATCATTACCATATTTAGCATGACTTTTAAGTATATTTCAAAACATGTTAGAATGAAAACTTCCAAAAAAGATAAACTCAAAATATTTTTGTTTCTTTTTTTGTATTCTCTGCAAAGACAGAGGCTTTCTCTCCAGCTCTCCTCTCTTCTTTTCTGGGCCCTCTGCAGAATCATCCTAACATTCATAGTTCTAGCATGCACCTCAAAACACTCCAGCCTTTACCTATTAGCCAGTACCAAAGCAGGTTCCACATTTTTAGGTATTTGTTATAGCAGCTAGCCCTTTTTGCAGTACCAAAACCTATCTTAGAATTACCATAGTAGCCAGTAATCACATTTCTGCAAATATACCCAAAGGAAATGAAATAAGGATCTCAAAGAGATATGTGTACTTCCATGTTCATTGAACCATTATTCACAAAAGCAAAGCTATGGAAACAACCTAAGTGTCTCTCAATGAATGAATGGGTCAAAGAAGATACATATAAAATAGTAGAATATTATTCAACCATGATAAAGACAGAAATCCTACCATTTGCATTAACTTGGTTGACACTTGAGGGCATTATGCTAAGTGAAATAAGTCAAATTGAGAAAGACAAATGTGGAATCTAAAAAAGCTAAACTCATAGAAACAGAAAGTGTTGTGGTTAGCAGGGGTGAGTGGGGGAAGGGGGGGAAGATGTTGGTCAAAGTGTACAAACTTACAGTTATAAGATAAACAAGTTTTAGAAATCTAAAATACAGCAGGGATATTTCAACTAATAATACAGTATTATTTACTTAAAAGTGGCTAAGAGAGTAGATTTTAAATGTTCTCAAAACAACAAAAAGTAATTATGTAATGAGGTGAAGGTGTTAGCTAACTCAATAGTGGCAATCATTTTATAATGTATGTATTTAAGCAACATGTTATATACCTTAAACTTACAAAGTGTTATATGTCAGTTATATCTCAATAAAGCTGGGGTAAAAAACAAAACAAATCTTAGTTAGGTTTGGCTTTCATAAAAAAAATACTATAGACTTGGTGGCTTAAATCAGTAACATATATTTTTTCACAGTTCTGCAGGTTAGGAATCTAAGATCAAGGTGTTGGCCCATTCAATTTCTGGCCAGGATTCTCTTCCTGGCTTGCAAATGGCTACCTTTTCACAAAGATCTTACTTGGCCTTTCCACGGTGTATGCTCATGGAAAGATCTCTCTCTCTCTCTCTCTCTCTCTCTCTCTCTCTCTCTCTCTCTCTCTCTCTCTCTCTCTCTCTCTCCCCCTTTACCTCTTCCTCTCCCTCTCTCTCTTCCCCTTCCCCTTTTTATATGGCCACTAATGCTGTTAAGAAGCCCACCTTCATGAGGCATAGGCATTTGGTGAGAGAGAGGGGCAAAAAGTGGAAGTAGCATGCCATTTAAATAGAGTAGTAGTTTCATTATGAACCTCAATTATTGTATCAAGGTCCACTAGCTCAGATTGGCAGTGTGACTACATCTTTACATTTTAGCATCACACAGAATTCTCTAGACTATTTTTTTTACCCTTTTTTATTGTTTTAAGTATTACAAATAGTAGTACATATGTCTCCTTTTTTTCCCCCATTGATCTCCCCCCGACCTCCCCTACCCCCCAGTACATGCCTTCACCTGCCCGCCCTCCCCCCCCCCCCCCGCCCCAGTATCTTATATCCATTGGTTGTGCTTATATGCATGCGTACAAGTCCTTCGGTTGGTCTCTTACAGCCCCCCTCGCCCAACCTCCCCTGTCTTCCCAATGTAGTTTGACAGTCTGTTCAATGCTTCTTTGCCTCTGTATCTTTTTCCCACCATTTCTTTCCTTTAAAAAGTTTTGCCTTTGCAGACTAGACTATTTTCATAGTTGAGTCATTCCATCCCAATTTCCAGATGGGGAACTGAAAGTGCATACTCTATCTAGCCATATACAGTGGGTAACATTGGTGGCCACCTTACACTTGGCAGGGCATGGCTTTTTATTTCTGAAGATCTGAATTATAAGCAAAAAGAGGGGTACAACCTCTGCCAACTTCTCTGTCCTCTCTGACTTTATTAAAGCAAATATGGCTTCCTGGTCCACCCTGACTCACTTTCTTGGGGGGGAAAATAACCCTGAAACTTAATAAGGACAGGGATCCCCAAGTATCTACATAAAACAATCAGACACATGAGTAATTGAGTAGGACTTTCAGTTATCTTAGTGCTAGTAGGGTGTATTGGGTTCTACTAAAACAGCAAGTTTTCCTTGGTTGCAACTGAATCACCTTTCATGGACAGAAGCTATTAGACTGTTAAACTGTGCAGAGTGTCAATTGACCATATGTGTTTGTTTAATTCTCACCCAAGGATATTTTTATTGACTTTTAGAGAGAGAGAGGAAGAGAAAGAGAAATATTGATGTGTGAGAGAAGCATCAATTGGTTGCCTCCACTATGCATCTCCTACAGGATGATGCTCAACTAACTGAGCCACCCAGCCAAGTGGAATGGATCATGAATTAAGAACACCTCTTTGGTCACATCAGTAGGAGTTCTGGAGTATTGCAAGTCTCAGGTTCTCTCTTTATTTGGTCCATAGTTTGAAGCTCAGAGGTAGAATGAGATGTCAGGTACAGGTTGCAGGTTTTCAGGATGAATGGAAACTCTTGAAAACTTGTCTGAAAGAAAGTAATTATTTAAGTACTAGAGGCCCAATGCACAAAATTCATGCAAGAGTAAGGCCTTCACAGCCGCAGAAGCTGCCTCAATCCCATGGCTGCAGCCAGGGCTTTGTCTGAAAGGTCATCTGGAAGGACATCTAGTCTAATTAGCATATTATGCTTTTATTATTATAGATTGCTTGCACATATGGGGCACTTTAGTAGCCCTGAGCTAGGTGAGGTCTTTAGAGATAAGCCCCTGAGATGGGAATGGATGAGGGGGTTTGTGGTTCTTGGTATGGGTAAACTGCCAACTCTAAGGCTTGAATAAAGCTACCTTTGGGAAGCAAAAACAGTTACAAAATGTCTATCTATAAATCTGAGGGGAAAAAGTAAGATATATAATCCAATCCAAAGGCTATATGGTGGATATCTATTGTTTTTATTTTCCCAGGGGCACATCTTTTTTGGAGGAGAAATAGATCACAGGTGTAGACAGCTCTATCCAAGTTGGACCAGTCATTATGCTTTTTAACCACCAGTAATTGACCAAAGCAGAATCATTACTAATTTATATGGTGTCTTTCTTTATGTGAATTTGAAAATGATTTTGCTTCCTAAAGACACTTTACCTCCATGTAGCAGAAAAATTATAATATACAGAGATTTTGTTAGAATAACTCATTTTACTGCCACCTTCTGGAAAAGCATGGTAATTAAATATTGTTGACTTGAACAACTCTGAGGGTTTGGGGCACTGAGGCCCCTGGCAGTTGCAAACCCACTTATAACTTTTGACTCTACAGTCAGCCCTTGGCACTCTTTGATTCAACCAACATGAATTGAAAACGGTATTTTTCATCTATGAGTGGGAATACTCAGTGGGGAATTCAAAAATACTCTTTTTGATCCATGGTTGGTTGAAGTTGTGGATGTGAAACCCACAAATATGAAGGGCTGAATGTATTTATTGATTTAAAAAAATAGGACCATTAGTGGACCTGCACAGTTCAAATCCATGTTGTTCAAGAGTCAACTGTATAAAATGTATGCATTTTCTATAAGAATGGCACAGCTGAAAGAGCAGCTTTGCAATGGACCCAGTCACAGTGATTGACTGAGGTGTATGGCCATGCCCTAAGTTAGACCTGCCCCCTCCTGGGAGCTTGCTGTGATGATCTCTTTCTTTTCTAATTGCAAGATGTGAAGTAGGGGCCAAGGTTAACCTTATGGAAAAACTGTCTAAGATAAAGAAGCCAATCCACCAAATGGTGATGGTATTTAGAGACAGAAATAGTCCTAGAAAGTCTGACGCCAGTACTATTTGAATATATTGCTATCCTAGCCTTCTATGGTTCAGCTATGAGACAATTCCTTTATTAATATTAAAAAAAAGTTCTGTTTCTGTCATATGGATAAAGGTTAAAAAAAAATCAAGTGTATATTGACTTTGAAGGTCAGGTAAAATAAATTGACTACAGTTGGAAAAGAGGGCAAGAGAGATACTGTGCAGTAATATCACTTTATATTAGAGTCGTGTGAAAAATTATCTAATTGCTCCTGCTGAGAATATTGCTAAAACTAGTGGCATATCTATCTATTCCATAGCATAGATTCTTCCCTTGAGTAGTCATTTAAAAAGTAATTTTTGAGGGGTCCCATATCCTTATGGAGCACCCACATAAAATTCATAATAAATTTGGTTCATTTCTACTGTTAAAACATTTATTTGTTGAATTGAGTTAATTTTAAAATACACAGAAATGGCGACACTTTATTGATTCATTAATTTCCTTTCCAAGTATTTACTGAGCAGCTACCTTGCCAAAACACAGTTCTAATTACTCAGGATACTATAATGAGTATTTGTATTTAAACTTCTAGATCACTTTTTTGTTTTGTTTTTACCAATATGCATCTATCACAGGTAGTCATCATGCCAAAAGCAGTTGCTACATAAAAAGGAGACATTCTCCAGACAAAATATATGAGTTAACATAGGATTCCAGCTCCCAATTGTATGCCCTAGATGTGAAACATAATATAAAGTGATACAATGAGATGATCTTTAAGGCTTATTCTAGCTAAAAAGAAATCTGAAGTTTTCTTTTAACTTACAGAATATGGTCCCTTTCCAGGAGTCTAGAAACTGGTTAAATTGCAAATTGCAAACTCTACCCCAGACAAGCTGGATTATGTACCCTAAGGGGCGGGGTCCAGCAATCTGTTTTAATAAACTCTAATGTATGCCAAAGTTTGAGAACCACTGCCGGACCTACACAATATGTAAATAATCAATGTATATAAGGGTAAATTTTCTAATTTCCTTTTTGTTGCATTTCAACAACAACATTTTCTCTTTTAGACTTTCATGTCCTTCTCTGCCACTCTCCACCCCCATCCCACAGTTAAAGCTATTTTGATCAGACAATGCTGTCATCCCCTCCCCTTTCAAGTTTTCAAACATTTCTAATAACATCATTAACTTTTACAAACACAAATTAAGTTCACACAAAAGAAAAAGAAAGAAAACCAAAAGTCTCTGTTGAGAATGATATTAGGCATATCTACTTTTCTTGAGAATTGATAAGTGTTATTAGGGTGGTATATCAATAAGAGCCACTGTGAACAAAAATGGGACAAAATACTTTGGGAATACTGCTGAACATTTTGTGAATTAAAAATTATGTCAGTCTCATAGCATTTCCTTGCACAGGTTATTAGAGATCAATTGCAATATATATCACATAACACACACACACACACACACACACACACACACACGAATACTTTTAAATGCTTGCAACTAAAAAAAAGATATCAGATGATCTCCTATAATTATCCAAACTTTCCTACTGCAAAACTCAGAAAATGATGACTAAAGAAAGAATAAAATGCTTGGTACATAATCACTTCTATATGTAAGACCTTCCTTTTCTATTTAGAAATATTTGCTCTAAGTGATATGGTTTGAATATGTGTTCATTTGCAGGTAGCATTAGTACATGTGTTTGTGGACAAAGTCATCAGACATTTTATTAGGTATCACTTTTATTGTTCGGTCCCCGGAATTTGGCTTTAAAACATCATATATACTCATCTCTGAGAGAGTACACGATGAGCCAAAAGAATGAATGATTTTTCCATAAGATTAATAAAAAATAGGGAATAAATAAATTTTATGTGTCCATGTGTCACTTTCATCCTGCCTCCTTCCCCTCAATATTTTTAACTCTCTTTATAAAATTTCCTCTTTTCTGAATATTTTACCCATGCTGCTTAATGACTGGAAGATAGAGATAGTTACCACTGCTGGGGTCCTACTAGCTTTCCAGTTTGGGTTTGGAAGCCAAATTTAACTTTTCCTTTTAAGTTAATTCCATACTGTATTTAGATATGGATATAGATAGATGATAGCCATTATTTAAGAGTAAATGGTGATGTGGGTGTGGATGGTATGTTTTAGAGAAATAATTATGATTAGATTTTAAGCCAGAATAGTTTGGTTCATTAATAACAAATATTGTAGGAAAATAAATTTTTTTCAATCTTTAGTGAAGGTAATTCATAGTACCATGGAAATATTCTTATACTGTAAGATGGTTATTTTATCAGTGGGAAGGAAAACACCAATTTCCTCTTCTTCAATATTCTTCCCTAAAGTCATTCTATTTTGAGGTTTTGGAGTTTTCCTATTCACTTGCCTACTATTGAAAGTCAAATATTCAAATCTAGAGGAACCGCACCTTCTCAACTCGCTCATATTATCTCCTATTATTTCTGACCATTCATCTTTATTCATATCTTCAAAAATTAAGGATATCATTAAAGATCAGGAATTTCCAGAGTGGGAGTTTGTAACCATGGTACAATTAGTTCTATTGTTACATCTTTATCAAATAAAGAAGGACCTGCAGAGATAAAATAACTTAAAAAAATATTTATCCCAACCTCAAAGAACTGAAGCATATTATTCATTTAACACTTGTAATTACTTCTTCTCTTTTCCTCTCTCCAATTTGCTTACTGCACACTGGTTCTTTTATTCTTTCTTTATTTTAATTCCCTTCCAGCAGCCTGTTTTCCACCTTCTATTTCCACTGATTTTTCAATGCTGTTATTCATTTGACACCACTTCTAAGTTTCTATTTTTAATTTTGTTGTCTCCTTTTTTATTTCATATTTCAAATATGATTCCCAAAGATTGTGTCAAGATGAATTGTTCAGAATGAAGACAGTGAGTGATTATGAGGGGCTTAAGGAACTGGGAAGAGGAGAGCAGTCAGGATTTCTTCATGCAATAGAAGTGTGTTGGGTAGACCTGGCGTGTGAGAAGCAAGAAGCAGAAAGCCCTGCTAAGACATGACCAGAATTCAAAACCTATTAAAATAATGATTTGGAGTAGTGTGCCCGGAAGAAAATAAAAGAAACCAGTCTGCCAGGTCAGTAGCTAATAACCCATGGGTTTGCTACTAAGGACATTAAAACTTAGGTAATGAAAATGGTAGCTACCTACTGAGAATGGAACTGAAGGCTTTCCATTAATTCCCCTCCCTGGTCCTTTTGACAGAACCATCAGGAAGTTATTCCCTATTTGTTTAATAGCAAGAGACTTGAAATGGATGGAGAGAAAGAAAAAGGGAAGAAAAGTCCCAGGCAAGCTCTTATTCAGCTGCTTCAAGAGGAGATCCAAACACTGTACTTTTCTCCTGGCCAAACGTACATCAGCATAGGTCACGAAAAGAGGAAGGACAGTTTAAAAAAACAGAAAGAAAGAGAAAAAAAGGATCGCTGTCCCAGATAAGTACAGCCAAGATGACTCAGACAGTCTTCCCGGGGATTTTTGGTGTGGGGACTTCAAATTAATCAACCCGCTGTTCGTTTTGTGGAATCCACAGGGTTGGGCAACCTCTTTCAAGAACACTGCTTGATTTCATGATTCCAGGGGGTGAGCGGTCGCTATTTATTTCTGCAGAAGTAAGAACACCTCTGTGGAACTCTTAGTCACTCTGAGAATGATTGGAGGCCTTCTGGACATACTTTGGTCCTGGATAAACACGTAGGGTCGCTTTACTGACCCTAAATCCAACTCTTGAGCCGATTTACGCGACTTTCTGAATTGATCTGAAAGCATGGTGGCTCTCTGCTAGGGGTGAATCTAGTCTAGATGTGAGAAGACAGGCAGCAGGCTGCGGTGATGAGGGTTTTTCAAGATCCAGACATGGGGGTGGGCAAGACAGAAACTTGTCTTCCCGCTCTCTGAGGCCCAGGGGTTCTGGGAGAGATCCCGGAGGGAAGTGCCGCCGCGGGGACTGCAGCTGACAGCCGTGGGCGCCGCGGCCGGCATCCCCACCCGGGGCGGGGAGCAAGCGCGGGTGTGCGCGAGCGGCGGGCGGTGGCGGGAGGAGGCGCAGGCGCGCTGCTCGCCCGTCTGCAGCCCCGCGCCGAGCGCCGCGTCTCGGGGAGTTGATGGCAGCACCACAGTGCGGCCGCCGGGCTGAGCGCCGAGCGCAGCCACCCGCCGCTGCTCAGAGTGCTTCCAAGATGTTGGGGGATTGGGGCGGCCGCGGTCGCAGCAGCGCCAGGGACGGGGGCGCGCAGCAGCCTCCGCTTGCCCGCCTCCGCTGACCTGCCTCGCTTGGCCCCAAAGAATGTCCTCCAAGTCCAAGGGGACCCCCTCCTCGTCCTCTCTCGCCGAGGGACCGCCGGCAGGCTCCAAAACCAAGGTGAAGGAACAGATCAAGATCATCGTGGAGGATCTGGAATTAGTCCTGGGCGACCTGAAGGACGTGGCCAAGGAACTCAAGGAGGTGAGAGGCGCAGGGGTGGGGAAGGAGTTCGTCCCCTTTTGCCCCCTTGGGGTGCCGGTCCGGTTTTCACTAGAGACCGCCCGATTTCTTAATTCCAAGGAAACTATAGTAAGAAGCCTGCAGACAGACTTTCTTTGCTCCGGCGTCTCCTGAGAAGAGTTGCTGTACTTTTTTTAAAAATCAGGAAGAAATCAACTAGTGTTTTAATCGATGGACCTGGGTGGGAGGGGTGAGCGTGCGCCTGTCTCCGGATCTGTAATGTCGGGGGAGGGGGATAACGGGGGGTGTGTCGACAGAGGGAGAAATGAGCAACCCGGCCCGGAGCGTGCGAGATGCTCCTCTCCTGCCCTCTTGCTCACTTGGGGTCCTTTGGCAAGTTGTCCTTAGCCTGGCAGCCTCCCCAAGCCGGAGCTGAAGGGGGCCGGCTTCCGGGCCCTGGGCCAGGCCGGGGAGGGCAGCCTGGGGGGAGCTCGGCTCCAGCTCTCCTCCCCGCCTTCTGAGCCCCAATGGAAAGGAGGGTACCCGGTTGCTGGCAGGAGAGCCCAGACTTGGGGATGTGGAGGGGGTCTGGGACTTTCTCACTTTCGCAGTTTCTGAGGCATCTCTTGCCCTCCTCCGAATGTCTCTCCTAGTAACTCTGGGCCTCTCCTCCACCCCCTTCCTTCTTTTCTCCCACTTGGCATTGAACCTGGGGAGCTTGGCGCATCAGTGGTGTGTGTGTGTGTGTGTGTGTGTGTGTGTGTGTGTGTGTGTGTGTGTGCGCGCGCGCGCCAGGGTCTTGCCACTTGCTCTTGGGAATCGGGACTGTTTTGGTTCTTTCCCGCTCCCCATCTATTCCACTCTTCCCTCCCACCTCCAGAGAGAAAGAAGCGGAGGCAGTATCTGGGCTGAACTGCGTAGATGAGGCTGCTGCTCCAGGCTGGGACGAAGACTGGCTTAGGAGGGGTGGGTCTCCGCGAGCTGGCTGGCAGCTGGTGGAGTCACAGAGCTGGTGGCAGAGTCCAAGCCCACTGTTCTGCTACCGAATGGGCGCCCGGTGTGCTTCTCCGTCTGGGAGTACGCACCCCGCAGTTGCTCCAGTGCTAAGGCTGTAACTTCTGAGGTGGTGGTGTAGAGGCGGGAAGGGAAGCGGTGGGGATTTAGTCTAGGTCCAAAATTGTAATCTTGTTTCTGAGACCAAGTGGGAGGAAATTGAAGGTTGTTTGTATGTCTGGCCTCTAGAGATTAACCTCCTCTGTACAGTTTCCAATCCAAATGTGAGGAAAGAGTGCTCCCCACCTACCACCCCCACCCACCCTTCCTTTCCCCAATCCCCATTACCTCTATGACCAAATGCAAGTCTGTTAAAATGGCTCATTCACAGACAGAGTTCTGTTTGCCATGGCACATGCCATTCCTGTAGGTGTTCCACAGACAGAACACAATTACTACTACGGTCCTGAGAGTGGAGATTGATATAGCTGATAGATGAGAGGATAAAACTTGTTCATGTTTGCAGGGCTTCTTTAGGATCATTACTTACTTCACAACTGGTTGACAGATGGCGAGTTTATGCATTGAAATTCAAGTCTAAAGATGCTGTTCATTTCTTTGTTATCCTTTCATTTGACATTTTTGGCAGGCTGTGTTTTCATCTGAAACATTATGGCGTTGTAAAAATGAACAAATTTGGGCATGTTCCTTTTGGCAGAATTGTGCTTTATAGTTGTTGAGGTTTCTGGGGGGGGGGGGTGGCGGAGGCAGAGGGCATGTGGGAAACCTACATCAGCACATAACATATTTACTGTCTTATCGAGGAGGTTGAGCTTAAGAGAAAGGTAGTCAATCAAATTCTGCATCTCTGGGCATATCCTTTCTTATGATGTGTCACTTCATTCCCTCCTCGAGACAGAATAAATGACAAGAAACTGCACATGGTCTTGGTGCTGTTTTGCCTCATTATTCTGTAAATATTGGGAGATCATGGAGAGCTATAGTGAAACTTTTAACCTCCCTAAGGCTCTTGGTTAGAATCACAAAGAAATAAATCAAGGAGGCCGTGAATATCCTTCCTTTTACTCTTTTTGTGTTTTCATTTATTGGGGAATATTTAAGGGGGAAAACAAGTAGTTTATATAAGGAATGAAAAAACATAGATAAGGTGCAACCAAGTAAATGAAAGGATCTGTCTTCTAAACAGATCTAGAGATAAAATTTTGCTTGATGCTTTGGAAGTTTGATTGGCTGCCAGGGCCTGTTGGGGTAAAAATCTCACCCCTAAGAGTGAAATTTATGAGTGATAAATGATGTGCTGTGATTGTTAATTATTTTTGTGAGGATATCATCAGCCTAGGTCTGCAGACGGAATTGTATCATACTATGGCTGAATCTGGAAACATTGGCTATTTATATAATATAATGATAGATATTTCGAGAACAAAATATTTATAGGGCATGTTTAACCTGTAACCTTTTGCAGTTGTCCAGCATTTATCTTTTAAAGATAATACTGCACATGTGACTGAAAACATCTTTGATGTAGTTTTTAACGGAGGAATAACTGAAAACTTTGTAAATTATAAAGTTTATTGGTCTCTATAGTTATGGCTTATAAATATAAGTGTCACTGTAAATTCATCAGTTGTTATACTCAACATTCTGACAGTTTATCGTTGGCATTTATTAAATATAAACTCTCATATTTAGAATTCTAATTCCTTTATTGGCAATGCTGTGTTTTTAGGCCTTAATATATTTTGATATAAATGAGCCAAGAACTCTTATTAAATTAGAACAGAAATTAGAAATTAAAAAGTTATTATGACTAGATCGCTGAATCAGTGAACATATGATACTTGTTTTACTTTTCTGCTTTGTTATTCTATCTAAAATGCAACATATTTTTTAAATATTCTCTTTATTTTTGCATAAACTCTTCACCAACAGTACTGGACTTTTGTTTCCGGTTATTTTGAAATTGGTTTTCTTTTTAGAAGTTTTCTGGACCTTATTTAACCTGAAAATTCAGCTAGTATGGTTGATTTGAACATAATAGTAGCTTATTGCAATGCCAATAATTAGTAACAAAATTCCATTATTACTTTAGGTGTTTTTTTATGACTGGTTATTTAAGAATTACTTAATCATTTATAATTAGATTATACATTGAAAGAAGAGAAACAGGATTTCTACAAAGTTTAAGAGCATTTTTATTCTGCCCTCAGAGTTTAGTAAAACCTCAAATAACTTGACTTTTCAGAAATAATAGGGGTGTATTGGTACTATAATGGAAAGCCTTAAGTATAATTCAACCTATTTATTCAGCACCTGCTATATGCTATATTATCTTTTAGTGTTACCAAGATGAATAAATTATAATTTCTAGTCTCAGTGTGCTCAAAAGATTAGTTTGTAATGCATTTATTATGTTTTTGAACATCAATAGTGTAAAAAGGCATTACTGCTTTTAGTAGCCACTCTCACTATGATCTAATAGGGGAAAGAAAGCAGAATTGAGAAGAAGAATGAGTATATGTAGATTAATAAATCAGTACTTGCTATGTACTCAGTAGTACGATAAGCCTTTGATGAAGAGAAGCTTTAAAAAGATGGTGAGATATGAATTTTAAGAAACAATTTATTCAGATTCCCATGATTAACACAAAAAGATCAATGCCATATACGAGAGATCCCAACTGTCACAACTAAATACTGGATATTTTTATGAAGGATAAGTTCTTTGGGGAAAGGGAAGGTCAAAAAGGAAAATGTTGGATCTTCCTTTGAGATGTGGATAAGATTTGAAAAGAGAGAGAGGAGAAGGAATTAACAGGAAATAGAAATAGGAATGAATAGGGAGTTAATACAAGATTAAACCATGTTGCTTTTTTTCTACACTGAAAAAAAAAATAGTGGTGAAACTCTAGAGTTTTAGGGATAAAATTAACTATTGCTGGTTTTTAGATGTAGGATCATCTATTTTTAGAAATGTAGAAAACAGACCCATTGCTTTTTAAAAATAGTTCTCAAATAACCTGACATCTCTAGAAATCAATTTGCCTGTTCTTTTATGAAGAATTCACTGGTGAACTGTTTTGCCTCAAATGTTGGTGTTAATGTGGGATCACCGATCTCATTAGTTAGAGAGAAATTGAAATATGTAATAAACAGCCTTTTATTTGGAATCAAAATTCATTGCTGCTTTAGGTGAATTCTATTTTAGTTTAGACTGAGTATAACCTGGAAAATTTTCACAGTGTTTCAATTTATAATTTTAAGTGACAAGGTTGCTCTGTGGGTTGAAGATATCTATAATAATAAAAGTATAATATGCTAATTAGACCAGACGTCCTTCCGGATGACCTTCCAGATGAAGCTGGGATTTCGGGATTTCAAGGGCCGAGGCAATCCACCCAGCTGTGAGGGAAGCCAGGGTCCCGGGTGCTTGCCAGCAGCTGGAGAGAAGCCAGGTCCTGGGTGCCAGAGGGAAGCCGGTGCCAGCAGCTGGAGGAAGGAAGGCCTACTCTTGCAGGAATTCCATGCATCGGGCCTCTAGTATATGTATATATGGCTAAGCCTTGTGAGTAGAATTATCACAAGGAACCAGGGAACCAGTTAAGATCAGTGCCCTGGGATCACTCATGGACTTCATGGGTGGGAAGGTGTGTCAGCATTGTGGCTGTGAATTGGAGAGCATCCATGATTTTTCATAAACAGAAACAAATTAAACGTAAGTTTAATATTGAAAAGTTTGAAAACCCATAGGAAACAATCCATTTGGGGGCTGATGAAAACAGAATTAACAATTATCTTCAATATATTTTTGTTTTTATGTGTGTGTGTGTGTGTGTGTGTTATGGTTTAGCTATTTAAAGTTGTTTAGTTTATCACTGTAGGAAATCCTACCATTTTTTTGGTTCATGAGTCTGTGCATGTACAATTCATTATAAAAACAAATCAAAAAGAATAATCTCTATTGTTTTCCAAGTTCTGAAGTGTGAATGAGTGAAGTTGCTCAGTTCATTCAATTGTAGCAATAGCCATTTTTTACTACTCAGTTCAACAGTCTACATCCCAAACTGGAGTATGTTTACCAACTGCTAAAATGCTTTCTAGTTTTTCTTTTCTTAAGCATGATGGCTTAGCATGTTACTGAAAATGCAGAACGGTCCTGAGAAAATAAAGATAACCTATAACTATCTCTTACTGTCTTTATTGCCAATGCATAGAACCATCCAAGACTCAGAGAATTAATGGATAAGAAATTCAAGCAGCTTAAAGTAAGAAATAAATGTTTGCTTCAGGTAATAGTGAAATAATAGATAATAAAACCAATCTAATAGTTTTTTATTGTTACCCGGATTATGGTTTTTTTCTTACCATTACTGCTCTGAGGATCTTAGGCATTTAAATTAAACTGTAGGAGAAAAGATAGAATGAAAGTTTGAGTAAAATATATTTTCCCCAAATAAATTTAACTACAGAAATTTCTATAGAAGTAATCATGAAAAATTCCGTAGGCAATTTTTGAGAATTTGAGGGGTAAAATTTCAATAGATCGCTGATTCAGTTTTGATTGAAATGTGTAAAACTGACATTAAGCTGAAAAATAATATACTAAAAAACAAAAAAAGGAAACTTTTTTCTTTAAAAAATAAATTTAATTATTTATTTCATTAAGACTTTATTTATTTATTTATTTATTTAGAGCAGTTTTAGGTTTCGAGCAAAATTGACATTTCCCATATATCCTCTATCCCCACACATGTATTACCTCTTTCATTATCAACATCTACCACCAGAGGGGTACATTTGTTTATAGTTGATGAGCCTACATTGACACATCATTATCACCCAAAGTCTGCAGTTTATATTATGGTTCACCCTTGCTAGTCAGCAGCATTCTATGGGTGTGGACAAATGTATAATGACACATTCCCATCATTGCTGTGCTCTACCTATTCATCTCTCTCCTAACCTAACCCCCAAAGTGGTAATTTTTTTAAGAACTTTTTTTTTCTAATTTCAGAAGCAATACAGTATATTATAGAATTTTGTATGGGGGGGAGAATCTCAAATTTTAAAGGTGAAATAAAAATTATCCTTAGTGTTACTCAGAAATAGCTATGTTGAACACTTGACTATATTTTCTTTGTGTTTTTTGTGTGAATATTTTAACATAGATGAAATCATACAAAATTATGAAACTATACACAAGATTTCTCCTTTCTTGAATAGTATTATTATATCATAACCATTATGTAGATCTGCTATGTTACTTTAGAGTCCCCATAATATTGAACATTCTATTTATTTCCAATTTTTTTATGGTTGTTAAATATCACAAAAAAAGAACACTTTTGACAATAAAAATGGCTAAGACAGATTTTACTTGATGTCTGATATTCTTCTAAGTGCAATTTATTTATATTGAAATCTTGTAATCCTCAAAATAGACATATGAAAAAGGTACTACTGGTATTTCATTTTAGGAATCTGAGGGAAGGGGGGTGTGGGTGCGTGGGTGGGAAGAGATCAACTTGTATGCATATATTCATAACCCGTGGACACAATCAGTAGTGGTGAAGGCCTGGGGCAGGGTGCTGGGTGAATTAGAGGGGTTTAATGGAGAAAAATAGGGGACATATGTAATACTTTCAACAATAGATTAAAAAAGAAAACAGGCCAGAGATGTTAAGTCACATGCCCAAGATCACTTCATTGTAAGTAGAGAAGTGAGGTTTCAATGCCAGGCAATTTATTACGAGAGCCCAGGCATTTAAGCACTACAGTATTTATTATTAAACTCTTTTTGTTTTTGTTTTTTACATTTTATTAGAAGACAAAGGCATGAAAGTTTTAGTTTTCCATCCTTATTGCCAGTGTCTTCCAGGGAGTTTCACAAATATTTACTCCCAGTAAGAGTACAGTATGTGGACATTGTTTCTTAAATTTCAAGAGAAGCTAATAAACTTTTTAAGTTAAGTCTTGTTGTATAGTTTATTACTTCTTTGTGGTAACAGTTATTGTTTTTGTAGATTTCAGTCAATTTTAGGCACTAGTATTGAGGCAAAATTATTAGTGAGTTAATTAGACCTTGCAGCTTGCATCTTCCAAATAAATAGGTGATAACTTTTGACCTACTTAGTCTTAAACAAAAATACTACTGAAACAATTAGTTTTTTCATATTATGACTGAGAAAATAAAGGCACAACTAATGGGTATCTAGCATTGTATACAGCTGTTTCAAGAGAATAAAGGGATTTGGGGAACTTTTATTCTCTTTTGTTATTATCAAATTGCCTTAGAAGGGAGGTGCTATCTTTTAGGTTTCTGAGATGTTTAGAGTTCAACAGTTGTTTCACTTTCTCGTATGACTGATAAATAAAGGAGCTTGTCAAATTCTTTACCAGGTACAATGTTACTGAGCTGGCTAATAGTGGTGTAGATATATTTATAATTAGATTTCTTATGTGAATTTGCTGATGGTAAGCCACCCTCCCCTCATGTATTCTAAAATCCTGTTCTTTTTTTTCCAATGTAATATGGATAGACATGTTTTTTATTATATTTAAAGTTAGTTCATTAGGAAGAACTATTCTAAATTAAGGTTTCCCATAGGACCTAGGAAACCAAGTCACCACTACTTCAGCTACAAACAAGAACCAGAAAGTAGCATTAACTAAAATGAGAAAATAGGTATATCTAAGTAATGTCCAAATCAAAGTGGCCTGTTAAATTAGGAAAGATGTTGCCTTATATGGTATCAATAAAAGATTGTTGCCACCAATATGAAGCCAACAAGAAAACTCAACCTAGGGCATGGTAAAAGGAGAACCTTTATTCGGGTAAGCGGTTTGCAAACCTGTGAATTGCAGCACATGTCCAGAGGAAGCCAAAGGTGTACTCTACCAGACAAAGAGTTGTTTACCTTTTATAGAGAAAATCCTTAGTCCCTGTTGTTGTTTTTTTTTGTTTGTTTTGTTTTGTTTTTGTTTTTTGCAAATGAGGAATTAAAATTTGCACTGTCTGACTGGTCTAACTATCACTGTCCTGATTCATTGGAATGGCTAATTCTGATTGCTTATTATGGAGCTGCTCTGATTAGTGAGTAAAGATGCAAATGAAGATGTAGTTATACAGTTCCTATTGGACAGGGAAAGTCTCCACCTATTGGTCAGAAGACAATACCAGGAATTCCTTTATAAAGGTTGATGTAGATGCAGGAACACTGTACAGTTTGTAGCTTTTCCCTAAAATTCAGCATGCATGAGAGGCCTCTGTCAGCAGTGGCTACTAGACTGGTTATGAATTTGGGCCCCATTAACCTCAAGGAGTCCTTTGCAGATATATTCCTTCTTGAGGTTCACAATGGCATATGCTATTTTTATTTTTGAAAATTAAAGGACATGAGGACTCCAAGGAATTAAGATTCCAGACTCTACTTTAGATAAGAAATATGAACATTGTTAAGACAGAATTTATACTTATGATCATTGTTTTCTCTCCTCCTGCTTTGCAAATACTACTGCAGTTTGATGTTTGAGATAAGTTTACTTTTAGAATAATTAAAGTGAATCAAATTATATAGCTATGCCCATTGTGCTATAATTACTATGATGTTGGCTCACTATAAAAAGATTTTTAACTACAGATAACATATGACATACTAGTCTAGAGAAAGCAAATTTGATGATTTTTAACAAGTCCTCTTCTCTAGTACTATAAGAAAGCTGACAGACTGGTGTGTTTATTTACCTCTTTCATAATATCAAATTTTATTCTAAGATTTCAAGCTGTTTTCATGTGACGGAAAAATACCAGGTTAAAAATATATACCTGTGAAATTAATTGTCTTCTAGATACAGTGGTTCTTAATCTCTTCCCCTCCCCGCCCCCTCTCCCCCCTTATCAGAGCCCTTTACCAGTTTATAAAATTGTAGATATTTCTCCTGGAGCAAAAGCTCACAGAAAAGTAAGTCTTTGCAGATATTCAGGGCATCCAGGTGGGTGAGAATGACTTCCAGCAGCCTGTGTAAAATCTAGACGCCATCTTTCCCCCAGTAAATCCCAAAGAGAGAGAGAGAAAGAAGTTTATGCCTGTGGAGTTTGGACCGAGGAGGCGCTGGCCATGTGGAAAACTGTGCATTCACACTCAATTGGGCTCCTGCATGAAGGAGTTCCCATAGTCATCAGGTCAACCTACCAAAGTCAGGACTCCAAGTTTCCACTTTCCACCCAATTTTGGGCAGAACAGCAAAAAGGAGAGAGAAAAAGAGGGAAACTAGGTTCAGAGTCATTCCAACAGTCTCCTGGGATGGGAGGGATTAGAATGACTATGCCCCAAGAGCCTATCTCCTGAGGCTTAAGACAGGCAGCTGCGCTAATCACCTTTAAGGGGCCAAGAGGAGCCTACTGGTTTTGCCTCCAGATGAAAGGAAGAGAGCAGGGGAGAGAGAGCAGGAGGGAGAGAGAGAGAGAGAGAGAGAGAGAGAGAGAGAGAGAGAGAGAGAGAGAGAGAGAGAGAGAGAGAGAGAGAGAGAGAGAGAGAGCTGGAGAGAGAGAGAGCGAGCGAGCGCCTGTTTTTGTCCGTTTTGCTTACCCATTCCTCTGGCCTCCCACTGTTCCCTAGATGTAGGTGAATCTCTGTGGGACCCCAAAGAAGAAACTGAAATGTGGTAGTTCGGTCTGAGTTCGTTGTCTGGAAAAATCAAGGAATGAGTTCGCAGACAAAAATACAGTTGTCGCAAGTAAAGTTTATTGAGGGATAGACGACTCCCTGCCGCAAGGGGGCATTGGGAAGGGGGCCCAAAGCAGTTACCACTTAATCTTCTTTGTCTAGAGGCAAGTATATGCTTTGCTGGCTTTTGATTTGTTCTTTCAAAGAATTCTGTGCAACATCTATTCATTTCAAGGCTCAAGTTCCCACCAGCTGGAGGACCTGATTGAAGACAGCCACTTCAGGTCCCAGGTGACATCACTGTTCTCACCTAGCCTGGTCTAGTTTTCCCAGCAAGCCGGGTTGCCTTGGCAACTCCCTCCAAGCTGGGTCTAGTTCTAGGTACTTTTGTTTGTCTCTGTGGTGCAGTCAGTAGACTACACTCTGCCCCTGTCTGCAATGCTCCACTTCACCCTCCCTCATGGTCCTATCCCTCTTCACCCTCCCTCATGGTCCTATGCCTAGTCCTCTTCTGTATCCTCATCTCTTTACTTTACCATGTCCAAATCTCTTCCCCCCCTCAAAACCTAATCCTTTCTAGACTTTCCTGGGTCAGCTGATAGTGTTGTCATCCTTCTTGACCTTGGAGTCATTATCAACTCCTCTTTCATGCATTATGTACAGTTTTCATCAAAAAGTCTGCTTGGCTGTACTGTATCTTCAAAATGTTTCCTATAACTGATCATTTCTTATCTCCTCCACTGCTACCATCAGTAGCCAACATCCTTCCATTTGGATTGCTACAATAACCTCCTGTCCTCCTTCTTTCTTGCTTCCTTAAACTTTATTTTTCAGCTCAGGAGTCAAGATAAAGTTATATCACATAACTCTGCTCACATCCTTGTAGCGGCTTCCCAATTCATTCAAAGTCAAAGTGCTAACAATTGTTATGAGGCCTCAAAACATTTTCCTTCCTACCCTGTTATCACTCTCCCCTTCTTTCTTGCGACTTTATCTCCAGCCTGCACTAGGTTTTTCTGTTTCTTGAATATTGTTCACCTTTCTTACCATTAGTCATTCTAAAATTTAAATTTATTGGAAAATAACATAAAAAAGGATGTTGGCTACTGTTTAAATGAGTTTTAATAATTCCATGGTGTCTGTAAGAAATATGCAAGCAGTTTGTTGCAAAGGTCCAATATTGTGTAAAATACTCAATAACTAGGTAATAACACTATTTGGCTTTTTCTTCTTTTTCTTTTATGCACTCCCTCTAGTGTTCAAAAGTATGAGTGCTTATAATTAGCTTATTCAGATACTAAAGAATAGATGTTAATGTAGAAATAGGACATTCTTAACTTGATATTGTTTTGTTTTACTCAGGAGATTATATTGTCAAGTTGCTGAACTTTCAGTTTATCATAAATATATATATATATATATATATATATATATATATATATATTCTCTCTCTTCTTACCTGTGGGATGTGATCCTGCCTTTTCATATGTATATTTTTAATCTGTTCACTTCAATCAGGAAGAATATTGGGTATCTTGGACTTTTTTTTTAAAGACTATACCATATTGCAGACTTTCCCTTAAATTTTATAACTGTAGTCTAGGTTTTAGTTGGGCAATTTGGATATGAACAGAAAGCTTCCCACATACTAAATGCAAAGTGAAAAATAAATCCGCACCTATATTGACTAAAGGAATGACTTTGAAAATGGATAGTAAAATATTTAATTAATTTATATCACTTTGCTTTAACATATCAGAACATTATTTATTTACATTGGTTTCAAACTATCTTAAATAACCCAGATATTTCTAGGAATAACAGATACTAGTACATAAGAGAGGGAAACATCATGTGAGAGAGAAACATCGATCAGTTGACCCCCATATGAAACCCACAACCTAGGTATGTGTCCTGACCAGGAATCGAGCCTACAGCTCTTTGGTGTGTGAGATGGCACTCCCACCAATGGAGCCACCTGGCCATGGCAATGCCATAAAAATTTTAAGCCACTTTAAATCCTGATATTTCAGTTGCTTATTATCAGATGAAGAAAGAAAGAAAGAAAGAAAGAAAGAAAGAAAGAAAGAAAGAAAGAAAGAAAGAAAGAATAAATTGTCTTCAATGACTTTCAGAGGCATTGTTTTCTAAGTTCTACCTACTTTCTGGAAGTACTTTGATATTATAATGATTAAAGCATTTTTAAAATGGAATTCAGAACTCAGCATTCACCCTGTGCATTTTTTTAGGGAGATTTATATTCAATACTTAACCCTTATTTATAACAGGCTATATTGTATATCCTTGGGGAAACTTACATTTACATTTTTTTAAAAATACAGAATACTATGGCACAGCATGGCTGTTTCAGGTTGCTTCATTAATCACAGATAGTATTTACCAAAATGCTTGAGAGTTTAACATCTGCTTTCTGAAGTTCCTAGTACTCATACATAAAATGTTTAATGAATTCCATTACTCAACAACAGCCTCTTAGGTTACCTTGGTACTGATGGAGAATGCCAAGTTGGCCAATAACACCAATATGCTTTTTTGTGCTGGAGAAACAGTTACCAAGAAACTATCCAAATTCGTATTTATAATGCTTTTCTTTTTGTCACTCCACTAAAAGTTATTGTATCTTATATACTGATAATTTTGTATTACCTAATATAGTTAATCCCTATAGTGTAAAATAGCTTCTTTTTAGAGTTGAAATGTTTCTAACCATATTATGTTTTTATTGGTTTCTATCCTTCTTTCTTCAGGAAAATTGATGAAGAAAGGGGATTCCAAGAATTATTTGTAATTAGACAATGAGATTTCAAGAAAATGGGATTTAATGAAACAATACTAACACCTTAACAATGTTTCAGGGAGAAAAGGGCTGTCATTGAATGAAAAATGTAGTAATAAACTTCATCTTCTCACGATAACAAGAGAGGACACTATTGTTATAATATTTAGTGCATCTGAAAGTAGGCTGTTATTTACTAAGCTGATAGGAGATGATGATTGTCTTAAATTGTGAAGAAAGTTAAACCAATTAAGAGTCTCAATCAGAAGCTTTAATCTATGCAATCATAACATAAAATTATTTTATTTCACTCTTCACTATATTAACAGTAAATGTATGAGGACTGATTAAATTCATGTCTTCAGAAGTCCATCTCAAAGCCACACTCTGTAGTACTCCTCAAGTTGGCATTGACTAAAGGACGATTTGACCATAAAGTACATAACAGGAATACTTTAGATGATTTAGTTCCCTTTGATATTTGTTAAATTTCAAATAAAACAGATACATTGCCAGCATCTTAAAATACATTCTTACAGAGTATAGGAGAAGTATTTAGGATACATTTATGTATTATAAAATTCTTCATGACATGTTTGACATATTTTTTAAGGTAGAGAGCGAAAAAGAATGATGAATTATATTAATATCTTTCTTACAAATCATAGAAAGCATACTAATTTTATCAGTACAGGAGGATAGTTTTGCATTAGCATGGCTAGCTAGACGTAAAAATTTAAAAGAAAATACTTTCGTAAATTTAAGAAAAAGTTCTTAATAAAAACGTTGCTTTAATGTACAGTATTATAAAAAGAAATTGCCTGGCCAGTGTGGCTCAGTGGTTGAGTGTCAAACCATGATTTCCAGGCTTGATCCCCAGTGGAAGGTGTGCAGGAGGCAGCTGTTCAATTATTCTCTCTCATTGTTGATGTTTCTCTCTCCCTTCCTCTCTCTTAAATCAATAAAAACATATAAAAAACATAATTTGATTAGTAATAAAGAAAAATTTAAATTGTATTATATTTATGGAATTAAGTGAAATTTGTTTCAATTTACCTAGTATTTTTTAAATAATATAATATTATTATGTTATTTACCTAGTATTATTTTCCCTAATACATTTTGAAATTAGTATACTCAACAAGGTTTCCAATGCCAAAGAGAACCAAGAAATACCCAAATTTGATTTAGTATCCACTTTTTCATTTTAACAAAAATAACTAATGGCTCATTTTTGTTGCTATGACTACCATAACATTTTTCTCAGGAAACATTTTTTTAATGGGCATATTCCCCATGGGCATGTTCTTCCTTACAGTCAGGGTGTATGCTCCATGATCATAAGGGCCTTGCATGTCTTTTACATTACCAACTTAGTTCAGAGCAGTGCCTATCAGGTAGTAGCCAGTAAAGTTTATTTAATGAAGACCTAGAAAAGGGTCATTTAACATTTGTTTCTTGACAAGTATATTTAGCTAATAAAGAATAAATAAGAACCTAACTGGTTTGACTCACCAGATAGAGCATCAGCCTGCGGACTAAAGGGTCCCAGGTTCAATTCTAGTCAAGGGCATGTGCCATGGCCTTCATGGCTAGGGCTCAGGATCTGAAGGAGGGGCGGATGCACACATGAAAATGCTATACAAGAAATATGAATTCAGAAGGCATTGGGGGTCAGGTGGAGGAGCCTCTTTCTTGAAGAGACATACCAACTTCTGGCCTGGTCCCCTATTTATTTACTTGAATACACATTTTCCCTTTAGCAATGCATACAGGCATATCAAAGGTAAAGTTTGGTAAATAGTAAAAGGATTATCAGGTTAGGGAATTGCCTTGAGCCATTGAGCCCACAGCAGGGTAATAATATGCTGATTTTCAGCCCTGCTGAATATCAAAGTCCATTGGCCTTCCAATGATTCTTTTTGCATTAATATGCTAACTGCTGTAGGCTTTTGCCTCTGGCAGGCAGGCACATCCCCAGTAAGGGGTGTGCAGGAGGCAGCTGACCGATTTTTCTCTCTAATCCATGTTTCTAACTCTATCCCTCTCCCTTCCTCTCTGTAAAAAGTCAATAAAATATATATTTTTAAAAAAGGATGAATAAGGAGTTTTCAGTATTAGAACATCTATAATTTGTTTTATATGAAGTCTCTCTCATTATTTCGATATTCAACTATTATAATGGCTAAGGTGGGTTAGATTATACTGTAATAATAAATAACTCTGAAATCTCAATCATTTAACCCAACAAAGGTTTTTCATTCAGCACACTATACTCTTCCATGCAAGTTGGAAGAAGCTCTGCTCCGAAGAATTAGTTGCTCAGGATCCCCGGCCCCTTTGATACAGCTTTCTGAACACCTGGTTTCTGGGGGGATGGGGCGGGGGCGAGGGAGGGAAGAATGCAATAATTCATACCTATACTTCTGTCTTTTAGTGTGCAAGTGGCACAGATTCACTGTGCATGCAGAACTGTCACCCTAACCAAAATGCAAGTGAAACGAATCCTTCTTATAAGCCTGTGATGAAGAAAATCAGTTGGGACTAGATAGCCCAGTATTGTCTTGACCACAACTTTACTCTTTCCAGATTCTTATTTTTTCCGAAAAAGGGGTATGGTATATTTGTTTAATCAAATAGGTCTCTCTCTCACACACACACACACATACACACACACACACACACACAGACTTCCCCTCTCTCTCTCTTTCTTATAAACACAGAGGACTTGTCAAACTTAGTAACTTTATTATTTCTCAAACTTACTGGAATAGGAGTCTGATTTTTGAAGACCATCTGTCAGAATTAGTATTCTGTGTAGCAATTTTAGAGAATATTCTTCTGGGTCAAATCAGAATGTGCCATAAAAAGAAGAGACTCGCATTTAGTAGAATCTTTAGCCTGTAATAAACTCATTTATTACATCGTTTTTTTATTGTACTTGTCAATAAAAGTTAAGTAGAATAATAATATAATAGTATACCATTTAGTTTATCATGAAGACAAATTTGTGAGCACCTCAGATATCAGACCCATAGCAAAGGACTTGAAATTAAGAGAGAAGGGAAATGCCTATATCTGACAAATGATTCTTAACTAATTTGTGAAAAGATTATGCACTAAAGCAAAGTTGCTTATTTGATTCAATTCCAACTTGGTCTTAGTTTGCACAAAATATTAACTATCTTAGTTTTCAGTCTATAGATACCAAATTAGAATGGGTGGCAGATTTTCTCCCCACTCCTAGTGATTTTCATTCTGGCAGTAGTGTGAAACAAAATCATATAGCCCAACAGTAAGGAAAAATCTAGAATGACTCAGGAAATACTCTGATTTTAAAAAGTGAGGCAAATGCATAAAACATTTTAAATTATTGTTAATTCAAGTATTGAAATTGAAAAAAGTGTTTCATTTCTTACATCTATAAGATACAGAAACATGGGACTTTTACATTTAGTCTCTCTTCTCTCTACATAAATTAGAAAACATTGTTATAATTCTGTTTTGAATTTGTAGAATAAAATATGTCATATAAATTTTTATTCCTCATTTTTTCTCATAAGATGGTGAAATCATGATGAAGTATAAAACCTAGTCTTTTAAGTAGTTGTTTTAAATTGCATGCATAGATATATATTTTCTGTAACTATATAATTCTTTGATTTAAAATGAGAGAAGGGATGTATATATTTTTTCTTCCCTGAACATCAGGGAAAAAAAATTTATACTAATTAAATATAGTAGGTCCTCAGGTTATGTCAGAGATCCATTCCTATGGCACGATGTAACGTGATTTTCGCCATAAGTCGGAAACCACCTACATAAGCACCTACTCACTCACATGGAGCACATACACAGCACTAATGAAATGAAACAGTAAAAAAATTTTGAAAGAAAGATAACAATTCCTGACTTTTACTTGTGGTAAATAAATAATGAAAAACATAAAGCACATATGTACATATGTTGAAATGACAGAACTTTTTTTTTTAAATAAATAAATGGGAGATGGCAACATTACCACGAAATGATGTACTTTGAGTCTGACGTAAACTGAGGACTGCCTGTAATATAATTGATAGTGTGACTTGAGTACAATAATTTCATATAGATACTAGAGGCCTGGTGCATGAAATTTATGCACAGAGGTGGGGTTCCTCAGCCCAGCCTGCACCCTCTCCAATCTGGGACCCTTCAGGGGATGTCTGACTGCTGGTTTAGGCCCGATCCCACAGGGATCTGCCCTCTTGCAATCTGGGACGACTGGCTCCTAACCACTTGTCTGCCTGCCTGCCTGCCTGCCTGATTGCCCCTAACTGCCTCTGCCTGTCTGCTTGATCACCCCTAACTGCCCTCCCCTGCCGGCCTCATCACCCCAACTGCCTCTGCCTGCCTGATCGCCCCTAACTGCCCTCCCCTGCTGGCCTGATCTCACACCCAACTGCCCTCCTCTGCCAGCCTAATCTTGCCCCCAACTGCCCTCCCCTGCCGGCCTGGTCGCCCCCAACTGCCCTTCCCTGCTGGCCTGATCTCACCCCCAACTCCCCTCCCCTGCTGGCCTGATCACCCCTAACTGCCTCTGCCTGGGCCCTCATCACCATGGCTTTTTCTGGAAAGAAGTTGGATGTCTGGAAGATGGCTGGTCAACCCAGTCTAATTAGCATATTACCCTTTTATTAGTATAGATAGATTATATAGGATAGGATTGCTTAAATGGGGGGGGGGAAAGCCTTTTTCAGCAGGAGGAGATGCTCTTGGCAGACAAAAACACATAATCCCTATATCTGGACTGATGGCCAGCCATATGCACTATACTGCCACACTGGTCATTAAGAAATTGAATCACTTTCTTACACCTTACACCAAACTTCTCTGCCCCCACCTTAGGTTCTGCCTTCCCATTTCACCCAGAGTAGGTTCTGATTGGTTGGTTTCTCTGCCAGTCAAGGTCAAAAGGCCCACCTCCTAGGCAGCCATTGGCTCCTCACAATTCACCTAGATTTGGTACTGATTGGTTGGTTTCTATGCCAGTCAGCATCTCTGGGCTTATCTCCGGTCCTGATAATAGAGGCAGGGCTCATCAGCAGCCTCCCCAGGCTGCTGGTGAGTGGGCTGAACTGCTGACCTCTGGGAGAGAGAGGCTTGGCTGCTGGCGAGGCCCGGAGAGAGAAGCAGGGTCTGATCACCCTGCTTCTCTCTCCGGGCCTCGCCAGCAGCCGCTGCCGCTGCTGATCAGCCCCACCTCTCTCTCAGCCTGGCATTTGGTTGAGCCTTTGGTCATTTTGGATGTTACAACCCTGGCTCTTTATATGTAGATAATTTATGTTAGTAATTTAAATGAACAATTATGCATTTCCACTAATTTAGGTTAACAAAGACATCTCCACTGTTACATTTTAGGATAAGTCTAAACCAGTTTAGAAGAGTGGATTTAAAAGCATTTTTTCTACATCTTATATAATAATTGAGTTTTTGTAACAATTTGGTCACATTTGTCTTTAAATTCTTTTCTATATTTCCAGAAAATGTATTAAGATAAATATTGATTATCCTCAGTTTGAAACATTTTATAAGTGAAAAATTATAAAAGGACCATACATATATAATTAGGTATACTTTTCATCATATGTTTGCTGGAGATACATTTGAGCTAATGGCAAATGCCAACATTAAGAAGATTATGTACGTAAAGCTGCTGTTTGTAACTGGTATGAATTTTCTGAAGTTCTCTTAAATGAAAACAATGATGTATCATGCAAATTAGAGACCGACTGCAATGAAATTGTTCATCATGACTTAGTAGTGAGTCTTCTGCTAATGTTGGTAAAAATTATGTCTAGATTTAGTTTTCAACGTTTATCAACTGTCACATTGAGAATAGCATGAGAAGTCATATGAAAAGAGTCAAAAATGAGTAGGCCCTGTGATTAATTTTTTTTGAAACCTGTTAGCCCAAAAATGCATTAGAAATACTATACCATAATCATTTCATCTCCTTGTATATTCTGTATTAATTTAGACACAAGCCCTAAGGTCATTCACTCTTCTTTATTTTTATTAATTTCCTTTTTACAACTGTCGAACAGTTTAAAGGAATGATTCACTTCCAAGATCATAAAGCATTGCTAAGAAAATCCATTAGAAGCATCTGATAAATCAAAGAATTGAAATAACATAATTATCAGTACAAATAATATTACAAAATACAGACATGAAGTTAATAAATTATAGTGCTCAATATCTTAATATCCTTTTATTCATATATGGAAAACACGTGGTATTCAGTTTACTAAGGTTTTTTTGAGAGCTATTATTAGTTTTGTTTGCTTGTTTGTTTGATTTTTAATTAAAACAAAAAAGCTTTATCTATTGTGTTATAGACTGCTTCAGACCTAAACTGTTACACCTTGTCTTATTTTACCAAAGTCTTTAATAAATGCTATTATTTTTTTTTTAATTTAAGCGTTTCATTTTGTGATAGTTATAGATTTGCATGCAGAGTAAGAAATTATACAGAGAGATCACATGTACTTTCATGCAGTTTGTTTCAGTGGTAACCTTTGGAAAAACTATAGTACAATATCCAACCAGGACCTTGATACAGTCAAGATACAGAATAGTTCTATCGCCACAAGCATCTCTCATGTCTTTTTATAGCCTCACCCAATTCCCTGCTGTCCCCACCTCATCTCCTGCCAATCACTAATCTCTTTTCCATTTCTACAATTTTTCATTTGTATTGTAATATAAAAAGTCATACAATAAGCAATCCAATTGAAAAATGGATAAAATATATGAACAGGTATTTCACCAAAAATGATATACACCTAGAAAAAGATCATATGAAAAAGATGCCCAAATCATTAGCCACCAGGGAAATGCAGTTTTCTTTTGGGATTGGCTTTCTTTTCACTCATCATAATTATCTGGAGATTCATTCAGCTTTTTATGTGTATTATTTGTCTCTTTTTATTGTTGATTAGTATTTCGTGCTGTAGGTGAACCATACCTTGTTTAACCACTCACCCATTGAAGGACATCTGGGTTCTTTCCAGTTTGGAGCTGTTATAAAAAAAAAAAGTGTTATAAACATTTATGTACAAGGTTTTATGTGAACATAAATTTTTATTACTCCAGGATAAATGCCCAAGAGTGCAATTGCTAGATTATATGGCAGTTCCATACCTAGTTTTATAAGAACTATCAAATGGTGTGCCAGAGTTGTTTTATCATTTTTTGGTCCTACCAGTAATGTATGAATGGTCTTGTTTCTTAGTTTCTCCGCATCCCAACCAGCATTTGATGTTGTCACTACTTTCTGATACGTGTGGAGTGATGTTTTATTGTGGTTTTACCTTGCATTTCCCTGATGGCTAATGATGTTTAGCATCTTTTCATTTGCTCTTTTTGCTAAGTATACATACTCTTTGGTGAAATGCTGGTTCATATCTTTTGGCCATTTTCAACTGGCTTACATTTTTTTTCCTGTTGAAATTTGAGATTCTTTCTATATTCTACATATTTTCGTGACATATATGCTTTGCCAGTATATTCTTCTGGTCTTTAGTTTCTCTTCACCCTCTTCACAGGGCCCTTCTTAGAGAAAAGGTTATAAAATTTGATGAAGTTCAATTTATCTTTTTTTTCTTCTAATTTTAGGGTTCATGCTATTGGTGTCAAGTGTAAGAACTCTTTACCTACTCCTAAATCCTGAAGGTTTTATCTTATTTTTTAAAAAAATAAAATTGTATGTTTTACATTTTACATTTAATTCTATGATCCAGTTTGAATTAATGTTTGTATAAGGTGTGAGACTTAAGATTCATTGTTTTGCCTATGGATGTACACTTGCCCCAGCATCATTTATTATAAAGGTTTTAGCTTTCCACTTTTGTAAAAAATCAGTTGGACATATTTCTGTGGGACTATTTCTAGATTCCCTGTTCTGTTCTATTGGTCTGTGTGTCAACCCCCCAATGATACCACACAGTGTCGATTACTGTAGCTGTATAGTAAGTAATGAATTTGGGTAGACTGATTCCTCCCACTTTATTCTTTTCCAAAATTATTTTAGCTACTCTAATTTATTTGATTTTCATATAAATTTTAGAATAATTTTGTCAATTTCTCTAACACTTTTTACTTTGAATTTGAGAGAAATAATATTAAACCTGAATGTCAATTTGGGAAATATTGACAAGTTTATAGAGTTGTCTTCAAATCAATGAACATGTTACTAGTATGTGTCTCTATTTATTAAGCTCTTGATTTCTTTTGTCAGTATTTTATGGTTTTCAGTATGGTCATGATATTTTGATAGATTTCTCTGTATTTTTTTAAAATTATCTTTGTTGTTGAAAGTATTACAAATGTCCTTCCTTCCCCCCCCCCCCCCATTGATCCCCTCCTGTCCTCCCCACAGCTGCCTCCTCCCTGGGCCTTCACCTCACTATTGTCTGTGTCCATGGGTGATGCATATATGCATATAAATTCTTTGGTTACTCTCTTTCACCCTGCCCTCCCCTTCCCTCTGAGAATGGTCAGTCTGTTGCATGCTTCCATGACTCTAGATCTATTTTCTTTGTCAGTTTATTTTGTTCAGTAGATTCCACATATAAGTAAGATCATGTGATGTTTGTATTTCTTTGATTGGCTTATTTCACTTAGCATATGTTTTTGAGTGGCTATAAATTTCAGTATCCACCCACTAATTGTTAGTAAATAAAGATACAATTGGCTGTAACTGGTTTGACTCAGTGGACAGAGAGTCAGCTTGTGGACTGAAGGAACCCAGGTTCAATTCTGGTCAAGGGCATGTACCTTGGTTGAGGGCACATACCCAGTAGGGAATGTGCAGGAGGCAGCTGATCAATGTTTCTAACTCTCTATCCTTCTCCCTTCCTCTCTGTAAAAAAAATCAATAAAAATATATATTTTAAAAAAGATACAATTGATTTTTCATGTGGATCTTATGTCCTGTGATCTTGCCTATCTATCTAATAAAAGAGTAACATGCTAATTGACCATGCCTTTGCAACACCCACCAGCCAATCAGGAGTGAGTATGCAAATTAACCCAACAAATATGGCAGGTTAATTTGCATACACAGGCACTGAGTGGCCAGGGGTGGGGCGGGATGCTTTCGTCATCACCATGGTGACAACACAGGCATTCTGCACCACCCCAGCCTCTCCAGGCCTCTGGGCAGCGTGGCAAGGCAGAAAGGCGGCTCTGGGCTGAAGCAGAAAAGCGGCTCCGGCCAGAGCAAAGGCGGTGACAGGAGCCAGGGGAAGGAAGGCCCATTCTTGCACAAATCTTCGTTCATCAGGCCTCTAGTATTAATTTATTTGAAGTGAAATTTCTTATAGACAGGATATAATTGGATTATTCACCTTGCTAATCTCATTCTTTTAAGTGATGTATTTAGACTATTTACATTTCATGATTTCTGTCATGTAAAGGCTTAAGGTAGTTCTAACCTAGAACTCCCATAGAAAAATCTATATAAAAACAGATAAAAACATGAGAGGTAGCCCTGGTTGGGTGGCTCAGTTGATTGGAGCATCGTCCTGCATTCCAGGTGTTGTCATTTTATCAGTTTGAGTACAGTAGAAACAGCACTTTCCTTTATGTCCCTTTACCCTCACTCATTTTAGTATACTATGTGCCATAAGCAGTTTTCTCTGCATACATTTAGAACCACATTAGTGTACTTTATTCCACCATCACATATAATATAGAAAATGCAAGAGGAAAGGAATATCTATCATTTTACCCATGTTTTTGTTTACTGTGTTCTTTTTTCTTTCCAGGTAAAGTTTCCTTTTTAATCACTTTTTTTTTTTAATTTTTGAGAACTTACTTTTATCATTCTTTTTGGAAAGGTGTTTCAGTGAATACTCTTAACTTGCCTTCATTTGAGAATGTATTGATATCCCTTTTATTCTTTAAGGATATTTTAACTGGTTATAGGATTTGGGGTAAATAGTTCTTTTCTTTTAGAATTTCCTTCTTATCCACATGGAAAAATTTTCTTTAATTCACGTTGCTTTTTTCTTATAGGTAAGTTGTTTTTCTTTATCTTTAGTTTTCAGAAAGTTGATTAAATTAGATTCCTCTTTCCCTTCCATTCTGTTGTTAAGCCCTTTCACTGAGCTTATAATTGTGATTATTGTATTTTTCACTATAAAAATTTACATTTGGCTTTTCTTTATGTCCAATTTTTTTGCTGAGCTTTTCTATTTCTATATTTTGTTTCAAGTATGTTCATATTTGTTTATCAAAACATTTTTTTTTGGTGATGGTTGCTTTAAAATCCTTATCTGATATCTCTATCATCAAGGTGTTTACATCTATTGATTGTCTCTTGTTTTAAATTTCATTTAGTGTGGAAACTTCCTTATTTTTGGTATGATGTGTGATTCCCTACTTAAACCTGGACATTTTGGATATAATGTTACGGGCATCTGGGAAGTGAATGGAACACAGCATTACTGTCAGAGAGGGAGGAATTCATTTTGCTCTCCTGACACCAGAGGGAGGGTAGGGAGAGTGCCACTTTTTACTATCCTTTGGCTATGAAAATCCAGATTTTCTCCTTACTTAGTCTTTTGTGATACTGTATTGGGGTCCCTCTTTATAGTGTCTCAAGGGTGGAAATATAAGCTCCCTACTTGGTGTTTATTGGTGTAGATGGCAATGGGACCACAGTTTTTCTGTGGTGTTTGGTTAGAGTAGAGCAGCTGCTACTTAAATGTTTCTGTCTTGTTAGTCTGTTTTTTCCTGGAGATTTGGCTAGTGGGATAATTATTATGTTGGGTCTTTTTGTCTACTTCCCTTGATATTTCCAGTTACATGTCGGGATATATAGGGTAAAGAAAGTTTAGAAACTAACCACCTTCTTCTACTTGGAGTTTTGAGGTCTCTAGCCGGTCTTCCTTCTTTTAACTCCCTTTTAGAGTTCTCATGTTTATTTTACATATAATGTCCAGATTCCAGAGTTTTTAGTTGTACTTAATGGGAATAATAGAGTAAAGCACATCAATTCTATAATTTTGTTAGCTGAAGTTCTTGATACCATTTGCTTTTAAAATAGACCATTGAACGAATTCTGTATTTGACAATAGAGACATGTAAAATTAAACTTTTTTGGGCTAAAATGTTAAATTTTAAATATTATTATTTTAATCTTTATTGTTGAAAGTATTACATATGTCCCCTTTTCCACCATTGACCTCTTCCAGCCCACCGCTACCCCCCCATCCCAGGCCTTCACCACCTAATTGTCTGTGTCCATGGGTTATACATATATGCATACAAATTCATTGGTTGATTTCTTCTCACCCAGCCACCCTTTCTGCCTTCCCTCTGAACTTTAGCAGTCTGTTTGATGCTTCTGTGTCTCTGAATCTATTTTTGTTCATCAGTTTATGTTGTTCATTAGATTATACATATGAGGGAAATCATGTGATACTAATGTTCCTTTGGCTGGCTTATTTTACTTAGCATAATGCTCTCCAGGTCCATCTATGCTATTGCAACTGGTAAGAGTTCTTTCTTTTTTTACAACAGCATAGTATTCCCTTGTGTAGATGTACCATGAATCTAAAAAATATAGCAATCACCACAGAGAAGCTTTTATTTTTTATTTAAATTTTAAAAATTATTTGTAATTAGATAATGTAAATACCACATGGAAAAGTGATTTTCCTCTTAAGAATTTGTGTTTTCTGTCAATCTTATTAAAGGAAATTAAAGTATAAAAATTACATTAAAGTCTAAATTATTCCTATTTAAGTTCCTACTAAATTATATAAATCTTTAAGATAGATGATAGATAGATAGGTAGGTAGGTAGATAGATAGATAGATAGATAGATAGATAGATAGATAGATAGATAGATAGGGAAACATCAATGTGACAGAGAAAGATTGATCGGTTGCCTCCCATCTGCTCCCTGACTGGGGATTGAACTCAGCCTAGGAATGTGTTCTGACTGGGAATCAAACCTGCAATCGCTTGGTGTATGGGACAACACTTCAACTAACTGAGCCACCTGGCCTGGGCTAAAGTGTATAAATTTTATATTATTTTCTTTCTCTTGCTTATCTTAAGGTTGAATAGAATTTAATACTTCGATAAGACTTTCTTGCCTTTATTTTTATATCATTCTTATATAATAACTAAGAAGCCTTAAAAACAGAGAGAATAACTGTGAAATGAGATAAATAAGAAATACAAGATGAAAAGATTGAGTACTTTTCTCTAACGAATTTAGGAAAGAGACACTTAACTTCAGATGACAGATAGAAGCATTAAACTTGTATACTTGAAATAATACACAAGTTTTTGTCCAAATATGTAGAGTGAATGTGAAAGGGCTTAGGAAAATGGAAATAGGTAGAATTAATTCAATGAAGAAATTTTCCAAATTGGAATTACTCTTTGTAAATAATTTAATGACATGAATTAAGTTAATTGAACATTGCTTTTGAATTCTACCAATAACTTTTAAACAGAAATGGGTTTAAGCATAAATTGTGATAGTATTAGAGAGGGGATAGTACAGATATTTATTTTGTTTACATTTTAAGAAAAGATTACTTGGAAGTAATAAATACACATACATGCACATAGACAGCCCCCAAACCAAGTCTTGATAAGTAAAGATTAACTTCTAAAAATAAGTCTACTTTATAATGCTATGATGAAAAGGTAGTTATTTGCCACTTCTTTTGTACATACTCTTTCAAGAAAACGTAAAACATTTTAAATTGATTTTCAGAGGGAGAAGAAGGGAGAGGGAGGCAGAGAAACATGGATGTGGGAGCAAAATATCCTCCTGCATGCCTCCTTTCGGGGATTGAGCCCACAATCCAGGCATGTGCCCTGCTCAGGAATTGGACCAGCAACCTTTTGGTGCATGGGATGATGCTCAGCCAGCTGAGCCATACTGGCTAGACAAGGAGACATTTTTTTATAAACAATATCTGTCTTATGTTTTAAAGGACTTTTACATTTAAGATGGTATTTTCTTGTTGGTTCAGGTCTCATTTATAGAAAGGAGTGGAAGTATCCAAATCAGAAAATGTACAGAGAATGTGATCTAATAGTTCATAAAAGAAGACAAATAAATGGCTAGTATAAATATGAAAATCACTGTGGAGGGGATGAGGGGGTCAAAGCACTTTCAAAACAAAATGAATGAATATGTGAAATGAAACACTCTTTCTGGAGGTCAGCTTGTCAATGTATTTATCAGAAGCCATGCACTCTTTGTCCCAGTCATTTTACTTTAAGGGTTCCGGGTAAATAATTCTTTTATTCTAAGGAAATAACAGAGAGGCACAGAAATTTTTAAATAAAAGAATCTGCACCAAAATATGCACATCAGTTTGTTATAGACGTTCTTTGTTTATTCTTAATTTTCTTTATAATTCTGTTCTTGTTTACTTTTTATATTGAACAAGGAAAAGTATCACTTCCCTAATTTGTGAAGAACTCCAATCAATGTTATTTCCAAAAGCATATGTAAATTGGAACATTTAGTCCATTTCAAAACCATACAATAGCCAGCTAAGGTTTAAATAGTCTTCTTATTGTCTTTGTTACTCTTCAGGCAGAAAATCCCTTTAATTCTCGTGTGTGTGTGTGTGTGTGTGTGTGTGTGTGTGTGTGTGTGTGTGTATGGTAAAAAACAGAAACCATGATAGAAAGACAGCTGATAAGTGGCTCTGTGTGCTTAAAATGCAAGGCCACCTGGTGTGGGAATGCAGTGGTCTGGGTTTAGATTCCAGATCTTTTACAAACCCATTAATCCCTTTGGAAGGCAGTGTTCTTATTTGAAGTATATGATGTTGCCTCTTTTGTTGGCCGAAACAGTTCTATACTAGCAATCTTTCATTCAATGCAATAAAATGAGTAATGGATTTTCCCCCCAGCAACAGTAATACATGAGTCTATTGCAGAGTTAATGCTGATTTGTTTAAAAAATGTGTTTTTTTAAATTTGAAAGATCTAGTTTTATGGAGCAAAGGAGCCTCTCTGGCCATTTAAGCACCTTCTCATATCAACTAGTGAAATGGCTAGATTAGATGCTAGATATTTTCCTGGCTCAATTTCCCATGTTATGTTGAAGCACAAAAATAAGATATTAGGAGGTCCCTGGATTTAAAAAAGTTCATTGCTATACACTCAATTAATCTTCGTTAAAGACTTCAAATTCTACCAAGAATTCTACAAAAGTTTAAGAATAAATTTAAAAAAATATCAGTATTGAGCATTTATGTAACTGCCAAAAAGTCTAAAAAGGATTTCAGACTCTAGGGACTAAAGTAGTTCATGTTTGATGAAATGAGGGAAAAGGAGAGAAAAGACAGTTATAGGAAACGATTTACTTAATGTAAATTATAAGGATCTAAAAGTTTTTTAAATTATACTATTTAATTGATTTACATTTTCTAGGAAGTGACATAATTTGACATAAAATTATCTCATTTTAAGGATAGGAAAAAATACTTTTCTGATAGACTGTGAGTGCCATAACAGAAATAATAATAGATGCAGAATCATTACAAGGTGAATCTGAAATATAATTGGTATGCTGCTAAAGTTTGGTGAAAGAAGAGGGCATGGACATTCAGATGGTCTCATGAGCTGAGAAGATTTCTGTCACCCAAGTAAGTCTCACATTTCTTTGGAAAAAAATCTGTTTTGTTAAAATAATCCATCTGTAGGAGAGAGTGGTATTTGGCAGAGGTTCAGGCCAGTCACTCTCTGCTTCCCTGTGCCCTAGCCTTGGTGCTGATTCTGATGGAGTAAACAAACAACCATGTTGCATCATCTCAACTTGGAAAACTGTTACTGGCAACACACCAGCATCACTACAAGCACATTGGAGTCTTACAGCATATCATCTCCTGGTGGAGACCAACAAAAAGAGATGATAAGAATTTCTTTGAATTCCTCCCAGGCATTTCTTATACATGGTGTTAAGGTTCTGAAGAAATCCTAGGGATAGAGCTAACCTTGAGACTGCCTGCTTTGAAGTAGTCTGCCATGTACTAGGTTGACATTTTGAAAGTAATCTCTTGCTCTAGTCTTTGAGAAATACTTCCAGTTGCAAAAGAGAGAAGTGAGTCACTCTTCATAGAGTTGACATAGGCAATGACATTTGGTTCTAAAAAGCCAGAGTCTTTGGAAGAAAATGATGGTGTGGTCAGTAGAGAAGAGCTCTTGCAGGAACTCAGAAAACGACACCAGATTAGGTTCCTTGCTGTACAGACAGACCTGCAGACCCTGTCAGCCATAGGAAACACCTCTGAAGCCAAGACAGTGAAGGGGATGGCAATGCCTATACAATTTTCATGCTGCTTCTTAGGCATATCAGATGTAAGTTCCAGAGAGCGACATATTCTGGGATCACATGTGCTCTCACATTAAAGCTTCCAGGGCCCATAGTCACAAATCTGTAAGCAAAGAAATTATCTTTATTTTCAAGGATTTGATCCAATTAACTCATGGGAATAGGGGGAAGTAGTTGATGATAGAAAGCAGGCACACCTGTGCCTATTATTGGATGTCTTTATAGCAGTAGCTCCAGATTCTCAGGAATCCTAGTATTATTTTTAGGTATAATTATTTCTATATACTTGGGATATAATCTGGAGAATCAAGCTGTGTTTCACTGGTTTCAAGGATAATGCGAAACAGAATTTCACCTGGTAATGTAATCCTCTTTCTCCCTTTCTGCTCTTTCTTCTCCCTTTCCAGACACTTCTCTGGCTACTGGAAAAGAGTTACAACATAATGAAGTATTTGAATGGGAAACTAAAGTATAAAACATACTGATGAGGTTTTTAATAAAGAAACACATTCTAATCCATTTGGTTATTAAAATGTTTCTGAGCAAATGGAATAAAAACAATACAAGTCATAGATAAGAACTCCAACAGAAAGTTGGTTATTTTCAACATGTCTGAATATGGCTTCTGCCTCCTGCTTGGGTAGGTGACAAATCATAGATTTCCCAAATGGGCTCCTTTGCATTTCACTTATTGATGGAGAGGGCTTGAGGAGCTGAGGCTGAAATTTCAAAACATGGCTCTCAAAATTTGTTTTGAGATTATCCATAATAATAATTGTCAGACTACCCATTACTGGAGGGTGAACGTTACATACATTTGGCAGTTGTGTAAGTGTCAATTATTTTAATGAAGAAAGTGGTATGGAATTTTTCAGTTTTTTTTTAAAACAAGATATTGTTACAGAGTAAAGGTTTAAACACTTTGAAACCTTCTGCTGTCTTTTCTCTTTAACAACATAAAAATTGTCTCTGAACTATTTGTCATATGTACTTTAAACTGATAAAATGTCTACTTTTTAAACTTACTACTTCTTTTTGAAATTTGTACATGTATGTTTTTATATTATGTATATACTAGAGGCCTGCTGCACGAAATTCGTGCACGTGTGTGTGTGTGTGTGTTTGTCCCTCAGCCCAGCCTGAATGCTCTCCAATCTGGGACCCCTCAAGGGGTGTCCGGCAGTCAGATATCCCTGTCACAATCTAGGACTGCTGGCTCCCAACTGTTCTCCTGCCTTCCAGCCTGATCACCCCCTAACCACTCCCCTGCCAGCCTGATCGATGCCCAACTGCTCCCCTGCTGGCCCAATTGCTTCTAACTGCCCTTCCCTGCTGGCCCGGTCACCCTAACTGTCCTCCCCTGCAGGCCTGGTCCCCCCATGTGCCCTCCCCTGCAGGCCTGGTTGCCCCCAACTGCCCTCCCTTGGCAAGCCTGGTCCCTCTCAACTGCCCTCCCCTGCTGGCCATCTTGTGGTGGCCATCTTGTGTCCACATGGGGATGGCCATCTTTGACCACATGGGGGCGGTCATCTTGTGTGCTGGAGTGATGGTCAATTTGCATATTACCTCTTTATTATATGAGATACATAAAACACATTTTATTTTTCTGCATAAAACATATATTATTTTATAACTTTTCCTTGTAAACTCATATGACAAAGAATAAAACCTTCTTTGCCTTGAGAACTTGAAAATACTACTTTCTCCAAAACGATACTTTAAAATTTGATGAAGAGCCTGGCAAGCATGGCTCAGTGGTTGAGCGTCAACCTATGAACCAGGAGGTCACAGTTCCATTCCCAGTCAGGGCACATGCCTGGGTTGCGAGCTCCAATGTGGGGTGTGTAGGAGGCGGCTGATCAATGATTCTCTGTCATTATTGATGTTCTTATCTCTCTCTCTCCTTCTCCCTTCTTCTCTGAAAGCAATAAAAATATTTTTTAAAAATGACGAAGAAATCAAGGAACATATATACTGTACAGAGGCTGGAGAGTATTTTCATATGAATTCCTTTGAATCACCACCTGTGTGTCCTTGTTTCAATTTGGAATTTTGATAAAAAATAGCTTTTAGACTTTAATTACAACTCCTTTTATCTTTATTCCATGTAATAAGGAAAGGACAAATACAATCTTAATTTAGAAAAAAAACCTCTGCATATGAAAATTAAAACACATTACATATATTTTTATTAGATATTTCTAAATAATGTTTAAAATTTTCCATCAGAGATATGACATGATGTTCAATGAATACATATGTGGTATAAACTGACCTGGTTGTATCAGTTAGCACTATGTTTTAGGTACAAATGATAGAACACCTTATTAAAGGAGGCTTAAACTTATGGTGGCGATTTTTCTTATGTAACAAGTTCAGAGGTAGGCAATACAAGGCTAACAGTAGATTCTCAGTGTTATCAGCAGTCCTGATCTTCTGTGTTTCTATTTCTGTGTGCCATGCAGCATTTTCCTTATGGTGGCAAGATGGATGCTGCACCTCCAACATCACATCAGTCTCCAGGCAGGAAGAAGGGGGAACAAAAGGCTAAAAAGCACTAAGAAGGGCTTGCCAGCTGTTAGTTTCTTTAAAAATGTTTCCCATATGTTCCCATCTCGTTGAACCACAGTTGCCATCTCATTAAAATCAGTAAGGGGGCTATAATGGGGAGTATTTTAGCTTTCTGGCCTCAATAGAAGACAAGGCACCTTGGATGGCTTTGGAGGAGTAATTCAGGGTCTGATACTTCATGTATTTGAACTTTTTGTGAGTGGTCACACCAGACTGAAGAAACTTTTTGATTTTTAACTCTAGCCAGGTAGCTACTCCATTTTCAATCTGATCATTGAATGATTTGCCTCAAAGGATAAGCCTATTTTTATTTTTGAGAATATAGTCAGAAACCCTAAAGACTCTAGATACATAAAGACACCCTCTTCCTGTAGTATGTCATAAATGCACTTCTCTGAGACATAATACTCCACATTTATAACCTTAAATATAAATATATATAATCTCTAAGGCCTTTTTGTGTTATATACACCTATACTGCCAAAGTTAAAACGAACATTAAAATGTTTCTATCAATATTTTGTTTACTGTTATTGTCTCATTTTGCTTTATTTGACATATTTTAATTGAAATTGCCTTTTTTCTTAGTAGCAACTACAAGCTCGTTTGTTTTATGATATAACTTGAACTTTGAAGTTAGAGAGTTCTAGATTGCAATAATTTAAGATGTCTGGCTTTAGTCAATTTGCTGACTGAGGAGCATTGAGCTTCTGTTTTGTTTTCCCCTTTGTAAATGGGGACATGCCACCTCTCTCATGAATTATGGTTGTGCTTCTGCGAGATGAACATGTGACTTGCCTAGTATAGAGCCTGTGTACAGCAAGGACTCATTTCCTTTCTTTTTCTTCCTCTTTGCCCCCAACCTTTTACCTGTACAACTCCTTTTATCTTTATTCCATGTAATAAGGAAAGGACAAATACAATCTTAATTTAGAAAAAAAACCTCTGCATATGAAAATTAAAACACATTACATATATTTTTATTAGATATTTCTAAATAATGTTTAAAGATTTCCATCAGAGATATGACATGATGTTCAATGAATACATATGTGGTATAAACTGACCTGGTTGTATCAGCTCTTTCATAACTTTCAGCTCTTTCATAACTTTCAGCTCTTTCATAACTTTCATTTGGAGTTGGGAGGGTGAGGCATGGTGGGGAAAGGGAAGAGGCACAGCACTTAACAGTGTTCCAAAGTCATTCTGGGTATTAAATATGGCAGTTTGAGCTTGGAGTTTTTAGGGGCAGCAATTATTGCTGGTGACTCAGTTGGTTGGAGTGTGGTCCCGTGCATTGGAAGGTTGTGGGTCCGATTCCAGGTCAGGACACATACCTGGGATGAAGGTTGGACCCTAAGTTGGGGCACATATGGAAGGCAACCTATCAATGTTTCTTTCTCACATTGATTTTTTTTTTTCTCTCATCCTTCCTCTCTCTCTAAAATGAGTAAGCATATTCTTGGTTGAAGATTTTTTAAAAAGAATATATATAAACTGATTCTATTTTTTGGAGATTTTCAGAACTGTGTCCTGTTGGTTTTGTACACAGAAACCACTGGGCACAAGCAGTGCATTCATAACAGTGGCAGGTGCTGCTGGTTGCCTACCCACTGTAGGTTCCCTCTTCCTCCCTTCATGTCAGAGTCCCATTTGCTTAAAGCACTCAAGTGCTCATTAAATAACTTCCCTTTTCAACTTCTTTTACTAAAATGTGATGCAGTCAGCTCAGTGATATCTAAATATGTCACTGGTAGCACTTGCTTTTAGGAAAGCTTTTAAAATGGGCAGACATAGCTGCACCTACTGTTTCTCCTTTTCCTTCTTTTCTGCTCCTCCCCACTGTCTGGCATATGGAGAGAATGCCCAGAGACACTGCGGCCCTTTTGAGACCATGAGGATGAAACCCAAACACTGAGATAGGTGGCATTTGTCCTTGTTGCGTCAGCCCCAGACTGCCCTTAAACTCAGACTTTCTATTATATAAATCCCTGTGTGCTGAGGGAGTGTTATTTGGTGTTTTTTTTAATGTGCAGTTGAACACAATGTTTAACTGCTTATAATAACTTGAAGGAGAATGTGTGGAGAGTAATGACAATTTGCTCTCTTCTATTGCAGTCTGCTGCAATATGATAAAATCAGCTTCCTTCAGTTGCTTTAGAAATTACAGTAAAAAGGAAAAGCTTTAGAATAATGATATTATCCATCTCTATGTCATTAAATTCTTATATTTTTAGGCTCAGGCTTGTTTAAAATATGCAGAATAGACTTATATTATAAAATTTGTCTTTACTTAATGGTGCCTTATGTGGGTAGCATCCCTCTGCAAACACTTTACTTTTGTACTTTGGCTGTTTTTCCCATATACAGGAATCATCTTCGATTTTAAAACATTAGTTTAGGGACAAGGCTATTATCTGATTACTAGAGGCCCGGTGCACAAAATTCGTGCACAGGGGGTGTGTCCCTCAGCCCAGCCTGCACCCTCTCCAATATAGGACATCCCTCTCACAATCCAGGACTGCTGGCTCCCAACTTCTTGCCTGCCTGCCTTCCTGATTGCTCCTAACCGCTTCTGCCTGCCAGCCTGATCACCTCCTAACCACTCCCCTGACAGCCTGATTGATGCCTAACTGCTCCCCTGCCAGTCTGATTGCCCCTAACTGCCCTCCCCTGCAGGTCTGGTCACTCCTAACTGCCCTCCCCTGCAGGCCTGGGTCCCCCCTCCCCAACTGCCCTTCCCTGCAGGCCTGGTTGCCCCCAACTTCCCTCCTCTGCCGGCCTGGTCATCCCTAACTGCCCTCCCCTTCAGGCTTGATAACCCCCAACTACCCTCCCTTGCAGGCCTGGTCCCTCCCAACTGCCCTCCCCTGCTGACCATCTTGTGGCAACCATCTTGTGTCCACATGGGGGCAGCCATCTTTGACCACATGGGGGCAGCCATCTTGTGTGTTGGAGTGATGGTCAATTTGCATATTACTCTCTTATTAGATAGGATAGAGGCCTGGTGCATGGGTGGGGGCCAGCTGGTTTGCCCTGAAGGGTGTCCCGGATCAGGGTGGGGGTTCCCTTGGGGTGTGGGGCAGCCTGGGCGAGGTGCCTGTGGTGGTTTGCAGGCCGGACACGCCTCCCAGTGACCCAAGCAGAGGCCCTGGTATCTGGGACTTATTTATCTTCTATAATTGAACTTTTGTAGCTTTGAGCAGAGCCAAGCCTCCTGCTTGCACCATGGCCACAGCCATTTTTGTTGGGATTTATTTATCTTCTATAATTGAAACTTTGTAGCCTTGAGTGGAGTCCAGGGCCAGCCAGGGTGTGCAGAAAGCTTGGCTTCCTCCATTGCCGGGGAAACCCAAGCCTCCTGCTCGCTCCATGGCAGCAGCCATCTTGGTTGGGTTAAGTTGCATACTCACTCCTGATTGGCTGGTGGGTGTGGCTTGTGGGTGTAGCAGAGGTACGGTCAATTTGCATATTACTCTTTTATTAGATAGGATGAACTGATTTATTAATATGTGAATATGTTAAATATATAAATGCTGCATATGAATGAGTTAAACCATAATGTCCTGAGAGGGACTAGGTTTATTGTCTGAATTTAAATACTTACTATAATGTTCTTTTTTGCTGTATAACCTGTAATTTCAGTTGTGTTGGATGGTGATAATTGGCTTTGTCAAATAAAATTTATAACATTGAGAATATATACTGATGGGCCTTGCTTTCTCTAAAAGAGGCTGTTGATTTTGAATATATAGCCCTGTTTATGTTTATGTTAGTCATGAATCTATTAGTGATTTTCTAATTAGCTGGCAAAATGCAGTAGCTCAGTAAATTCTTGTCTTTTATGTTCATGTGTTTTCTGTTTCTTGTATTCATCATGTAAATACATTCACTCACATGGTTTATGAGCAGCATAGGCCCGATGGTGTAACCATACGTCTGCAGGCCAGATTTTCCCCTCGGCTTCCGCTGAGTTCACTGCATCCATCTGTAGGGCTGTTTACAACCATATGCTTTTGGCATCATGTGAGAGTAAAAGGACTGGCTGAGACTACCAGAAGATGGATGGCAAATCATCTGGGCCACTAAAATTTTTCTGTCGGGTGCAGTCACAGGCAGTAAAGCATGTGGGTTGCCAAGACTCTGCTTTCCTCAGAATGGGGTATAAGGAACAATGGCTTTGAAGTAACCCCCTTTAGGACATCTCTACCTATTGACAATTCTTTTTGCCATTCTTCATAGTTAAATGTAGTTGCCTCTAGATATGACTTTGGTGAGAGGATTTAAATTTGAAAAGAGGAGGCTATCTATTTCAGGCTATTGATGGCCCTTGAATTTTTGCCAGAGATTTGCCCTATGGTATTTGAGTCAGAGAAAGAGGAAATTCATGTGAACTCAAGTTGTCAGGTAAGTATCACAATGGTTACCTCAGTTTTTATTTTACTTGTTCAATAAGAAACTTTTACTAACAGTAAGTGAATAACCTTCTAAATTGGAATTTTGTATGAACATTGAGTAATATTTAATTCATAATTGCATGGCAGGACTTTTTTATTAGAATATCATACCAGCTTGACATATTGGGCTTCTGGCATGACAGGATGATGGGTTTTCTGTTCATTATACTGCCTTCTACATGTCCATGTTTGGACCAGTGCATCAATATGGTTTTTACTAGCCAAAAAGAAAGTTTCAAAATGAGCTGATCCAGGAAGGGTTACAGTGGTTCTCAACCTTTCTAATGCCGCGACCCTTTAATACAGTTCCTCATGTGGTGGTGACCCCCAACCATAAAATTATTTTTGTTGCTACTTCATAACTGTAATTTTGCTACTGTTAATGAATTGCAATGCAAATATCTGTGTTTTCCAATGGCCTTAGGCTCTACAGCAGCGGTTCTCAACCTGTGGGTTGCCTAAGACCATCAGAAAACACAGATGGTCTGTGTCGCGGCATTAGAAAGGTTGAGAACCACTAAAAGATTATTAGGGTAGAATGGACAAAACTGGGTACATACATGTTTTATTCTAGCTGGGATTGTTATTTAAATTGTGTTGTTAACTTACTCTGATTCAGTGTTTGTTTCTCAGCTGTTAAAGTAAGAGAATGGTTTATGTCTGCCTCCAAAGAGATGGCATTATGAACAAAGTATTCATGATTGGCAGAACACTTTGTGTTCTTGGAGAGCTACTTAAATTCTAAATGATAGCATTCAGTGTGTTACATGGGAGCTTAGTAATGTATGTAAGAATACAGTCCATAATGGAAAAGTGAGGAATGGATGGGTCTTGACAGTTGGAACTGCTCCGCAGTTGAAATTGCTAGGATGAAAAATTACTCTCTGGCATGCTTATCATTGTGCAACAGAGCCTGTTATCTTTGAGGAAGTATTCTGCACTTTTTATCATTTGTAGGAAAGCATCATGTGTCATAAAATGCCATCTCTACCCATATATTGGATGTTAGATATGGTATGATGCTACTATTTTTTAAAACTATCAGAAGTAGTGTTATACTTGGCAGATGTGGACAAAAAAGGGGTCACATACTAAACCTGACAAGTTCGGGGGAGGCCCACATGGCAGGCCTTACAAACCCAGAGACCAAAGTAATCACTCAGGGTGGCCTAAGCATAAAATTGCATCTTGGTGGGTAGTCATGTCCTAGGCCTTCAGCTTCCTTGACAAAGGTCAGCCTTTATCTTTGAAAATGTCTACTATATGTGCATCTAACAGAACTTACCTTTGAAACTTCAGAGTAGTTTTCTTTTCCAAATCCCTCCAGAAATAACTGTGGGCATCAGAACACTAGACCATAGAACTCCTCAGTTGTCATCCTGTTCCCCAAATACCATCTCTATGTGCTGTAAATCTTAACTGCCCTGTGCCCACCAAGGTAAAAAGTACATGTCTCTCCACTTTGCTTTTTATCCAGTCTCAGAAATTCCCGTTTGGCTTTTTTTACTGTCTTGTAACCTGACACCAGTGAATTTCATGTAACCCTCCTTATATCTCCTCATTTGATGCTAATGTACAAACTAAGCTGCAAAACTGCTATTCTCCAGAGCTTTTTCTCAATTTGTTGAGATTTTGCTTCCTGGCAATTGTCATCACTTTGGCATAAATAAACTTTTGTAAGACTTTCTTATGCTAGAGCTTCTTTTGTCAACCCAGTTGAAGAAAACAGGATGCCTTGGGAGTTGGTGAGGGGGGTGATTTGACAGCCACTTAGATAAATGAATTCTGCTTAGCATGGTGCCCAGATAGGAATACCTAGAGGTTCCTGTTTGTCTTAAGGCCTGGGATTTAGATAGAGATTCAATACAAAGCTAGAGTGTCATGTACATGTGTGACCCAAGGAGGACAATGAATGAGGAGGCCCAGACTCCTGTCCTGCCTGGCTCTGCCATATACGAGCCACGTACCTTTAGTTATGTCACCTGTGAAATGTGTGGGTTGCTTCTTCTCTCCTTGTTTGGAAGCACCAATATCATGTGGATGAGAGTGCAGGGCAGTGTTATGTGACAGGTTCTGGTAGTCAGCTTTATAGTCTCAGGAACCTGATTTACTGACATATTGAATGTGAATCTGTTTCCTAGGATCCGGCACACAAGCTCCCAGAAACCAATGAATAAAAGCAGGATGCCAGCGTATTAATGCTTAATGAACAATAGGACTACCAAATGGGGCCATCATCTTTTGGCAAGCTGACTCTCAAAGCTGATTCTCTCTCTGAAGGCAAACTACTTGGGAGATCTGAATATAATTACAAGCCTGTGCAGGTTGCATGAAATCAGTGTAGAATCCAAAGTAACTTAATTCATGCAAATAGGTTTTACTTGTCCTTGGGATCAGAGAGAACACATTGGGTCAAAGCATTCCCTTCCTTGGACTGAGAATGTTAGTTTTTCTACATTTTTCTAAACTTGCGTTGTTCACTCTCCTTTGAGTTATACATTGTTATTGATTTTAGTCACACTGTAGCCAGTTTTATTAGTATGGGAGCCATTTCTGGCTTTTCCAAATGACTGAACTTATCTCTCTCTGACTTATTATGTAGTGATTTTATAATTTAATTTTCAGAGGAACATCTTATCTCTTATTTCTAAGTTCTTGGAATTTCTCACCATAGCTCCTCCCCTATCATCACTGTCTATGTTAGGCTCATTCATTATTATTTTTTTAATATATATTTAATGATTTCAGAGAGGAAGGGGGAGAGAGAGAGAGATAGAAACATCAATGATGGGAGAGAATCATTGATCAACTGCCTCCTGCATGCCCCTCACTGGGAATCGAGCCTGCAACCCAGGCATGTGCTCTGACCTGGAATTAAATCATGACCTCCTGGTTCATAGGTCCATCCATGTTCAACCACTGAGCCAGGCCCACCGAGTCATTCATTATTTAGAGAACTCAGATCTAGCACATTTTCTACTCACTTAAGGTATTTATTTGGGGAGTTCTTGGTGTTTAAGGAGCAATTTGATTTTTCTGATTTCACTTTCATCCTATGGGGGGAAAATCAAATTCCTTAGAAATGCTAGGCAGAAGAGAGAAATAGCATCATCTTTTTGACATAGTTTAGTGTCAAGTAACAAGGCACACACACACCCAAAAATCTATCACTGCTCTAGAAGTGTCATTTCTGTCAATGTAGGTTATCTTAGAACTAGAGATCCAGTGCACAATATTAGTGCACTCGGAAGGGGGGTCCCTCAGCCCCGCCTGCCCCCTTTCGCAGTCTGGGAGGCCTGGTGAGGGGGAGGGTTGTCCGACTGACAATGGCTTAGGAACATTACGGAGGTAGTGGGCCTAAGCCGTCAGTCAGACATCTTTAGCGCTGCCACAGAGGCTCCCCCTGGTGGGAGTGCACTGACCACCAGGGGGCAGCTCCTGCACTGAGCGTCTGCTCCCTGGTGGTCAGTGCTCGTCATAGTGACCGGTCATTCTGCTGTTCAGTCAATTTGCATATTACCCTTTTATTATATAGGATAGTGAGGAAACTTGCCCTTTTAGAGGTCTTTTAGGAAAATTACAGCTATTGTTTTTAAAAGTTTTGGTGAAGAAAAATGGGTGACAGGAACTTTGTAGCATGTAGTTGGGCATGGCACCTTCTTTGGAAATTTCTTGCGTTAAACAGCATCAAGGATACTCTCCTTAATGATCACTGTTTCTTGTTTTAATATTTATCCAGTCAATGATTTAAAAACATAGATTAATAGTGTCTTGTATCAGTGTTTTGCATAACACATGAATGCATATTAATTTATATAATAAATACAGCATGCTCTTCATAATGGATTTTAAGCAAATATGTTATAGGAAATTCACCATGGAAAGAGAAATACAGTGTGCCTTGTGTGGATTGGGGTTTTTGCAAAGATCCCACATTCATTGCCTTTATAGCATTTATATAGTCTAAGATTATTTTGGTTTTATTCAGTCAGGTATTTCTGTATATATTATGTTGATAAAATTTCTTTTTTCAAGGAACTTTTGTTCAAGAGAGCCTGACCTAAAACACCTCTCAAATTTAAATTGATGGTGTTTTTCTCCTCATTGAAGTTTTTCTGGCAAGTGATTTTCACTTTTCTGATAGGTTTCTTTTGTTAGTACAGTTGCTTCCCTATATTGATCCTACATTACAGTTCAAGTCTGAGGATTTTTATGTTTGAAAGAAGCAAAAAGTCATTTCTTGATATTATCTCCAGGAGGGAAGTACATATACCAGTACATTGGCAATTATAAGGTATTTTCATTGCATTTCAAAACCATCTGATCACAACATTACTGTCTACAGAATAGTAATTCAGCTTAGCAAAGTATGGCCTGCTTTTCTTTTTATGTATTTTTTCTTTCAAAATGTGGTTATTTCAGGCACTAATCAAAAGAGTAAAAAAGGAAATTGGCAGAATATATTTAAATACTGTTTGGTTTGTTGCCATGGACTGTTGATATTCCATGGATGTTGGACATGGCAAGGGAAGCTGGTGGCTTCAGAACCTGCTGCTCTATTTCCCAGTTTAGCAATCTCCATATGGTTCAGATGGCGCCGACCAGCCGGCTGTGACAGGCAGGACCACTGAGTGGCCTATGGCATTTTAAACATCCTGCTGGGTCTGTATCATAACCAAGAACAATTTCTATTGTTAGCACATTCTGTGAGAATTCCTCCCGAGATAAAAGCAGGCCAAAGAGAAGGCTTCCTTGGGGTTTCCCTGAGTTGCAGTGAAAAACTGGTGAAAAAAAAACCTTTGGCAGCAGATACTTTTACTGTGCTCTGCTGGAAAAGTCTGGGTGAAAATATTACAGCAGAGAACATACTGAGGCTGGTCTGTGGGACCTATTAATGTTTAATTTATTTTATTAGCATTACACAAGCAATGCATGATCTGTTCATTGGCCTTTAAGAGAAATTGAAACATTACAGTTGAAGCAGAAACCTGCTCTGACATCCACCATTGTGTCAGTCTCCTGCTTCCTGCTCTCTCAAATACTCGTTAGATTTAAGATCGAAAAACTTTGGTTTGTATCCTTTCAGACACCTTAAAAATACTTTCACATGTATTAGTGGGTGCCCATAGAAAATGCATATGCAGTAGTTTTCTTTGTTTATATGTAAAACATAAATGTAGAGAGAGAAAACTTTGCTGTTGGTGAAAAATAGCCTGGGAAATCTTCAGGGTTTTAAAAAACAGTAATTTCATATATTGCCTTTCTTTTAAAAAGTAGCTGCAATTTTGAGAGATTGCTTTCTTTTTAGAGAAGTCCTCCAGAATACGCATGGTTAATAATACTTTGTAGGTAATAGAAGAGTGTTCCTAGGTGAAACGTGGCTTTGTATCTCTCAGTCATTCTTTATTTCCACAGAGAAGGGCCAGTGAGAAGTGGTGCCTGAGCTCTCTTCTGGAAGGGTCTGGCGTCCTCACTGTCACCGCTCTCTGTCGCAACTGTCATGACTTTCTGCTTAACCTTCTGAGGTGTGACCTCTATGAGATCTACCGGACTTACTTAGTTCTGCAGTTCTGGGGTTCTCTTACTTAGCCTGCAATTGGAAGAGAGTGTCTTGGTCAGGCAATGCTGTGTATCCATACAGTGAAGGAGGAAGGGCCATATTGAGCTGTAGAATCTGGAGTCAAATTACCTGGATTTGAATCTTTCTTGTCTGCTCTTGGTTGTGTATGACCCCATATGTGATATTAAAAAGCCTAGTTGTCTTTCTTTATATTAACTTTAGCAAAAGTTAATTCTGATTATTTCACTTATAAACTTAAATCACTTAGGAAATGATTTGCATTTTTCACCTAAACATTCTCTTACAACCGCTGTAAAATAACGGCTGTTTGTTTTGTTTTTGGTCTAATTTATTTTAAAGAGAAAAATGTGCCAGGTATTTCACTGGGTGGTTAAGATAGAGAAGACTTTGGATGCAGTGAAGTAAGAGGATATGCTGACTGAGAGAGGAATACCCGGGAAAGTTTGTCTGAGGAACTGATATAGAAGCTGTTTTAGAGATGGACTACTAGTAGCTGGGGCAAACTTTTAAGGTTATTTTTCGTTTGTTTGTTTTGTTTTTAATTGATTTTATTTTTTAGAAACAGCGGAAGTGAGTGAGAGAGAGAAAAAAAAAGAAACATTGATCAGTTACCTCCCATACTTGCCCAGATGGAAGATCAAACAGCAACCTAGGTATGTGCCTGACTAGGAATCCAACCTGCAGCTTTTTGGTGTACAGAATGAAGTTCCAGTCAACTGAGTCACTTGGCCAGGGCAAAGCATTACGTTTTGAGATAGGAAGAGCTTTGCATAGTTGCAGGAGCAGGAAAAACAGTACTTGCAGCAACATTGGGATGTTGGAAAAGGATTCTGTAAAATGGAACTAGAGATGTTATAAAAGACTCTAAGAAAGCAGGAGTAATCTGGTATTACTCACTATTGTATCTCCAGACTCCATTCTGCCAAATGAGTGAATGAATCAACGAACAAATGTATAAATGAGGTAACCTACAAGAAATGGAGCTGACAATAGATTAGGAAGAATCTCGAGATAGTTTGGTGTCATAGAAAGCAAAAGGAGAACATTTTTTTAAATAGGTAGGGATGTTCATTGCTGCTGAGAAGTGAAATAAGGTGCAGATGAAAGTACCCAATGGTTTCGGCAGCACTGTGGTCACCAGTCACCGCAGCAGGAGCAGATTCATTGGGATGTGGAGTTGGTAGTCAGATATGAGTAGGCTGTTCTGGACAGTAGTGGAGAACATGGATACAGCATGTAGTTCTTATTTAGAAGCTGCAAAGTCTTTTAAGAAAGATATGAGACACTAGAGTCTTTGAATGTTAGAGGGTATGGTCCAAAGAAAAAAAAGAATACAGATGTAAGAGGGGGTGGCATGTTAGGGGATTTAGCATGCTGAGAATTACTGGAAAATAAGACATTTTATGTATAATTTTAAACCCTTGATTATCTCATTTTCAGCCTCCCCTTTTTATATTGAAGAGACCTCATCTTTTTAGTTCTGTGGGTACATTCCTAAATGAATACCTCCTATTGTTCTCTGAATCTTTTCTAAGTAATCCTAAACACCATTATTATGAAAAAGCATATCCTCAGGTGACGGAGATTTGTGTGCAGGTGGCTTATTAGGACTTGTCTCTTAAAACACTTCTAAGGGAATAAGAGAAGCAGGATTAGGCGGGAGGAGGTGGAGAGAGTTGAACTGTGCTGTAGTTGCAACAGTGAGCTCAGTCAGTTCCAGTGAAGGCTCGGAAGTTGATATGTCTGATCTGAAGCAAAAGCCTTTGTACTCTGTACCATCCTGACCTTAGGTACAGGGTGCCCCCAGGAGGGTGTGGTACTTTGGATGAGGGAGCTCCCTTGAGCTCAGGACAATTCCTGGAAGAGACTCTGCAGTAACCTGCCAGCAGGCAATACTCCTGGCAACTGGGAGTATTAGGACTCTCTTCCAAAGGGGGAATGTAGTCAGCATCCAGAATTAAATTTATAATATTTATAATGAGGGGAAGGAGGAAAAAATGCAATGAATAAGAAATGAGTTTAAGGCAGAGGAAACAGGAGTGATAGGTCATCAAATGAGTCTTCATTTTCTGTCTTCTAAGTATGTTAAGGTCTTCTCTAAAATGTGTCTTGACTGAAATCATTCACTTGTCTTTGAATAATCAGAGAGAACATACATTTAGTGCAGTTTTTATCCTATAGATTTCTGGATTTATTATTGTTGTTATTGCTATTTACCTCTAATGGAATATGTATTCTTTGTTTCTAATATATGTACAACTGACCGGAATCACAGATTACAGTCTGCCTCTCATTATGGGACTCATTTTTGTGGTATAACTGAGCCTGTTACTTGCTCTTTGACTTAATTTAGAATTATAGAGCATGAGCTCCATAGGGACTTCAATACTTTTCTTTTAAGCTTTTCATTTATTTGTTTCTTTCTCAAAGCTTGTGTATTTCTAGAAAATAATGCATCTTATCATTACATTTATTTATGGTTTTGATCTAATTATTAATTCTATGTTGATGTCATAAAATACTAGAATTATTTATATGTAATTGCCTCTAGAATTGATATATCTCTATAATTGTTACAATTTATAGTATTAAGTGCATTGCTTAACAAAAAACTTTATTATAAACGTGCTTTTATTGATATGGTAAATGCTGTTTTGATTTGCATATATGAATTTTGCCATCCCACAAATAAGTACAATACATTTATTTGTATTTTGGAATATTATAGCTAAATACCATTTAGTATTAATGTCAGTGAATTTGGTTCTCTTTGTACTGTTTAACTTCTTTTAACTTTAATTTGTAGCAATATTTATTGAACATAAAGTTCATTAATTGATATTTTGTAATTCAGTATCTTTTTTTCTATTGAAACCTGTTTGTTTTTTTTCCTGAGGGCTTCATAATTCATTGCAGTTATTGTACCCTACAGTCAGTGCTTTATCATGATTGAATTTATTTGCATTTAAAAATTAATGTAACCTATATTTCCTGGTGGAAATCACCTTCAGTGAACTGTTTCAGAGTGAGTGTGTATTATTGCTGTATTCATTTATTCTTTTTAACCCAATTTATGCCAAGGAAGATTTGAGGAAATAATAAAGACACTTCATTTCATAGGAGTATACTAAAGAAGAAATAGATAATTAAAACCACGGGAAATATAACCAAGTCATTACCGAAAACCAAAGAAAATAATATTATTAATATGTAGACCACAAGGGTCAAAACAGTTTCTAAAGCTGAGCTTCCAGCTTGGCTCTGAGTTTTCCAGCAGCAAAACAGAAAGAGAGAAATGCTCAGTTATACAGCATTCCTTGTTAGAAAAAGTAAAAGCACTGTTTTCCCTTTACAGATGAGGAAACTGCAACCGGCATTTATGTAACCTGCCCAGTGTCACATAACCAGTTTGAATTAGGATTACAGCACAGTTAGCTGACTTCTGTGTCCAAATTCTTTATCCTTCTCTATGAAATAGTTTTTAATATCTGCCCCATAAAAATCACTGCAGAAACACACAGTACCAGAATCCAGAGTTTGCTGTAGCCGAATTACTGTTCTGAAAAAGTATCTTAGTGTATTTAATGATAATTAATAGTGTATCTTTGTTTATAGTTATAGTGTTATGCCCAGATTTCGTGATCCCCAAAGACCACCAGGGAGCCGAGTCCGATGCAATAGCAAAGAGCCTTTATTAGAGCTAGCCAGGTGACTGCTCTGCCATTCTCCATGCAGGGAGTCCAGAGAGCAGTCACCCCTACCCTTATTAACCACATCCTGTTCTTGCAGAGCAAGTAACCCAAGACAAAACAGTTTTTCCCAAGCAACATCAGAGTCATGCCATTGACGACCATGTTATTCACAGGGTCATCCTGTTCTTCAGAAAGCTGACAGTGTTCTATGAAAGAAGGCCTACGTGCTGGGAAGGGGCCATGAGACCGTATCTCAAGGCCTGGCCTGGTGTCAGCACTGACAACTCAGCCTCAGTAGTGCTCAAAAATTCCCACTCTCCAACATTCCCCACTGGTTTTATGTACTTGAGTCAAATCATTGACTCTTTTGGGTCATTGTTGGTGAGGGAGTTATATTGACCCATGGGGACTATAAGCTTGATAGAATTAATTCTCTGCTGAATAAAGTCAGTGGGCTTGTTTATAAGATAAAGTCCTGGAATGAGGGCCAGGACCAATCCCCAGAGGGTCCGAAAAGTCCTGGACTCTATTTTGCCTGGGCTGTCTTAAGCCAGGTGTGATGAAGCCACATTGCGATCCTGTCGACCTTGACTGCCGTGGAGGTGGTCCTTTCCAGGTAGGAGTCAGTCCTTGTGTGGCAAATTTCTTTATCCAAACAGTCACCAGGATGGAAGGATGGACTGGATCAAACATGCTTCTGGACTGCTTTCTGGGTGGACTGTAAAGCCTGTAAGAACTTGAGTAAAGATTGGTTATGGATTTCAGCTTTTCTAGATTGGGTTTCTATGTAAGCTGGTGAGGTGGGTAGGTCAGGTAGAGGCCCCACTGGTTTTAGGGCAGCCTCCCAGGCTGCTTTATCTGCAGCCTTGTTCCCTCTTGCTTCTGGGGAGTCCCCTTGTCTCACATAGGTAGAGATGGAAAGATTAATTACATCTGGTAGTGCTAGTTGGCCCATCGTCCTTGCTCTGCTCATATCTATCTAACTGCCTAATATATTACCTCAATGATCCTGGCTGTGAATTCTTTTAGGGAAAATGGATGTCGGTGGGCTCTTCTAGCTACTTCCTGCTGAGGCAGGTCAGAAGTTTCTCTCAGAGCCAAGAGATCCTTCCTGTCTGTCAGAGGGACAATGAGGCCCGGGCACAGAAGGAGGTGGGCTTATGACCTGGTGGAGACAAACTGTAGATTTCTTTTCCTCTTCCTGGCTTACTGACCTGTATTATTTGATCAATGTCCTTACAACATTTCTCTTCTCCTTCTTTATTACATGCACACGACCTTTCTTAATTTTATACTTCCAAATTAGCCTTTAAACCTTCTTTCTATGTCCTTTAAAAATGCATAACCATGCCTCAGACCTTCTATTCAGTATTCCTTAAACAGCCAGAATTTCCATCCACTGTGTTTTGCCAGCATAGTTCAGATAAGTAAGAAACCAAGGATGCCAGCAGAGCGGGTTGTACCCAGAAAAATCAACAAAAACCTATCTCTCCCTGCTCTCCCCGCTGACACGCCCCCCTTTTCTGCATTAACCATTTACTCTGTCCTTAGCAGGGGACATAAGGCAAGCGGTCTGAGATCCTGTATAACCAGACTTTTTACATTTAAGGAACAGCTGCTCTCCCTCCCAGATTTTCCTTCTTTACTCTAAGGCCCCAGAAGATCTCAACCTTCACCACTTCTGATATCTCCAATCATCTCCCTGTCCCGCAGCCTAGGGCTTCTCTATCTCAGCAGGCTGAGGGTGAATTCCACCGCCTCTACCCTTTCACACACCTGCTCTGGAGCAGTTTTTGGCTCTCTTCCTCCCCCAGAGAGAGAGAGAGAGACCCACTCTAAATCTATCAGGAAGGGCAGGCAGGTCACAGTTCTCAGGACCACATGATTCTCTGTTTGCTAGCAGAGCTGAAAAAGGCAGCCTACAAAGCAGTTAATTATGACTAATCTTAACCCAACAAGCCTCTGTTTAAACTTCTCTGGATTGACAACCTTCACAAATTAACCCTAGAATTGCAAAATTTTAAACTAACACAGCAAAATTATAAATCGAGGAAAAGCAATTAAAAGTTCTCTACTGTCTTCCCTCTAAAGCAGGGAGGTGCACTGTCTTTAAACAAATTAAACAACAGAAAGAGATAACAAATACTCTCATGAGTACAGCCAGATGGCACAAAGTAACTTTCACTTCACACAGACCAGTTAATGAGCAGATAATTATGCCAAGACAGACAAACATCCATACTCACACTCTCTCAGTAGACTATCCCAAACTGGAGCTGAGCAGATAAGTCCACAGAATAAAACAGAGAAACACAAACACAGACAAACAAAGGCACCCAAGAACAGCCTTCCAACCCTGCGGAAGCAGAACCGAAAGCTGGACGACAGCCTCACGCCTCGTCCCTCCAGTGAGGGGATTCCATGTCCCTCCAGTGAGGGGATTCTACGTCCCTCCAGTGAGGGGATTCCACATCCCTCCAGTGAGGGGATTCACGTCCCTCGAGGATTGTAACGTCTTCCGAGTCCTCTGGCCCTTGGTCCACCAGTGCGTCCACCTAGACCACTTCGGGCACTACCAGAAAGTGAGGGGATTCCACATCCCTCCAGAAATGAGCTCACACAGAACACACAAACACAGAGACACAGAGACACCTACCGCAGTCAGTCAGGCTCTCCGGGTCGGGGTCCCTCGTGGGTCTTAGGGATCCCGGACAAGCCCCCAAATGTTATACTCAGATTTCATGATCCCCAAAGACCACCAGGGAGCCGAGTCCGATGCAATAGCAAAGAGCCTTTATTAGAGCTAGCCAGGTGACTGCTCTGCCATTCTCCATGCAGGGAGTCCAGAGCACAACCGCTCCTACCCTTATTAACCACATCCTGTTCTTGCAGAGCAAGTAACCCAAGACAAAACAGTTTTTCCCAAGCAACGTCAGAGTCATGCCATTGACGACCATGTTATTCACAGGGTCATCCTGTTCTTCAGAAAGCTGACAGTGTTCTATGAAAGAAGGCCTACGTGCTGGGAAGGGGCCATGAGACCGTATCTCAAGGCCTGGCCTGGTGTCAGCACTGACAACTCTATCTGGGGCATAGTCCACAGCCTCAGTAGTGCTCAAAAATTCCCACTCTCCAACAATAGCTTAGTAAAGATATAACATTTCAATTGTACAAGCTATAAAATTAAACAGTGGCAAACAAATTTTGATGCTTTAGAAGAGCCATATCACATTTTATATCCAAATGATGAGGGTGTATATTTGAAAAGGCTGATATTTAACCATTTTGATTTACAAAATGGCAATTTGGGGGGGCGGTGAAGGCATGTGCTAGGGGGTAGGGGAGGCTGGAGGGTGGTCAATGGGGGAAAAAGGAGATATATGTACTACTATTTGTAATATTCTGAACAATAAAAAAATGGCAATTCCATATGGTTTGACCTAATATTAAAAGTGATAATTAAAAATATGATAATATAGAAAGACACTTGTCAGCAGGGTCTTGTGGCGATTTCTATAATAAGTCCTCTAATTCTGCCTCATCAGTCGATAAGTCTTGAAATTATTTGGTTTTACAGCCTGCAGAAGGCAACTTGTCATGACAAAGAACTCTTTCCTATGAGACTGTGTCCTCATTTCTAATACAGACTTCCTGATATAAGCAAGTAAATGTATTACACATTCATTGTATACTAAAAAGTGATATATAAATGTGAAAGGTCTCCATTATATATTTAAACATACTAACTCAGATTGACTACAAGCTCACCACACTGGCCTCCTTTTGCAAGCTTAATGAATCAAGCTAACGACATGGCCCTATTATATCTCCTTGTTTCTTCCTGTTCACCCATATATATCCAGACTTAAACCTAATAAATTAAATACAAAATGTAACTCCACCATTTTTTTTCCTTTTTATCCCCCTTTCAATGTGTGCTCTCTTGCTATAATTCAGGAATCTTTTTTATGGCAGCTTATATTCTTTCTGGAACATGGCTGATTATAAATAAATTCATTTATTAAGTAGATGTTTTATATCAAACTACTCAGTTCCACAGACCACTATGAATATGCAATTGTGACCTAATTCAAGAACACATTATTTTTCTTTAGCAGCAACATCAATATTGCATTATTTTCAGTAACTACTGGTTGGAAAATTCTGTTGTGAGGGCTGTTATCTTGCCAAATCTGCACCCACAAATAATTAATGTAGACAAAATGGACACACAGCAAGCAGCTATAGAACATGTCAGTGTTTAAAAGTCATTAGTGCACTTTGAAAAATAAGCCCTGACGAGGACTCACTGTGTAGCTCAAATGGTCAAGTTGGCGCAGTAGATGTTGAGCATAACATTCATTTATTTTTTTTAATGAGACAATGGATGAATTATTAGGTAATGATAAGCTTTGCTCCATGTTTAAAAAGAAGAAATAACATTTTTAGACAAGCATTTCCCCATTTGATAACATAACAGATTAAGCTAGATCTGAAGAGGAATCTGACTTAATGCATTCCTGGCAGGAAAAGGGGCTGAAGGACAGTCAGGTCCACTGTCCTAGACCTAATCTTTCCATTCTGAAAGGGAAAGTCATCCACGGTATGAGTTGTGAAGAAATGATACATAACTCCCAGAGATTTCATGGGCCTGGATAATGAAGGTCTCATCCTGTAGTCACCCTCTCATTGTTAATGTGAGGCTTGAAAACTTCCCCCTTTATACACCAGGTCCCAGCCAGAACTGTCTTTTCCAAGGAGAACGTAGACCAGGCCACCTCTGGCCCTTATTGTTATTCCTGATTCCACTTATACAACTACTTTCAGACATACTTTTTGTATGTCTTCCAAAAGCATTTATCTTATCCTATCTAATAAAGAGGAAATATGCTAATTGACCATCACTCTGTCACAAAGATGGCTGCACCCACAGCTGAGGCCAAGTTCCCATAAGGAGACTTAATGAGCAATCAGCAAGGACCTGAGGCTATGCCCTCCCCTGCCCCCTGTGGGGCTTGACAGGGGACCTCAGGCCATGCTCCCCACCCTGGTGTCAGGCTGGGGGACCTCAGGCCACACCCCCGCCCCAGTGCCAGGGGACCTGAGGCCCCGCTCCACTCCCGGCAGGGCTTGATGGGGGACCTCAAGGTGCGCTTCCTGTCTAGTGCTAGGCAAGGGGACCTCAGGCTGCTCCCTCCACCCCGGCACCAGGCCAGGGGATCTGAGGCTGCACCCCCTGCCTGGCTGGGTTTGACAGGGGACCTCAGGCCATGCCCCCTACCCAACAGGGCTTGACGGGGGACCTGAGGCTGCACCCCCCCCCTCACCTGGTGGGTCTTGATGGGGGACCTCAGGCCATGCCCCCTACCCAGCGGGGCTTGACAGGGGATCTCAGGCCATGTCCCCCACCTGGCAGGGCTTGATGGAGGACCTCAAGGCACACCCCCCGCCTTGGTCTGGGCTGGAGGACCTCAGGCCACACCCCCCCATCCTGGCACCAGGCCAGGGGACCTGAAGCTATGCCTCCTGCCCAGCAAGGCTTGACAAGGATGGGACTGGCAGGATCTGGATCTAGACCAATGGCAGGGTGTGAGGGTGGGGGGCAGCCGGGTCTGGGTCTCACACAATTTTGAGGTGCATGTGGGTGGGCAGGGACTTGACTCAGGGTCCCATGGTGTGCCCGGACTCTGACAGGAGGAAGGTTTTCATATACATTTTACTAATTTTCTTTCATCTCTGACACTTCTATTATAGAGAAAGGGCAAATAGCAATATTAAATTATTTCCTCTAATTAATCCCCTTTTAATGTGCATGAATTTTGTCCACCGGGTCACTAGTTTAATTATAATTATATACCATTTCTTTCCCTTTTTGAATTTTGCAGTATATTCTGTGCCTTACATGTTTTTCCTCAGGTGACAAATAGAGAAGCTACCATGAGTTATTCCAGCCCTCCTTCACATATTCATCTCAGAGTGTACTTACTGAGTACCCCTGTGTGTCCAGCCCAAGGTTGAGCACATCTCTGGAACTATAGCCGCTACTACCTGTACCAACTCTGCTCTCCACCAGAGATTGGTAGTCATAGAATAATATAGGGTGTAAGTGCAATAGTTGCTTAAATCACATCCTTAAAATTTGGAACAAATCTGATTTTAGTAAAATCACAGCAAAGTAACAGATGAAATAATATGTAGTAGTTATTTTCTAAGAGTTTTCAAGCATTTCCAGACTATATTATGTTTTCAGTAACATCATAGGAGCAGGACTATCTCAACTATTTTAGATGAGCTATTGAAGAGAGTCAATAATGTGTTATCTGATTAGCCAATATCAGAATAATTTTATCATATTGGGGCACTACTCAGATAGTATTATCCTCTAGATTGTGCCACTGTATATAGTAGATGTATTGTAGAGCCCTAGGATCATGGAAATAGAGTTGGAAGGAACTTTAGTAATCATACAAAAAGTAAGCAAATAAAAAAACACTTGTTATATGAAAGGATGCCAATATCAGACAGTGAATTAATGACTGAGGTGGATTGGCAATCTAATTTACCTATGGCTAGAGCATTGCCTTTCCTAATCAGCTAATTTGTGTTTCCTGTAACTCTGTATAAGTCTTCACCTTGTAGATAATGGTTCCCAGGTGAAAGTCTATATGGGTTAGGAAGGTACAGTAAGTCACCCCCCTGCTCCAGTTTCTTGATCAAAGCTCCTAATTTCAGGAAGGCTAGTCAACTTTGATCTGGCAGCCACAGGCCATTTTTACTTCTGCCTTGGATCTTTACTTTTGTTCAGAGTTTCCTGCTGGACTTTGTGATTTTAACAAGATCTGGGTACCGGTAGTTCAAATTATCATTGGTACATAGCTTTTGCTACACTTCTAAATCTTCATTCCAGTGAGGCTAATTCTGAAATTTTTTTTGTTTGTCGGGGGAGGGTGGAGAGCAGAGTGAAGAGCAGTGAAGAATTGCTACCTTTACGACAAAGGGAAGCTGGAGTAGTTAAAGGACATTTCAGGAGAGGGTGAACAGCAATGGAAACAGTACATTATTGTGATTAAGAATAGGAAGTTGGGCTCAGAGTGAAAGTAATCTGTGCCACATACTAGCTCTGTGCCTTAGGTAAAGCTGGTTAGCCTTTCTGAGCCTCCATTTCATCAGCTTTAAACAGGAATAGTGCCTACTCCACAGAGTTTGTAAAGTTTATAAAGCCTAATAGAAAGCATTAAATCAATGCTGGTATTGAAAATAGCAAACCTGTTTTAGGAAGAAAATGAGGATAGAGGAGTTACCAATTACAATATTTAGTTCATATGCATTATAACGAGCAGACAAACATGATGGGAAATTCTATAGTTCTTGCTTTAAACTTCTGAGGAGGTTTTCTTCGACATTTCATGAAACATCTCTAGTTGTGTTTCCTTAAAGCAGGGATCAGCAACTCATTTTTTGTAAAGGGCCAAAGGGTCAGATAGTAACTGTTTCATTTAGGCTCTGTGGGCTGAGAGTCAAAATCAAGACTATAATGTAGATGCCTATATAACAAACACATTTCCACAAATTTTTATTGATGAAATTCAAAGTATAATAATAATTGAGTACACATTTTTGTAATACAAGCCTACTGATAAGACAAGTTGAATTATTTTGGGGGGGAGAATAACATTTTCCTTAATTGTGGTTCAAAGTTACTCTTCCCTGTCATCAAATTGATTACTAACATTTGTCTGTAAAATCCACTCTTAGCTTATGAGCTGTACAAAAACAGGTGGCATTCTAAATTTGGCTCATGGACTTTAGGTTGCTGGCCCAGGTCTTAAAGGATTAAGGAAGAAAGAGAGCCTTGAGAGATTCTGATCAAATTAACATGTTTGTAAGTAACAGTTTGAGTAGCCGCCAGCTAATTTTGACTCACGAAGTGAAAACTATAGCTGTAATGGTATCTGAACATATTTAGATGTAGAGTGCAATTGGAAACAAAATCTTGGGACTATGCCATAGTTTCTGAGCATCCTTTCTCTTTTTACATTTGCCTGGACTTTCTGCTAAGAGATTAGACAGAGTCGTCTTATCTTCTTATGTGCATGTTCTCAGATGTTGGGGCCAATGTAGCAGAAGAGAGAAGCACATCAAAGGCGGTTATGAGGGATGCTTGTTTCACTCCCTCTGTTAGAAGAACACAGAAGCCTGGAAGTGAAAACACATAGTGGAAATTACCTTTCCTTTTTATTTATGCCCAATGTGGAAACATTATGAAGAAGTGGATGGAAATCCATAGACATTCCACAGAACCCTTTCTTAAATGATGAAAAGAAAATCCAAGTTAAGTTAGTTAGTTAATATTATTTTAGATAAAATTCAGATAGGAAAAGTATACAGAAGCCTTAATAGTGATAGGTGCCTAATTCCACCTGCCACACCACAGTGAGCATCCTGCATGCCTGAGACTGGTAGAGTGAGTATCTCTGACCTGCTGCAGCTGTGGGTAATTGTAGAATTTAGGTATAATGGAGTGGTATGGTCAGGAAATGGAATTTAAATATGACCCTAATAGGGACAAAAATAATCTTTTCGCACTGTCAGCATTATGGACTGCCAAGAGCAATGGGTGAAGAGAGCCACTTGGAGTGGCAGAGTTGATCTGCCCTAAAATATTCTTCATTTGAATGCAATTGAATGATGATTGCTAGGCACATTATTTTGTAGGAATCAAGACATCAACCATCTGTGGAAACTCTGCCATATTCTGGGGGTGAAGTAGATAGAGGAAAGAGCCTAGAGTGGCAGGGAGCCCATGGAAAACATGGAAAAATTATGGTACCTCAGAGGAAGTACAAAAAGTCCCTAAATCAGTTAGGAGTTTGGGTTCATTGAAGGCATCTGAGTTTCCAGATGAGCCTTAGGGATCCATGGCAAAATCCCATTCACCACAGAGATCCAATGCAGGGGGATAGGGGGCGGGTTCAAAGAGGATGTGTAGAGATGCCAGGTCCAGAGGTGACATACCAGTTCATTCCGAGAAGGTTGTGGCACCAGGTTCTTTACTCAAAAGTTTGAGTGGCAGGAAAGCATTGGAGGCAGGTTGGGGCAGCTGTGTGGAGACTGATGACAGGTCTTCCCTCTGACCTCCACATGCTGGGTGTACTCATGAGCAATACAGGAAATGGAAACTGCATAGCTAGGGTTTCCAAAATATCCTGAATACTTCTGATGTTCTTCAGAGGTCAGCTAAAACTATGAGGCCTTACAGAAAGAAGTTGAGGTTAACCCTGTAACTGATTTGCCTGGATGATAATATAGCTTGAATAGAAAATCATATTTTCACAATTTTGTTAAACAACTTTTTTTTTATTATTTAAATGTTCTCTCCTCCCTGAAATGCAGACTTAATCTTAATCCAGCAGACACTAGTTCTTAATGTATATTAGAGCAGTGCACTCCATTGATGAGAAACCAATCAATGTTCACTATAATTGCTTTTCTCATTACAGCATTTATTGAGAGTCTATTAAATGCCAGATGCTGTGTTACAATTATATAGGTGAATTTGATAAGCATTCTGGACAAAAGAGCTTTAACAATTATGTTAATTATGCCTTTATGGTCACTACTAAAGAAGAAAAACATAAAATTGTTGCAAAAAAGAGGTCGTCACTAATTTAAAATTTCTGACAGTGTTTACTTTTAACAATGGCTTATTGCCAACCCAAATCATCTCTAAGGTTATATATGCACTGAAATAATATACAGTGAGATTTTATCAGATGCAGTCTTCTTTTAACAAAAGTATCTGTCTCTAAAAGAAAAAATCTAAATTGTCTAAAATTACAAGCACAATAAATATCCTTCTGGATTATGCAACAAACTCTGGCAACCTTTATTCATTTGAGTTAAGCGCAGCAATTCCTGCTGGGAATTCCCTATTACAAAATGCATTGGCTTTCATGGTTTGAAAACTGCTCCTATTCAAATCAGCTCCAGGAGGGTGAAATAGGACAGAGAAAACTTCTTAAACATCCTCTTAAAAATGATGGGAAGCAAAGGATAAACTTGAGTGAATGTGAGTTTCAAGATTTAAGAATAGAGTATTTTTTAACCCTTTTGTATTGTTTTGCCCTAAAATAGAATAATTGTCAATGGATATAATTACCATGGAGATACATCTTTTAAGAACATATAACTAAATAAAGTCATTCAATTATAATACTAGAAAATATTATAGATGTTCTTTTTTAATATTAACCTTTTTAAATTAAAATGATACCAATTGTGTACTGGGATGAAATGAGAAAAATATATACATTATGACATATTTGTTTCTTTTTTAAAGCAGCTTACATTTCTTAAAACATTTTTTTCTTGGCAAACTAACAGAAACTGACCATTAGGGACCGTAGTTCTCAAGCAAAAAATGTTATCTCTGTAAATACGCCTCACACGCACAGGCAGGGTGGGAAAAACTGGGTTTACAGTTGTGACTCTAAAAACAGTTTGTTCTTGTATTATTTGTTTGTTTGTTTGTTTGTTTGTTTATTATTGTATTATTTGTTTATATGGTGTAAACCTGCCTTTGCTCACCCCTGTGTTTTACTTAAATAGTGCATGTAAAGCTATTAACAAAATGCCTGCCCTAGAGTAAGCCCTCAGTGTTTGTGAATAATTCTTTGCTTGCCTGTTTTCCTTTTCCTTTGACTTTTATTCTTTCCATCTTTTGTCCTCCTGCACTTCCTTTCACTGTGTCTCACTGCACTTTCTGTTTTCTAGTTCCTTCTGTTTCTTAATTCCTTTCTCCTTTTACTCCTGTTTATCTTTTCCTACCATTTTCTGAACTAATAAAAAAAGAGGTTAAATGTGAGAGGAAAACATAAGACTGGTGTTAGAATAACACCATGGTAGCAAAATAAGGTATTGTTGCAAGGTCGAGTGGCATTTTTGGATGAGGGAAGGTGTAGGGGATTGTGGGAGGTAGGTATGGGAAAGGGATGTGAGGGTGGAGTTTGGTAGGAGGTGAAAGGAGCAACCTTCATGGAAGAGGACTTTGAATAATGAGGAAGAGTCTCCCTGGAAGCATTTCTGATGGAAGTTTCTGTTTTCCTATTGAAACCAGCAAGCTTCATGCAATCCTTACTATCCAAACAGTGGAAGGCATTAGCAAACATTCTGTAGGAGGCTTTAGTAGAGCACACTGGAATCTTGGAATGTTACCTACATCATTCCATGCAGGACATAGCTTAGTGCAACAGAAGCTAGAAACAGAAATAGACATACAGTTGAAGAAAAATAATCCTATAAAATAAAGAGCTGATACGCAAATGGTTGTCATACCCTCACATGCCTTAAAGCTCAGACACTCAACACTGGGGAGAAAGGAATGGGGACCAGCCAGGCACAAATGAGCTCACACAAGGGGAATGGGTACCAGTCAGGATGCGGCCTGGGAGAGGGACAAGCTGCCCACCCTGTAGTCCCAGGTGCCAGCAACTGCGCCTCCACCTGCAGCTTGGGAGAGGGACAAGCCACCCGCCCCATGCTCCCGGGCACCTGCAGCTGCGGCCCGGGCGAAGCTGCCTGCCCACGATCCCCTGCAGCTGCAGCCAGCCCCGGCAAAACCGGCCCGGGTCCTGGGTGCCTGTGGCTGGTCAGAGGGAGGGAAGTCCAGGTCTTGGGTGCCTGTGACGGGCTGGAAGAGAGAATTGTGGGTTCTGGGTGTGGGGCGAGGCAGAGGCGGTTAAGGGCGATCAAGCCAGCAGGGGAGCAGCTAGGGGCAATGAGACAGGCAGGCAGAGGGGGTTAGGGGTGATCAGGCAGGCAGGGAGAGGTGGTTAGGGGCGATCAGGCAGGCAGGCAGGCAGAGGAGTTAGAGGTGATCAGGCAGGCAGGCAGGCGAGCGGTTAAGAGCCAGCAGTCCTGGATTGCGAGAGGCAGTCGGACATCCCCTGTGGGATCTCAGATTGGAGAGGGTGCAGGCTGGGCTGAGGAACCCCCCCAATGCACGAATTTCATGCACCGGTCCTCTAGTTGAAATATAAAAGAAATGCACTGACGCCTCCTCCTTCTACCACATTCAACATTCTCCTTGCTCAGTTCAATTTTCTCTGCAATCCAATTACAACAGCTAGAATAGCAAGGAGGTTATTTTCTTTTCCTGTTTAAAAGAAGGAAAACAGTCAGGTAAGAACCTTACTTGAATATAAACATCTTTCCATCCTGAGTGGTGGTAGGTTGATGGTAAACTGTAGGTTGCCATATATATTTCCAGTTTTACCATGGAGATAGTTGTTCATAGGGAGTGGTTCAGACCTTTAAGAGAATACTTCTTGGAGGTTTCTTGGCTTCTTCCTTGTACAAGGCCTTAGGGAGTTTGCGTCATTGTGACCACCTGATGGGTTGTAGTGAGTGAGATAAAGGTCCAGAATAGTGAGTAGAAGTCTAGAAGAACATGCCTGGTGTTGAGCTTTCCATAACTAATACCAGTTACTCCCAAATACAGTAAATGGATCAGTGGACACTTATACTTTCTAGCACAGGGATGGGGAACCTTTTTTCTGCCAAGGGACATTTGGATAATTATAACATCATTCAAGGGTCATACAAAATTCTCAGATTAAAAATTAGCCTGCTATATTTGGTCAAACATTTAATTAACTCAACCCAAATGCCTTGGTAGGGCCAGACCAAACGATTTTACAGGCCTTATACAGCCCATGGCCTGGATGTTCCCCACCCCTGCTAGCAGGTCATTCCCATATGCTTCAGTTTTAGTGTTTTCCTTTACAAATTAACTTGACTTTTTAAATTTCTGCCTTCTTGTTTGTATCATTCTTTATTTAGGCAGCTTGTGACATCCTGCCACTGCTGAAATAATGCTTCAGAACTCTAAATTGTCACTCATTTGGTATAGGAGAACCCAAAGGAAAACATAAAAAAAAGAGCAGTATCTCTTAAGCATAACGATAAATTACAAATATGTAATGTATGCATACATATTTAAATATGTAAATATGCTGAAAAACATAATTTATTTAAGTGACTCTGCTGAGCCATTGTACAGTTAGTTGACAAGGCAATGATAAAAGAGTTGTTAACTAGCTTCTAATGAGTTGAAAACATCTACAGTCATTTGTTAATAGTGAATTAATTGGACAGTTAATTATAAAAAAATCCATTAGATGTTTCCCTTTTGTGTATGCTTGGGTACTCCTCTCTCGTATTTTGAAAAATAAGCATGGATTGACTTTTATATCAACAGAGGAGTTGAGAATAAAATTTATATGGTCATTATATATAAATGACTTGACCTCCAAGTCATAAAATAATGTTGATTGGGATTCTGAGATGGTATTTTACCAAATCCCTTCATTCTGGGCAAGATTACACATGATTCTCACTGTGATTATCCAGACATGTCACTTTAGGTAAAGATAAATATTGTTGTTTGGAAATACTTCTATTTTTATTACTTATATAATATTTCTTTAGAAAAATCTATCTACAGTTCCTTAGAAGCACATTTCTGGTTCCTTTATAGATATAATAAAAATATTAGAAATTTATTTGTCAAATCTCATGATGTCAGATTTGATAGGAATGCTAATAGTTCTAGTTCTCTTTAGTATTGAGAGTTTTTATATCTATATCATGTAAGTCATTATGCGTCAGTATAGATCAGTTAAAAACCTTATAATATGCAGTATTGTGCAAGGAATTTACAAGACATCTTATATATTCAATTTTATCTTTCAAGAGTGTTGTTTTATTTTATAAGGACATGTATGCTTTTAGAAGAACTAAGAACTCTTTTTTATAAGAATTAACTTTAATGTGTAAATAATTTTTAGGAAAAAAAATCCAGATACTAGAGAAATGACAAAAGAAGCAAAACCCACACCAGAGCCCATTTTCCAGGAAAATAAGATGTTATTATTAACATTTTGAAAATGTCATTCCATAAAACTTTCTGTATAAAGGTAAAGGTATAGAATGAGTGGGCTGAGGTAATGTCTTCCTATACTTTCAGTATTTCCAGGTCATTCTGATTCAGAGCAGTGTCCCTCGAGTCACTGGCAGATTGTTGCTGTCCCTCGAGTCACTGGCAGATTGTTGCTATCGACCTCAGGGGCCTACACAGAAGACAGCAGAGGAGTTTACCCAAAGTTTTACCACTCCTGCCAATTTGGAGTAATCTCTGGGCAGAAACCTTTACATATTTTCCCATTATCCATCTGAATTCAACTATAAGGCATTAAATTTAGTAATTTAAAAAATAACCTAATCATCCACACCCCTACTAAATTTGTTTTTATTTTTAACATAATTTTATTTGCCAAATATTTATTGAATGTCTGTTATGTGCTAGACATTGTTATACAGCTTATATGTCAGTAAATGAAGGAGGCAAAGATCCTTTCTCTATTGGAGCTTAAATTTAAAAAGAAGAAATGGACATTAAACCATAGACATAATAAATTAGGAAGTTACATAACATGTTGGAAAGTGGCAAATTCTATGGGAAAAGAAAAAGTAGACTAGTGTAAGGCAGATCTGGAATGCCAGGCTGGAGGTAGAATGGGTTGCAATTTTGAGTAGGATGGTTTTGTGAAGGTGTCATTTGAGCAAAGATTTCAAAGGGTGAAGGATTTGGCTTTGTGACTATGGAAAAAGTATTTTAGCTGGTATAATCAGCCAGGACACAGTTTTCAAGGTAGGACCATGCCTGGTATACTCAAGGGAGCATTTGTGGCTGGAACAGAGGGAAGCAAGGGAAGGCACTAGGGGATGAAGTCAAAAGACAATGAGTGCCTTGCGATTGAGTGTTGTAATCCTTGTAACAAATTTTGCTTTTCTCCAGAGTGAAAGAGTGGACCAGTGTGGACTGTTTAGCAGAGGAGCACGTAATCTGAATTATATTTTCAAAGCATCATTCGTGTGTGTGTGTGTGTGTGTGTGTGTTGAGAAGAGTCTGTAGGATGGCATGGACAGAAAGAGAGAAAATTAGGAGTCTATCCAATAGTCCAGGTGACAGATGATCATATGAAGGATTAGTCTGGAAAGGTATCAATGGACATAGTAAGAAGTCACTGGATGATGGATATGTTTAGAAGATAAAACTAACAAGGTTTCCTGACAGATTGGATGTGGGTTATAACAGCAGGAGGTTATAACAAAGGTGAATTTGGTTTTTGTGGCCTGCTTATTTGGAGTTGCCTCTGCTGAGATGTGGAGGGCTCTGGTGGGACAGGCTCGGGGGATATCAGGAGTTCAGTTTCTGACAAATGGAGCTTGAGTTGCTTTTTAGAAATCCAGATAGAAATGTTAAATAAGAAATTGGGTAAACTATTTAAGAGTTTGCAAGAGATCCAAACTGGAGAAATAAATTTGGGTGCTATTGGCAAACAGGTATTATTTAAACCCGGAAATCACTAGGTAAGTGGGATAGAAAAGAGGACCAAGGGCTGAGTTCAGAGGCATTTGGCAGCAGGAGAATAAGTGCCTGCCCCACACAAATGTCTGTTGCTCCTGTATTTCTGACTGTCTTTTAAAAATTCTTATATTTTACTAGTTTAACTTACGCATTAAACTCAAATAGTTCTTCATTTTGAGTATATACATATTAGACATATAAATGTCCTATTCAAAGCACCCAATAGAGATGGTTAAGATAGGCTCAAGTCCAACTGTTGTTGACCATACTGCATTCAAAATACTGTGTTGTATCTTTTTTGTATATAACATTTTATAGATGGTGTTATGTATCTGACCCTCTGTACTTAAAAATTTGTTTCTCAGATTTTTCTTTTCTCCCTACACTCATACAAGTGGCTTCATTATGTTTTCAGTGTATTTCTAAAGATTATCTCAAAATAGATCTTTTTAAAGTGAAATAAGTGCAAGCTTGTTGCCTTTACCTATTTAGATGTGAGTTTCAACTTGTCATGTTAGAAAGAAGAAAAATATAAATCTTTAAGTAAGTCATATGAGTGTGTATAGTAGGGAAAATTCTTGCATGAAAATTTTGATTTTAAAATGAAACAAAAATTTTATTAGAACTTTGTAGGGCATAATTATTTTTAAAGATATGTATTATGGAGAATAACAGATCTGCATCTAAATAATATAATAAATTGGATTATAATGAATTTTTAATTCAAAATGATTATCTGTTTTCACTTTACCTTGTATTCATTTTACTTGTGTGTTTTATTTGTGTATATACTATATCATTATATATACATACATTAATAAGGTACATATATAAAATCTCTATGAGGGTATCAGTCTGTTGCTTTGTTCCTCTTCTCAAAATTTAAAATGGCATTACAGATGTCTGCAGTAAGTTTTTGCTTATTGAGTATCATCATGAAGAAAAAACAATGTTTTATAAGATGTTTTTTTAAAGCTTTCTGTTTTGAAAGAACTTCAGTCACAGAGAATTTGCACAACTTGTACTCAGAATTCTTGTGTATCCAGATTCCCCAGCTGTTAACATTTTACGACACTTACTTTATTATTCTCTTCTTCTCACTCTGTAATATTTTTATGAAATCATTGAGATTAATTTGCATACATGTTGCTCCTTTATTTCTAAATACTTTGTATATATTTCCTATGAAACAGGGTCATTTACTTACATAACTGTAATGCAGTTAGTTATCAGGATCAAGAATTAACACATATGCAGTGCTATTATGTAGTTCTATAGACCTTTGTGAAATTTCACCATTGTCCCATGTGTAGTCATTAAATATAGGCCACTTACTTTTATTAAGCAATCTACCTTATTTATAAAATACCACCTCAGTCACTGCTGGTGTTTAGTTATAGAGTTGTGATAGTTGGCATAAGCAAATGACCGTGTGTGTGTGACCTTCCTGTGATAAGGAGAGAGTTATAAATGCTTAAATCTCCTTAGTAACCTATTGGCATAAATGTCAATGATGCATTGTTCTCATAATACTGGCTGTGCTCACCTGTTTTCTAGTGCCACATTATTGCACGTATTATACACTATTATACACTCTTCTTTAAAAAGTTACTTTATTTTTTCGGTTAAATATCTGACAATATTCCATTCAAAGGGTTCTACAAATAACATGTCCCCAATGTCCTCTCTTTTTTAAAACATGCCTGGAATACGTATACATAACCAATGTTCAGATTAAACAAAACACGCATGAATGAATGGAGAGAAACATATTCATATTGAAAGGATGGCAATTTTGATGAGTGGGAAGAGCCATTGTATATGTTCCCATTTTAGTGGATCTCCCTCTGTCTTTATTGGTCACTAGCTATTGTCAGCTTCCTATCAACCAAGGTATTCCCATATTTTAAGCTTTATTTAGATTATTGGCTTTCAAGATGTGTTCCTTAGCAACATAGTGTGCTTTAAGGGGGAATCATTATTTAATTCAAATTTAACTTTAAAAAATAATCATTTAATAACCCTAAAATAATACACAGGTATTAAATAACAAATATGAATACACTGAAGATCACCAATGTATTCTATTTTACTAAGTTGATTCTTGAAATGATATTTTTCCTACCATCTCTGGGCATATATTTGGCGATTCTAGAAAATGTGTTATTGACTAGACAGTTTATAACATTAATTTTCTTAACAAATATTTTACAATTTTTAACAAAATGTCTAATTACTATAGTATACATGTTACATAACAAGTAAAACTTAGTGGATGCTTTAGCAAGTATTAAATAAATATTACCCACCCCATCACAAATAATGCCATTTCCCATAATGTTAATGTTTTTGGTTAAATTGAAAGGTCTCATCCACCTACATTGGGTGCTGTTAAGCAAAATGAGCTGAATTTGGCCAAGCAAGATCACATTTAAGTTCCCTAATGGCTCTTTAATTATAGTTACTTGCAAGTGACTGCAGTTAAAGAACTGGCAATGGAACTGAAATAAAATGTGGAGTCAGCCTGAAATAAATTATTTTTGAACTTTTAAATGATTTTTTAACCATAAACTTACCAATATATCCTGGATTTTTAAAAAATATATTTTTATTATTTATTTCAGAGAGGAAGGGAGAGGGAAAGATGAGAGAATCATTGATCAGCTGCCTCCTGAACACCCTACACTGGGTATTGAGCCTGTAACCTGGGCATGTGCCCTGATCAGGAATCAAACCTTGACCTCCTAGTTCAAAGGTCACCGCTCTACCACTGAGCCAGGCCAGTCAGGCTATATCTTGGATTTTTAATGAAAATGATATTTTTAATATATCACAATTAAAATATACTTTGAAGCCTACCTTCTGCTAAACAAAGCAGATATAGACTGACTGAATTGTCTATTCATTGACTTCATCCATGTGGAATATTTAATACTTAAGAAATGCAAGTAAGTTATTAATATTTCATTTCCAATTTGAATAAAAGTTCTACTACCCCTCTTTCAAGCTACTGGATTAGTTTCTTTGGTGACTATTCTGAGATTTTAAGAGGAGTTCTTGAGAAACATGGCAATGTCAGCTATTTTTTTGTGTGTGTGAAATATAGCTCTGTAATCAAAATGAAATCCATAAGTAATTTAACTTTGGAGGCAGCAGTAACCTATCACACTCAATTGTAAAATTTTGTGTTGTTAAATATACATCAATTTTGTTTACTGGGTATACATATTACAATTTTGAACTTATACACATTAATATATACTATTAAAATGCCACTTCTGGTGGAGAATCCAAGATGGTGGCGTAGGTAAACACCTAAACTGCTGCCTCGCACAACAATTTCAAAACTACAAATAAAAGACAAAACGTCTGTCACCCAGAACCACGGGAAAGCTGGCTGAGTGGAAGTTCTACAACTAGAAGGAAAGAGAAAAGAGCATTGAGACGTGCACAAGTGCTGAAAAGCTGAGGTACGGAGGCGAGTGGTCTGGGCTGGCGGCAGGCATTGCTTTTTTCAACCCAAAGGGAGACAAGCCCCCGATTACTCTGAAATACAGTTTCTGGGGAGACGCAGGGGACCCAAACTCCTACGGGGAGAAGCTGGACTGTCTGCCACTGGGTCGGAAAGTGAGGGGGGCTTGCTTGCAGAGCTGCACACAAGAATAATTGTTTACTGTGCTGGGGCACGGGAAGCAGTCGGAGACACAGATCTGGCTAACTAGCAGCCATCGCTGTTTGCCACGCCCTAGCCTAGTGACGCCCTGAGACCCCGCCCCACACAACCTAAAAACCCACCCAAGCTCCAAGCAGCAGCTTTAGCATAAGAAAGGCCTGCCCTATCGCAGCTTAACCTAACAAACTTGCAGCCTGGGTCAGACAGCTCCAAAACCTCCAAACCCCAAGCAAAGAGGAGAAAACTGTAGCTCTCGCTGTAGCTCCTGCTGGGTGGACTCAGACAATAGCTGACCTGCACCCCATTGGAGATCTAGAAGCCAGTATACCTAGTGGTCAGTGTGAGAAACCAGATTTCAACTCCTCACATCCATAAGTGACACATTCAAGAGGCAGACTCAGCGAGCACCAAAGCCCCACTGAAACAAGTCCTGCACCATAAGCATGTCTCCAGCACAGCAGTTCTTCCATTATAGACACAGTGAGTCCTCACAGCCGATTGGCCAGGAGGTCAATTCCTCCCAGCGTACCAACAGCAATTAAGGCTTAACTACACCAAGACTTTGCACTCAGCCCACAAAGGGGTGTACCAAGAGCGTCCACATCAGGTGATTGGGGAGGCTGAGCTACTGCCCCCTATAGGTCACCTACCACACAAAGCCACTCCATCAACACAGGGAAGCAGCCAAAATGCGGAGACAAAGAAACATGTCACGAATGAAAGAAACAGAGGAAAGCAAACTACTGGACAACATAGAGTTCAGAACCACATTTATAAGGTTACTCAAGAATCTTCTAAAAACCGCCGAGAAACTTGATGACACTTCTGAGGAGCTTAGTGAGACCTTCAAGGATCTTAATGAGAATGCCAAAAAAATGGAAAAGGACCAGTCAGAAATGAAGCATACACTGTCTAAAATAAAGAATATACAGAAACTCAACTGTAGATCAATGTACCCCAAGAATCAAACCAAAGATCTGAAATATGAGGAAACAAAAAACACCCAACCAGAAAAACAAAAGGAAAAAAAATATCCAAAAATATGAAGATAGTGTAAGGAGCCTCTGGGACAACTTTAAGCGTACCAACCTCCGAATTTTTGGGGTGCCAGAAGAAGAGAGAGAGCAAAATACTGAAAACCTATTAGAAGAAATAATGACAGAAAACTTTCCCTACCTGGTGAAAGAAATAGACTTACAAGTCCAGGAAGTGCACAGAACCCCAAACAAAAGGAATCCAAAGAGGACCACACCAAGACACATCATAATTAGAATGCCAAAGGCAAAAGACAAAGAGAGAATCTTGAAAGCAGCAAGAGAAAAATGGTTAGTTACCTACAAGGGAGTACCCATACGACTGTCAGCTGATTTCTCAGCAGAAACTATGCAGGTCAGAAGGGAGTGGCAAGAAATATTCAAAGTGATGAACAGCAAGAAACTACAACCAAGATTACTCTACCCAGCAAAGCTATCATTCAGAGTTGAAGGTCAGATAAAGAGCTTCACAGACAAGAAAAAGCTAAAGAAGTTCATTGCCGCCAAACCAGGATTACATGAAATGCTGAAGGGTATTCTTTAAGAAGAGGAAGAAGAAGAAAAAGCTAAAGATAAAAATTATGAACAACAAAATGACATCAAATACATACCTACCAACAAGTGAATCTAAAAATCAAGTAAATAAAAAATCTGAAGAACAGAATGGACTGGTGAATATAATAGAATCAGGGACATAGAAAGGGAGTGGACTGACGATTCTCAGGGGAAGCGGGTGTGAGTGGTGCGGGAAGAGATTGGACAGAAATCTTACTCCTATGGATGAAGACAGTGGCAGGGGGTAAGGGCATGGGGTAGGGTGGGGTGGGGAATCAGGTGGAGGGGAGCTATAGGGGGAAAACAAAAAGAGGAACACCTGTAATCTGAACAATAAAGATTTATTTTAAAAAAATGTCACTTCTAATGGAGACTTAGTGGATTGAATAAAGGTTTCCACTGCTGAAAGTTTGATAACTGGTGGTTTGAATTCCTCAGAAAAAAAGAACATACAGATCTCTAGGGTGTTTTTGAAAACCAAACAGATCTTCAGTATTGCATTAATGTGTTGCAAGTGCAGATAAAAAAGAAAGTTGTCCTTGCTTTCCAGACTTGTCTAAATACTCCAAAAGAATCTACTTCCTCCAAGATCTCAGTCTTCTAAATGACCTCACTGCTCTCTTTTTCCCAGTGGTGCCAGAGTTGGGAGCAGGTTGAGGTTGTACAGCCTGCTCAAGGCCACTGCTGGGAGACATTGTGTTGTGAGTTTGTTCCTTAGAGGAAAATTGTGAAAAAATGGGTGAAGGGAAATAGAAAGAAAGGAAATTGTTCTGAAGGGTAATGGCTAATTCAGGAGCAGATGATTCCAAGGGCAGAAGTGGCAATTTGGTTTTTGTTTTTTATTTACGTACCTGGGCTCCTGAGCAAACAGGAAAGAGCAGCGCAGCGTGGCTTTTAGCATATTGTGAAATTTCTAGTAGGCAAATTTGAGGCTATTTCTACACCATGGAGAGAACCGATGCAAGTTCTCATGAATATTTACTATTGAAAAAAAAAAGATTTAAAAATTATGATGATAAAACAAAGTAGCTATACTTGTTTTAACATAGTATTTTTCCTGGAAGTTTCAAAATATTCTAAATCAGGATAATATATTTTAAATAATAATAACAAATAAACAAAAAAAGAAAACATGAAACAATGACCATATGTCACTTTAATGTAGGTTTTATTCTGAAATTTAAAGGAGTAATACTAAATAGTATTGTGAATAACCACCAGGAGTACTATGTATTAAATTTTTCCCCCAGCAAAGATTTAGCTATGTTTGTTGGAAAAAAGTGTGTAGAAGAACATAATGAGGCATGAGGTTCTTTTATTATTCATTGATTAATGAGTGTTTAAATAATCACTTCAGTATAATGCAATTGGGTGGTTAATATTTAATAATAATTAATATATCAGTCTGAAGCAGAAAAAATATCTCGAGTATTTTATTTTTGCTATTTCTTATAAGGGTTATTGTGAAAAATATACAACTATTAAACTTTATTAAAATGTTTTGGTTTGATGATGAGTGGTTAATATGTATAGTGGGAAATATGACTGTGAGTCATTTTTATAGTTTATTATGCTTTTTATTTTAGGTTCTTTGTTTTTCCAAAGTATTTCTTTGGTTGAAATTTATGCATGTCACTCCTACAGCCAGAAGATACCCAGGCATCTACTGAGGCTCACACCTGTGTAGAGCTGGCCATCTTGTTTCCTTTGATACCAATTTCAATTTTGGTGAACCTAAGAGTTTCATATTGTGATGGTTCATTAGAGAAGACAGTAATGAAAGTGCTGTTTTCTAGAATGAGCCAAACACATTCCCACATTGTATTTTTTGTTCTTTGAGAACATATCTTTAGGCCAGGACAGACATTCTCAGCAGGACCATGGCATAGGCCCTTAAGGAGCCTCTCTACCTGCTTGTACACAGCAGACAAGTAGATCTTTCTTGAATACAAATGTGGAAATGTCTCTTTCTTAAGGTGCTTTACAGGCTTGGGCTTGACTTAACTAGAAAATTCAGGCATCTTAGAGGATAACAACCAGCTTTCTGTCTCAGTCCTGTAAGACCCTGTGTGACCTGGCCCAGCCTCTCTACCAGGTGCACTGTGCATCATGGGCCTATGGACTGGCAATGTTCTGATCACATGGGCCTATTTTCTGCTCCTTGAAAATGCCATTCCCCTTCCCGCCTTGGACCTTCTGTATCTCTCACTCTTCTTCTCTCCTGTGGTCTTCCCTAACCAACTCTCTTTAATCCTTTAGAACTCAGATTAAAGAAGTTAGCCTTCTACTGATCTCAGCATAGATGAACACCCTCTTTTGCTTTTTTGTTGTTGCTATTTTTGCTTTTTAAATATCATATATTTTTGTAGCATTTATCATATTACATTTATAAATAAGTTATTAATTTCATGATTGGCATTTAATCGTCAGCCAGCCCAGATAGAATGTATAGAACAGTGTCATGAACCTAGAGGATATGCATTGAATATTATTTAAACAAATGCAATCAGATATAGATTTATAAATATATAGTTATTTACATATATTTTTAAGGGATTATTTTGAGGTCTTATAATTGAGTTCTTTAGTATTTGAGGCAGGGCAAAGGTAGCACTGTCTAGACATACAGCAAAAAAAACCCTGTTTTTTGAAAGTCTGAATGATTTTTCCTACTCTGCATCATTTCTAGTCACAAACACAGTGTTTTGTTCAGCAGTGTAAACCAAAATGCACTTTAGACAGTGCATTCCACTTTTAAGACTAGTGGAAAATGATTAAATAGTATCTTCCATCACAGCAGGTATGGGGCTTTAAAATGACTCTTTCACCTTAAAGAATTGTCTGTTTCTTAGGATTCAGGTGCTGAGATACCCTCATATCCACACCATTTTTTATAACAAACATGAGTCTTTGGTAATAATCACAGATCTAGAGATTGAAGTGTTCCTGCTGAGATAATTGAGGTCCCGTGACTTTCAGGACCCAGATGGGCTGTTTTGGAAATAGATGTATTCAGCTGAAAGGCATTTCCCCCAGGATTTCTTGGCCTCTGCATGTTCTCCTGATTTTTCTCTTAATTCAATAGGCAGCCTGATTTTCCCCTTTGCTATTTTTTTTATATATACTCTTAAGTCTTCACTGAAGCCAAAGATTGAAAATAGCAATATGTCTTTTTGGGCCCACCCTTTTAAAATCAAATCATTGGTATTTCTTCCCTCTAAGGTATCACAAAGAACCTCTGAAAAGGATATCTCTTTATTAGTTAAAACTGTTTTTGTGTGTTTGTTATATGTCTTAGCGGGGACTGTAGTTCAATGTTGAAGCAACCTTTGGATCTTGTTATAGCCATGACCTTATTGTAATCCTTGAGCCTGCTTGTTGCAAGGTTTTAAGTGCTGATAGTTATGCTGGAGTAGCTTTTTATAAGGAAAATTTTCTTCAAAATAAACATACTCTTTCTTGCTTTACTCCTAACTAACCTGGCCTTCTTGTTACATCTTGATTGATGGCTTTTTAATACTCTTAATAAACCTTTTTTTTAGAATAATATTAGATTTATAGAAAATTTGCAAAGGTAGTACAGAGAGTTCCTGTACACTTAGTTTCCCCTGATGGTAAGATCTTTCATTACCATGATACCTTTATCAAAATTAGGAAATAAAGATGGGTTATTCATATTTTAAAATGTGCACTATATGGTAATTTATCTATACCAATCTATAGTCTTTCAAATGATATATATTGTCAAAAAATAAGGAAAACTGATGTGAGTGAAATATGGTGTTGGTGAGAATAGAATGCAATAGTGATTCCTAGTACTTTATTTCTATATCATTTGATAGTACTTTATTCCTATATTATTTCCTAGAATGGAATAGTGATTTCTAGTATTTTATGTCTATATTTTTAATAGATCATTTATATATAACACACATTACATTGACTTTAGTATGTCTTTGTAGCATTTGTACTGCCTTTCATTTCTGAATATTTAAGTAAAAAGAGCCATGTGTAATTGAAAGGACATCAAGTTAAGAGTGATTATTTTTTTTCTAATCTTGGGGCTATTAATTTTGTGATCTTTGACATTTTACTCACTCTCTGTGGGTCTTAGTCTCCTCATCTGTGAAATGAAGAGTTGAGACTGAGGATCTCCAGGGAGTGTGATGACTTTACACATGGATGATGTTGTAATTATTTCTTTCATGATCATGTGCAGTCTCCTTTCAGTGTCTGTCAGGCTGTGGAATGATCCAGGCCAAATCATGAGTTTCTGTAACAATCCTTGGACCTCCCTGATCATTGTGGGAGCAGAGGTCAAGACCAGAGGTGACACACTCAAATGCTTGAATTTATCTGGCAGGTACAGAACTGAGTAAAAAAGGAGGTAGGGACCCTGATGATCTGGAGAATGCATACCCTTTCTAATGGGGCAGCTGCTATACAGCTCCCAAGGACCATACCTCGGAGGAATGCCAGATCTTCTGACTTTTCAAAGGAAGCTCCATAAGCAGCATTTTATTTCAACTTCTACAATTTTTAAATATTAGCAATTAGTTCAATTTAAAGTAACCAACTCTGTGGGCTAAATTAAATATTCAATATAATTGGAACTTATCTGTTAGAAGCTGGTTTGTGATTTATGTTCTATTTTAGTGACTGTCAAACATGTTTGCCCATTACAACAGTAATAAATGCCTTTTCCATCACAACCTAGTATACGTGTGGGTGTGTGTGTGTGTGTGTGAAAAGAGGGATCACAATCTAAATTTCTTTGTACTACATTAGTATCTCATGCATGGGAAGATTTTAAATACTTATTTGTTGAGTCTTTAAAATATAACTTTGTAGTCTTGGTATTGAAAAAAATGGCAAATATTGGTAATGAATTGGGAGCCAAGGCAGGTCATGGTTAAAGTAGCTAAGAGGGGCATTGCCTAAGAGAAATTGATGTTGATATGGAACTAATATCAATGCAGGCATGTGGAGAAAGATATTAGCCACACGAGATGGGTTCCTTGGCTCACAGCAGGGAAGATACTAGTGGATTTTCTGACTTGGTCGAACAGGTTCTCCTGTTGTGCTAGTATCAACTCTTAGGTATTTAATAAATATTCACATTTGATTGGATGAATGAGCATGACCAAGAGCTCAGTGTAGAACATCTCATGGATTTACCCACTTATGTGGGACCCGAGAACTTTCTTGCCTGGGGAGCCATAAACAAAACTGAGTCTTAGGCATCCTCTCAGATTCCACTTTACAGCCCCCTATGACATTTGGAGACCAAAAATGGCTTTCATACTAACACAGGCTATGCAATAGGTAGCACGTGAACTTCTGAAATTTATACCAAATTAAAATTCAATTTGTGTTTTTCAGAAGCCTCCAGTGGCTCCTTTCATTGACATGGCTGGAAATGTTTTCAGTGGGGACTGATGAGAAACACTACTTGTCTCAGTCTCAATATATTGCCTCAAGTGACTGCACTGGGAACTGGAGGCTTTACTCTTTCTTATTGATAGTCACCAGACATAGCATTAATGTGACCTATAAAATACAGAAGAATTATTAATAGAACCAAAACAATTAGGCATATGTGTTCTTTTAGGCAATGGTGTTTACATCTGTAATGTGGCTCAAGTCAAATGGAAAATGTGGTGAAACAATATTTTCCCCCATTCAGAATCAATGTCTTTTATATAACTTAAGATAAACTTGAAATAAATATATTTTATGATTGCATGTGGATTATTCCCATCATGTTCTACAAAATAGATGCAGGGCTGTTGAGTTTTTAAAATAAATTTTATTGATTTCAGATAGGAATGGAGATGGAGAGAGATACAGAAACATCCATGATGAGAGAATATCAGCGATAGGCCACACACACACACACACACACACACACACACACACACACCAGGAATGAAACTGTGACAAATACATACACCCTAGCTGCTCAACCACTGAACCACACTGGTTAGGCATAGATGTAGGGTTTTTTGTTTATTATTTCTTTTTCTTTATTTTTTTAGTTAGAAATAGTTTCGGCAAATTCTTGTTATTAAAAGTAATATTTTTATACACAAAAATCATGTTTCTTGATCTTGGGCCATTCTTGGGGAAATAAACCACAAGCAAATTTCTTCTGCAACTTTCCAAGCTTAGACAAATTGTATTTTATAGTAATATAAATTTTGCAGAAGATTTTTCAGGAAATTATCATTATGACTATAGTTTTTATTTCCATAGCATGTCATGCTCTGGGAAGTTTTTAGCACTCATTTCCTGTTGCTTTTTAGAGGCATATACTGCATGTTGATGATGAAAGATTAAAATTCCAATGAGGAGTTCTGAGTTCTGAGCCTGTCTCCTCAACTAACGAGCTTCATGATGTTGACCATTTCCAACTCTCTGGGATGGCGAAATTCAGAGAATGGATCAGATAACTGAACTTATCTACTTCTCTCATTTTATAGATAACCCAGAGATTTTAACTGGTTTGTCCAAGACAACTTTGTCTATGTGCTATCCCTAAAAATACAATCCAATTTTAGTGCTATTTCAACAACACTCAGATACCACAAAGAATGAAGGAAATAACAGATTGATAAGTGGCAAATCATTTTCTTCCCTTCAGTGAAAAATAATCATGTGAGGGACATACACAAGTTATTATTCTTGCAATATACATAAGCTTTTTATTAAGCCATAGTCTGAGGACATTAAAAAGAGCAGTGATGACCAGCATATAGTGTCTATTTCCAAAAAATTGATCTTATCACACTCATTTAATGTTTTGGTAGAATTGCTAAGTGGTAAATGAGATACTCCTTCCTCTATATCATAACATGATTTTCATCAGGCACACTGCAGTGTCTGAGGATGTCTTTGTATACAGGAGGGACCATCACCAACCTCAGAAAAACCAATGCTTCGAATTATAGCTCACAGTTTATAAACTACAATCATTCTGAATAATAATGCATGCAGGTGTACTTTACATCCCCATGACTATTCTGTACCTGCTAATTTGTATCTTTTAAAAAACAATTCTTATTGTTGAAAGTAAAGTACAGCATAGGAAACATAGTTAATGATATTATATTAACTATGCATGGTGTTAGGTAGTATGAGATTTATAGGTATGATCACTTTGTAAATTATATAAATGTCCAATCACTGGGTTATGCCCCTGAAATTACATTGTACCTCAACTCTAATTGAAAAGTAAATTAAAAAATGCATGCAGGCAGCTTCTTGGTTTTGTTGTAAAGGTGCTTTTACTTTTTGTTGTTTTTATTAATCACTTGAGTGTTTGTGGCTTTTTTAAGATGAATATTATACTCCTTTGTCTTTACAAGGTATTTGTGAGATCAACAGATCATCATCATGTTTTTGCTTCACACTCCTTTAGAAAGATTTTAAGGCCACACACAGCAGCAGCAGGTGAATGTGGTTTCATGAAGTGGAAACCTCTTATTATGTTTCAAGGCAATCAATATCCACTTAATAACACAGATATAACAATTGTCCTCCATTCCTGCAGTGCCTCTGATTAGTGTGTTATTTTTCTTAATTCTCTAAACTGCATTCAATAAGCATGGTTGAATAATACCCTCAGTGACATTATAACTTGGTATAATAATTATGAATAAAACAATCACACTCAAATCACATCAATTAAAAGCAGCCTTTCAGTAAATGTGATAGAATTGTTTAGCAAGTCACACAGTAGAAATTCAATCAATATTCTACTTTTCTACTTATTGAGTCTAACAAGCAATACTCTCTCTAGTAACATTCCAATAAGTTGCCTCTATTGCTTTGTCTCATTTAAACATTTTTTCCTTAAATTGGTTAAATCTTTAGAAGGAATACTAACTGAATCGGCAGATGACACATACTTGAGAGGATAGAAAACATATTGAAGTTTAGAATCTCATTTTCAAATTAAGTTTGTTTAATGCTGTTTTTGGAAGGCACCAGGAGTGTAGGCAGGACTAGCAGATATGGTTTTGTAGGTTCTCATTGTAAACTCCCATTTTGGGAGACTTTATGGAAATAATCTCTGTGCATTCTCTCCAAAGAGTGTTTACTCATGTTTATTTGTTTATTTGTAGCAAATTTAGAATTCTTAAGATCTTGATAATATGACACTGTGGACAGAAATTATGTCCAAATTTAACAGAGAGGAATTTCAAATATTTAATTAATATTTTTAAAATTTAGTTATACAAATATAGAATGGGGAACCTTTTTTTAACCAAATTGAGTATTAGAGAACTGTATTAGCTCATTAATAGTCAAAGAAGCCATGATCCAGTGGAATAGCAATATAGGACTTCAGGCACAAGGAGAAGTGATCATAGAATTCAGGTTACCACTGGCTCCAATCTGGGAAGTAATTCTGTTTCCTGAATGGGGGCAAGACTGGGTGGATACAGATAGAAGAACTAGCATTTATGAGAAAGTACTGTTTGGTCCTGTGTTAGTTGTTTTATATATACTATCTCTATGTAAGCCCTACAGCAGACTAGATTTCAGCCTCCTCACCTCACTGCATCCAGAAAAGCTTTACTGTTACCTATTTAATGTGATGGTAACTTGCAGAACTGTGGGTTAGGTTGGGATTAGAAGGAAGGAATCTCATAAACACCTGAAATATTTTCGTCAGGAATTTAGTTAAGATTGTGAAACTAACACAAGGAAGGTAGCCAGATGCAGGAGAACCAGGGGCAGCCTGTTTTTCCTGACTTTGCAGTTCTGCTCATGGAAACTCACGACAGTGACACTGTAGGATGAAGCCAGATTCTTGCTAAGTCACTGCCTTTAAAAAATATATTTCTTATTGATTTCAGAGAGGAAGGGAGAGGGAGGGAGAGATAGAAACATCAATGATGAGAATCATTGATCTGCTGCCTCCTGCACACCCCAAACTGGGGATCCATCCCCCAACTGGGGATCGATGCTCAACCACTGAGCCACGTTGCTAGGCATCACTGCCTTTTTATTATGTTGGTTTATATCACCAATTTTGGAGTCTTTATGCTAATAAACTCTGTTCATTCTTTCAAGGGAATCTTTGCAAATGTATAACATTTATTGATAGACTGATTGATAGTAAATTTCAACATTTACAAGGTGATATTCTTATTCATGGGAAAGTAGTTAGTCTCCTTGCTCCAAAGAATTTCTCTGCTTTAGATTTCCCATATGCTGATGAGCCTTTTGATGTCAAGGGTGTCATACAAGATTTATTTGAAAAGAGTTGTTCACTGTTAAAAATAAGTCCATTTGGGGAAACACAGTATTGGGCCTCTATTAGTTCCAGCTGCCATAACAAAATAACGCAGACTGGGTGACCTAAACAACAGGAGTTTAGTTTCCATAGTTCTCCAGGCTGAGAAGTCCAAGAGCAAGGTGTTGGCAGATTTGGATCTTGGTGAGGACTCTTCCTGGCTTTCAGTGGCCACAGTTTTGATGTGCTGTCCTTGTCCTCGTGTGACAAAGATAAAGAACGCTGTTCTCTTTTCCTCTTCTTAGGACACTGATCACATCATGGAGGGTGCACCATAATGATTTTATCTAAAATTACTTGCTTCTCAAAGGCTCCATTTCCAAATACTATCACATTGGGGGTTAAGACTTCAACAAATGAATTATGTGGGGACAAACCTTCAGCCCACAAACACTCATAATAGGGCCTTTCTAATAAAAGGAGTAACTTTCTGGTTTCTCCAAATTATAGATGTAATTGCTGGATAATCTTTTAAAATTTGAATTTCTCAGCCATTTTTCCCCTACGTGAGACACCATGTTAAAATTGTTAGCTCTTGTTTCCATGACCAGAAATTATATGTCAACCAAGTGGTATTCTTTGAGTATAATCAGCAAACTTTTCATTAATACCCTTGTAAGTAAGACTCAGAGCATTCTTAAATGGAAAATTCACCATTGAAATAGCATAAAATAGAACTGTGTCCTAGACCCCTCTTCTTCTGTCTCCTCCCATAGCATACAGAAAAGCATGTATTGTGAAGACCAAACATACTTCAGTAACATAACCCACCTAGAGTCCATATAGTTCTAGGTTCAGCTATATATATATGTATACAGCATATCTACTTATACATATATACATTCTTTACACTTTATCCTGCTTACATTATATTTTATTTGATTATATCTGTGCTCTTTTTGCAAAGTGCTTCAGATTATCATTCCTACTACAGTTAAGTGAACATACACTGAAACGGTAACTGCAGTCACCATACATTATGCTGCGATGAACACGGGAGTACAAATATCTATTCAAGATAGTTACTTTATTTCCTTGTGATGTGTACTCAGAAGTGGAATTGCTGGATCAAATAGCAGTTCTGTTTTTAATTTTTGAGGACCCTCTATACTCTTTTCACTAAGGCTGTACCAAGTTACATTTTCACAAACAGTGCACAAGGGTTCCCTTTTCTTTACTTCCTTGGCACTTGTTATTTTTTGACTTTTTTTTTAAAAACTTTTTGAGAGCCATTTTAACAGGTCTGAGGTGACATGTTATTGTGGTTTTGACTTGCATTTTCTTTATTATTAGTGATGTCGAGCATCTCTTCATATTCCTGTTGGCAAATCGTATGTTCTCTTTGGAGAAATGTTTATTCAGGTTCTTTTTGACCAAATTTCAGTTGAATTATTTGGTGCTTTTACTATCAAGTTGTATTTGTTCCATATATTTTTTGGATATTACCCCATTCCTGGATGTGTTATTTGCATATATCTTCTCCTATTCTGTATTTTGCCTTACATTTCGTTGATTGTCTTTGCTGTGCAGAAACTTTTGATATAGACCCACTTATTTTTGCTTTTGTAGCCTATGCTTTTAGTGTCCAAACAACAACATAAAATTGTTGCCAAGACTAATACTTTGGGCAAATCTCTGGCAGCTCTGGATATTCATTTTCTCATGCAAATTAAGACTATGATTATATAAAACTATAATTCCTGTGGTTTCCTTTGTATTCTTAAATAGATATTACAATATGTAATTACATTTAATTAAATACTTAGTAGAAAATATATGATCCTTACCTGATAATTAGGTTATTGACAATGTGAAATTATTAGCATCATTTGAAATAATGTTTTTCAATGTTAAAATGTTTATGCATGGGTGCTTGCAAATAGTTATTTTAGAACTTATTCTATTTGGAACTTGTTAAAATGAAATAAATGAATACATTTTACTCAAAAAAAGATACTTCATATTCAGAAGTCAGTGGTGTAGGGAATGGTTAGATGTCTATAGTTTCTATTACAAAGTATAGGAGCTTTTCATTAGAAATTAAGTCTCCTACTATACTCAGGGTAGGTAGTTTTGGTTTTTTCCTTAAAACTATTTAAGCATTTCCAAGTTTTTTGGATTTTTTTATAAGTTAAAAAACAGAAGTTTTAAGAACTGTTATTTAAAATAATCCATTCTCTATGTTAAGTTGATGATGGGAATTTTTTACAGTTTACATATTTATCAAATATTTATGTTGTATACTTTAAATGTTACAATTTTGTCAGATTTACCTCAATAAAGCTAAAAATAAAAATAAATATTCCAGATATCATTGCTGACATGTACACATAAGGAACTGTTAGACATTGAAACGGGAACTCAGAACTGTTGGACCTTGAAATTGGGACTCAAACATTTTTTTGTTTTGTTTTGTTTTTTATTATATGTTTATTTCTAGTCTGCAAAGGCAAAACTTTTTAAAGGAGAGAAATGGTGGGAAAAAGACACAGAGGCAAAGAAGCATTGAACAGACTGTCAAACTACATTGGGAAGACAGGGGAGGTTGGGCGAGGGGGGCTGTAAGAGACCAACCGAAGGACTTGTATGCATGCAAATAAGCACAACCAATGGATACAAGACACTGGGGCGGGGAGGGGGGTGGGGGAGGGCGGGCAGGTGAAGGCATGTACTGGGGGGTAGGGGAGGTCGAGGGGAGGTCATTGGGGGGAAAAAAAAGGAGACATATGTACTACTATTTGTAATACTTCAAACAATAAAAATAAATAAATAAATAAATAAAAATATTCCATTTTTTACAACATAGATTAAAGGCAGTGAAATGTTCTTTACCTAAAGGTGAAAGATCATTAAGAAGTAAATTGGAATAATGATTGGAGGTAAATTCTTTTTCTATATTTACAATATGTAGTTGTAGAAAGGTAACGATATTTGGAAGGATTATAGATAGGATAGCTACTTGACTTCTGTGTTTTTGATGGAAGTAATTTTAAAACCATATAGATATCTTTTTACTAGGCCTTAATGATAGTCCCACTATCATTATTTTTTTATGACTGTTATTTTTTTATGACTTTTTAAATTTATTTCAGAGAGGAAGGGAGAGGGAGAGAGGGATAGAAACATCAATTATGAGAGAGAATCATTGATTGGCTTCCCTCTGTATGCCCCCTACTGGGGATTGAGCCTGCAACCCAGGCATGTGCCCTGTCCAGGAATCAAACCCTGATCTCCTGGTTCATAGGTCGATGCTGAACCCAGCCAGGCACATGTCTTTTATTTTAAGAAAAGATTAGTCATATCCTTCTGGAAATAATTGGATAAAGGTATTTTGTTGTGTTTTTTCAAGAAAAAAGTATATGAAATCCTTTAACAAGTGATACTAAATGTCGTTATCTTCTAATTGTTCTTAAAACTGCCCCCCCCGCCACGCCAGCCTGCTCACCCCCAACTGCCCCCACCTCTGCTGGCCTGATCTCCCCTAACTTCCCCTCGCTGCCAGCCTGCTCACACCCAACTGCCCCCACCCTGCTGGCTTGCTCCCCCGCCTGCCTTCCCACCTGCCAGGGCTCTGTGGTCAATGGTACCGAGAGAGAGGCCCTGGCCACCTAGCTGGGGCTCTGGGACCAATGGCAGAGCAGAGGCAGGCGTTTCCCACCGGCCTGGGCTCCGCCACTAATCGCTGCCCACAGGGAGGCCCTACCTGCCCTGCCCTGCCCGCCCTGCCAGGGCTCTTTGATCAATGCTGTGCAGAAGGAGGCCCTGCCCACCTGGCTGGGGCTCTGCGATGGGCCCTCCCTGCCTTGGCGGCTTGCTTCGGCTCTCCCAGCCATGGCTTTGTCTGGAAGAAGGTAGTCTGTAAGGTCTCCCGGTCTAATTAGCATATTACCCTTTTATTAGTATAGATGCAAAAAAATTTATTGGCTTGTGTTAGTAATCCACAGTGGAAAGTTCCAGATGCATGCAGTGTCATAAAGGGTTGTAACAGTTTGAGGGGATCTAGTGTACTGATGAGGCATTCATATGTGTGTATTTTGTACTAATGCAGAAATCCTAGCTGAGCTTTTCAGTTTCTTCATGTGTGATATATTAAACATTAACTGGGGGAAAAGGTCATTTAAAGAATTATTAAAGCTATGTATGACCTTGAAAAATAAAGTGGTAAATGGGTGTAATTATACATGTCATTGAGATGAAATGACATTTTGAGGTTTTGTACTCTTTATGTGGGTAAACTAGCCCATTTAGACTAGTTAATCGATTAATCTGTCCCCAATTGGAGAAACATGTCCAAACTGTTAATTTCCTAAAAGAACTTTTTCTGCTATGTGTAATTAGATTCCTTATTCATCAAAATGTGATCTGGAAAGATTGTAGGTGTTTGAAATGAGCAGAACTCTTGACTCCTTTCTCTACCATTTCCTATATGTGAGTTCTCTGGCAAATCTGTAGCTGAACACATTAAATAAACATAAAATAATATTCACCACTGCAGGATTTGTGGGATGGAAGAAAGGAGAAGTATTTCCTGTGAGATAGCTTTATTAATTCTAAAGTGTATCACAATCCTTAGCAGTTATCTTCTCAAAACCAAGTACCTCTGAAATATTGTTCTATTTCATTTTTTAGAGTACTGGGCTTATTTTAAGTACAATTAGCTGTACAATTGCATTACACATGGATTTATTTCATGGTATTTTGACATTCCAATTCATTCTGAATAGTTTTGCCCCCTGAATTTTGACAGGGTTGATTTATCCTTTCACTCACGGATCATGGCATCTTCTGTGTTAAATGTATATGCGTGGCTTGCTTGACAGGTGTGTGACTTTCCTCCTGCCCTTTCCTGTGGATGCTGCCTAAACTGTAGCTTGACTGACATGTGCTTTTGTATCCTGTTGAGGTTTACATATTTTATTTTGGTGTTTATTTTCACCAAACAGTCTAGGGTTTCTTGGCCTCACAGCTACTTAGTACATTGCTTTTGCTGAGGTATGCTGTTGGTTGGTGGAAGTGTTTTTGATCACTGGCTTCAGAAAATGATTATCTATATTATAAAAAGCCAGTGACGGTAATGCCCTAACAGTCAAATGACCGTTTACCGGAAGGTGCATTGATGGATCTCGCATCGGTGCAGATCTGGGTCCCATGTGATTTCGCGTGCTGGGCCTCTAGTATCTACATATAAAAAAACAAAGTAAGAAATGGAAACACCTGTTTCCAAATGGGTTACTTTTTAAACAGTTTATAGATGTATATTCTATACAATTAAAGTTTCAAAAGGGCATTCACTCTATAGTAAGACTTTCTTCTCTTTCTATTTCCCTGACTCTACCTTCTCTTCCTGGGAAGCTATAATTATTAGCAGTTTGGTTTTTTTTTTGAGGAGCTTCCCATACATATTCTAGAAGCAACCCTCTATGAATTCAATCAAAAAAGGCCCTTTCCTCTAATTTGGCTAGTTCCAGTCTGATCTTTGATATATTACTCTTAAATTAGTAAAAAATGTGCTTTCCTTATATGCTACACAAGGTTCTTTCAATTCTTTTTTTTTTTCTGTCCCTAACACATATTCAGCTCCTGCATAATTTCTAAATAAACAGCTTTTCAACAGTTTGTATTTGGTCTTTCATGCTTATCAGATCAGTGTGAGTTATGCTTCCTTACTTTTCATATTTTACAATTTGATGTAGAGGTCTAAATCTATTGTCCTAAGCTGGATATCTCATATATCCCATTTAAGCCTGTAATGGTACTCCTGTGTCTACCAATTTGCAGTATTGGATTTTAACTCAAAATACTCAGTCTGTGTTTCTGGCTTTCTGGCCTGCTTTCTTTTTTTCTAATGTACAATCTACTTATCTAGGGCCCTTTTATGGACTGCATGTTGTGTACCACCACCAAAATTCTTATTTGGAAGCCCTAACTCCCAATGTGATAGGGTTTTGAGAGGTGAGGTCTTTGAAATGTAATGAAGTCATGAGGGTAGGGTCCCCACAATGAGAAGGGACCAGAGAGCTTGTTGTTGTTTTTTCTCCTGGTCTCTGCCTTGTGAGGATACAGTAAGAAGGTAACCTAGCTGGCCAGTTGAAAAACAGGAAGGTTTTCACCAGACGCACAATCTACTGGAACCCTGATCATGGACTTCTCATGCTCCAGAACTGTGAGGAATAAATGTGTGTGTGTGTGTGTGTGTGTGTGTGTGTGTGTGTGTGTGAGATGTTGTCACCCAATCTGTGGTATTTTGTTACAGCAGCCCAAACTGACTAAGATCCGGACAACCTGTTTAGCTCTCATAGGACCTCTTACCTGATGGACTAGACCTTGCCTTGGTTTTTCAGTTAACTTTTCTATCACTGTGCTTCTTCTATCACATTTGTCTGGAATAGATAGAGTTCACAGAGCCCCGAGGGAGGTTATCATTCAGACCATTCACTGTCTTTTAGGAGATAGTCCTTCTATAATAAATGACCTGTTACTTGGACCTGGCCTGATCTTGTCTAGGTGAATTCCTGGTTCACCCATCTCTACTCAGTTTCAACAGGTCTATTTTAGGTGAGTCTGCCTAATGTATTATAGCCTTAGGAGTTCCACATGGTTGCAAGGTGTATTTCTAGTATGTATGACACAGCTTTACTTCAAATGAGTATACTGGGACCCTGCATTGTTTCTGTGGTTAATGCATGACAAATATCTGCAGGACAAGTGATTGTAAGGTTTATGTTGTGAGGTAATTGCTTCTTCCTATATCAGACACCTTTTAGGATGCCTGGAGAATCCAGAAATAAGATGTAGATGGAGCCAGACAGTGTGCAGCAATAGCAGAGACTGCAAATTCCAATATATGAACCTAAGAAGCTGACTCTCAAAAAATATATATCTCTGGGTCCCACCCAAGGAGATTCTGGATCATTAAGACTGGGATAGAGCCCAAAGAATCTATACTTTTAACATCTCCTTATGTGATAACTAACAGGGAATTACTGTCCCAAAGAGCAAGTGATGAACTTTCTGTCATTGGCTATCATGAGGATATGAGATATTTATGGGAAAAATCTTTCTTGAAAGAAAGCAATGTAAAATCACCCAGGAAAAAATGACTTTTTAATGTTCTGTGTAAAAACAATATAAAGGACCAACTCCTATCCCTCCATCTCCCTCCATTCTCTACCACTTAATCAGGGGTACCAATTCTAAATAGAAAGTACTGTTGAATATTTGTTGTTTATGCTGTATAGAATGGCATATAGGCTATAGCATCTTCATTTTTGTAGAGAATAGAGTAATATAAAAGTGAGAATTACACATTTTTCTGCAATAATAGATTCTACAATGCCACAAACATTTTTAAAAAGTGATTCTGATGCTTGGCACACAAAACTTAGTTGGCTCCCAAGTTTTAGACACTAACTATGTGGTATACAGGGTTAACTTGTGGAGCCATCTGAGTACAAGTTTTGTGAATTGAATTGAACCAATTTTAAGAAAAGTGTGAAATGTTTTTGGAATGCTGTCATCACAGATTCCTGACAAATATAAGAACAGTATCACCAAACCCTCTCAAAGCTTTGATATTAGGTCCTCTCTCTGATGCTTCAATTTGTGAATTTTTTATTTCTCACTTCGGGTCGTATGAGATTCATTCATTTCACACATATTTTGACAACCCCATTTTAAACATCTCTATCTTTAAACTATAGCAATATGCAACATCATAGATAAATCTTAGTAATAAATGGTTAAATGAAAAAATGGATTCACAAAGATTGTAGCATGATAATACTTTGTAAATTTAAAAAAAATAAGTTTTAAAAATAAGCAGATATCTTTTTTAAAGTATAACATGAATACAATAAAATTATACAAAAGGGATGAGATAGAAAAGAAGCAAACAAGTGAATAGTAATATAAATGACTATGTTACATATTTTAAGAAGACAAAGACTATAAGACGATAGAGTATACCAGTGTGGAAGGTTTGGATGTTATTTTATATATGGTGGTCATTGAAGTCTCTTAAAAGATAACATTCAAGCAGAGAATGGAAGGACATGAAGGAGCTAGCCAAGTGGGTGACAAGAGGAGAAATTTGTTTAGAGTATAGGAAATAGCCTTTGCAAATGCAATGGTAAATGTAGTGGTAAATGCAGTGGTAAATGCAGTGGGGGTGTGGTTGGTGTGTTTCAGGAGGTTCAGTGAAGCTAGTATGGCTGAAGTGGAATGGGAACAAGGAAAAATGAGAACAAAAATGAAAGGTTCAGATCTGTAGGGCAATCAAAGCCACCGGCTATTTATCTCCATGAGATAGGAATTAACCACCATGAGATAGGAATCCACTGGAGGGATTTGAGGGAAGGAATAATATATTTTTTAAAAAGTACTATGGCCCCTTTGTGGAGAAATAGGAAATCAGAGATGAGTTCGAAGACAATGAAGTCATTCAAGAGAGGGATTATTGTATCTTGAGAAAGGATGACTATTCTGATTACCTATAAATTTGGAGCAAATGACCCCAAACTTTGTAGCTTAAACAACCACTTTATTGCATGTCACATTTTTGTTGGTCAAGGATTCAGACCAACATGCATACAGTCTCTACTCAGACCTCTTTCCTGAACTTCAGATTCATATACCTGACTGCCTACTTGGTATGTCAAGTTGGGTGTCAAACAGACAACTCAAACTTACATGTACAAAATGGAACTTCTAATTTTTCTTCTCACAATTTTCCCTTCCCCAGTAAAAGGCAACACCATTCTTCCAACTAGAATTAGACTACTTCTAGGACTCTTAGCTGGACAGTTCTATTTCATAAGGAAAGAACAAGGGTCATGCACAATAATGTCCATAGTAGCACTCTTCACAGTAGCAAATTGGAGGTATTCAGCTGGTAGATTATTTGGAGGATCCAAGACAACTTCACACACATGCTTCATGCCTTGGAAAGGAAATAAAGAAGACTGGGCTTCGTTGAATCCCTCTCTCTCCATATAGTCTCAGGGCCTCTGCACATGGTCTTTCCAGTGTGCTATTCAGACTTCTTACCTAACAGTTTACAATTCCAGGAACAAGTATCCCAAGACACCAAAAGTGGTAGCTGCCAGTGTCTTAAGCCCTGGGTCTAGAAAGTGGCATACAATCACTTCTGTCATTCTTTTTGTCAAAGCTGTCACAGAGCCCACCCAAATTCCAGAGTAGGGGACTTAAACTTTACCTCTTTATGGGAGGATTCTCAAAGAATTTGTGAACATATATGGCCTGCCATAGTACAAGAAGTAGAGGTTGTGAGAAGTAGTTCAATTCTACATAATTTTAATGTTTAGCTTATAGGTTTGGCTAATGGATTAGAAATGCATTTGAGCAGAAAAGAATCAGTGATGGCTCAGTGATTTTTTATCTAGATAGTTGGAAGTATGGCGTTGCCTTTTACTGGGGAAGGGAAAATTGTGAGAAGAAAAATTACAAGTTCCATTTTGTACATGTAAGTTTGAGTTGTCTATTTGACACCCAACTTGACATACCAAGTAGGCAGTCAGGTATATGAATCTGAAGTTCAGGAAAGAGGTCTGAGTAGAGACTGTATGCATGTAGGCTGTATTTAAATTAATGGGACTGGCGAGTTTCAATTAGGGAGGAGCGTAGTTGGAGAATAAATCTAATTAATGAGCCTGGCAATTATAAAATGAGAAGAAACTTGCAAAGCAACCAAGAAAGAACAGGTCGTGAAGTAGAACCAAGGGAAAATGGTATTTAAGGAGCCTAGAGCATCTAGTAGAGGGAGTAGGGAATGATCAAATTGATTACACACTGCTGATTACATAGATGTGGACTGAAATTTGAATATTATTTTGGAGCCTAGAATCCACTGGCGACTTTATAGGAGCTATTTTGTTTGAGGCATAGGAACAAAAAATCCTATGGGAGTGGCTGCAAAAACAAAACAAAAACATAAAACATTGATTTTGCCCCACATTAAAAAAACAGCAAAAAACGTGAGTAGAATAAGTTGAGAAAGCTAGCATGGAAATATCCATAATACATTTTCTAGGATGCCTCTCGTCTGCTAAAGTGAAATGTCTCAATTTTCAGTCTTGGCCTATATGTCTGAACAGAGGCAAATGGGGGGGCCTGGGCTTTTGTATCAACTTAAGGGAAATTGCTAAAGATAATGTCTGTGTCTTTAAGTCTGTGATAAAGAATGTTGATTAATATTGCTTCTGTCTCTCTGTTACACTGTTAAATATCCAGGTTCCATCACTTTCAATTTAAATGCTTGTTTGGAAGTGTATTGTTACTATTATTTCAAAATGGCAAGAGGAATAAATTCCAATTTCATCCTATGAGGAAAATAATCACATTTTAAAGCCTTTGGGCTTATACTTTCCAGCTGTCCATAGTTCACTACATTATCTGTTGTCTTATTAATGTTTCCTGACTTATCTCTGAAGACAATTGTGCTTGAGCTATTGATTTTATCATGTCAAGACTGAACTCCCTTATAGTTTTGGGAGAAATAAGAACTATAGACATAAAACTATGTCTAGAGTATACTAACATTGAACATAATACATACATTAAAATTCAGAAATTACACTTGTACATATATACCAAAGGAACATGCTCACATATTTATTGTAAGACATGAAAAATAATGTTTATAGAAGGATATTTAAAATAGCCCCAAAGTAGAAGTAACTCAATTTCACATTAATAGTAGAGTGGATATTCATATGATTGAATGCTATGTCGCAAAGAGAATAAAGGTATTGGTAACAGTATGGATAAATGGTATGAATTTATATAACATTTTATTCACTATATTGACCAAAAGAAGCCAGATACAGCTCAGCCAGAGTGGCTCAGTTGGTTGAATGTAGTCTCATACACTGAAAGTTTCACAACAGTGCTTTTCTCTCTCTCTAAGCATGTCCTTGGATGAAAATTAATAAAGAAAAATTTAAAAAGAAGCCAAGTACAAAATATTATTTTATTTGTAAAATTAATCTGGAATTGGAAGAATCATGGTTATTTTTCTGGGGAGGTAATAACTGAGAGACGAGTAAAGGGAGCTTCTGGGGTGCTGTTCAGAGTCTATTTTTTGAATTAAATACTTTGGGTACTCTTCTGTGTGCATGGTACACTACAATGAAATGTGCTTATAAAGATTAGAAATATAAAGGAAGGAAGAAGTATTTGCAGCTAACACATTGTCCAGAATTGACTCCTTTAAAACTAAAAGCTCAACTTTTTTTTTTAAAAAAAATGTTGTTTTTTTCAATTACAGTTTACATTCAATGTTATTAAAAAGTATTTATAGTAGTAACAAAATGCCCACTTCTATACACTGCCCCTCATCAGTGATTATTCTAAGTTGAGCTATAATTTGTTAATCATACTGCTTGTATTTTGGGCTGGAAAAAATCACAAAACTATTATTAAATTTGAAGAATAGTGTTTGTATGAGCAGGGCCATTGATCTTTTCCTCCATCAAACTTGAACTGATGGACTTCTAGTCTGACAGCTCTTGGACTGGACCCTACACCATTGCCCCCTGGTGCTGAGGCCTTAGGCTGGCAATGGAGCTATGATACCAGCTCTCCTGGTGTCCTCTTGACCTCTGCTGATCTTGGAACTTTTTGTCTCCCATAGTTACCTTAACCAATTCCTTATAATCCATCTAGTTCTCTCCGTATATAAATCCTAAATACTCTTTCTCTGCCAACTATAGGCACTGTTTTAAAAAGATTTGGGGTTTTTTTTTAATGCTCACTGATTTCTTTTTACAAAGCATGGGTGGATTCCAGGAAATGGTTCAAAATGAGTGAATAATTGCATATTCTTATGAATTTACACTACTATGATTCACATATAACTAACATACAGCAATTTGTGCAGACAAAAGCAGTATGTGTTTCAAGGATATGCTTTGAAATTTTAACAAAGAAATCTAAACCGATAGATTTTTGTATTTTTATCTCAAATGTCCTTGTTTAAAGCCCTGAAGTGTCCATACTGAGGAGGTACTAGCATATGAAGTCTCAGCTAGCAAAAGCTTTAAACTCTAAAAAATGTAGAAGCTCAAGAGAGACTGTTTAATTGAGGTTGCAGGATGACCTTGGCCCATTCATCCTCTCCATGGGCAGTAACTTGATTGGCACATCAATTTAGCTTTGAGAAAATAAAATAGAAGACAGGAAATAAAACAGAAGGAAAGAAATAACACCAATGTTTTCTTCAAGATAATTTTTAGTTGTGTGTATTTCTTTTTTTCTGAAACACTGACATCTTCCTCATATTTTCGGGAAGCACCATTTCATGATCACTGCTTCCTGGAATTTTTTGTTGTTGTTAATTGTCACCAGAGGATTCTTTTTCCATTGCCTTTTTTTTTTTTTAAGAGAGAGAGTGGAAGGGAGGGGAGAGAGAGAGAAAGATCAAACATCCATGTGAGAGAGATATATCAATTGGTTGCCTCGTGTGCATGTGCCCAGACCAGAGCTACGGATCAAGCCTGCAACCCAGGTACCTGCCCTTGACTGGGAATCAGACCTGAGACCACTCGATGCTCAGCCCAATGCTCCAACCAGGGCTGCTTCCTGGGACTTTTACAATCTATTTTACACAAGTTAGTGCAACATTGAAGAACACACAGCAAAAAGAACACGCACTTTTTCACAAAGTGAACACCGTGTTCAAACCATTGTATTTTATACCATTCCTTATCACACCTCCAAATTACTTAGGCTTTCATGATCATATTACTCAAATATACATGTCAAGCCTGACCTGGTTGTCAAAATCATCTGTTGACCTCTGTCCCTTTGAATCCAGAGAGATTGCCAAATCTTACTTTGTTATTATTTTTTGCCTTCTACCTCTTTAAATTAAGAGAAATGGCTGCAGTTTTCTTGTGAAAGAGACTGTTCACTGAAATTCTATCCTATAGATGAAGTTCTAGTTTCTAAAATAATTTCTTGTTCTAGTTATGCCATCATAATTTGGCTTCCTAAATGTGCATGCATTTTGTCAAAATTAATAAAAGCATGGGATATTGGGAGAGGATTATTTTTATAGTTTAATGGCTACATTTTAAATTGTAGGTATCTCTCGAATTTGGGGATGTTATATATCAATAAATAACCTAATGGTTTGATGACCTGACCTCCTTCTCTACCTGCAGATAGTCATGTACAATGAGTATTAAATAATTGATTGGACACAGGGTGAGCAAATCATGCTCAAAAACGGCTTGAATACAGCTGTGAAGAGAACATGTAAATATAAGAATAATTGTGGGTATACCTTGACCTACTAAGTACTTATATTTTCAATTAATTCTCATAGCAACCTTAAGAGCTATGTGCAATTATCATTCACATTTTATAGGTGGGAAACTGAAACATATATGAAAGGTAAATAATCAAGAGAAGAATGGACTTATTTTGACTTCAGGAATATGTTATTTAGAAGACTGGAGTGATTTTTTTCCCCACTGGCCTGTGCTAGGGAGACTTTGTAGAATATATGTGAATGTGTTTTGTGGTGGGTAACTTTGCAGTGTGGGCCATAGGTTTGAAGAGAGGTGGGAAGAGAATTGTAAGAGAGGAAACTAAGTGAACAAAGTATGTTGGAGGAGCATTTTAATCAGTCAAATAAATTGAATCGAGGCAAATGCTTACATAGATAAAATACATGGGTAAAGACTTAATTATGAGGCAATAGGGAATACTAGGGTTTACAGTATTGTGTATTTTCTGCCAAAGAGAATTCACATTTATTAAAAACAAAAAGATATGCATCTAAAACAATAATCAATACTATGTTCTTCAAAATTTGTTGGAGAAATATAGTTGAAAACACAGATAAGGAAATGTTGTGGAGGGCTTTAAAAAAACAATCTGGAGACTTTAGTTAAACAGTTATGGAATTTTAGCACATTACTTTCTGAATGAATTTCCTAATTCTTTTATAATGCCAATATTTGCCATAGGAATATGAAGTTTAGACTGGTTAGTTTCATATACTCTGTCAATAAAAAAATTGCCCAAGGAATATGAGAAGTATCAGATGCCTTGAATCTAGTTGTAAATTGATATTCCTAATGCTAGGCAACCTGCCAAATATATTTTGATTATTGATTGCTGCATAACATCATTCTAAAACTTGGTGGCTTAAAATAGCAATAATTACCTAATTTCTCTTATGGTTTATATGAGTCTCAACTGGAAGACATGAATGTTGGAGGTTGGAATTATCTACAGTCTCCTTCACTCACAGATTTGGTTGGTGGGGGCCAGCCACCAGAGTTTGGTTGGTGTGCCCACACGGGCCTCTTCATATGGCCTGGATTCCTCACAGCATAGTGTCTGAGTTCCAGGAGCAAGTGTCTCAATTTAGAGGGTGAGCCAATCTGAGGTCATTCTGCTCTTTATTACCCAGATGTCAGGCAGCTCTCCTTCCTTTACGTGTTATTGGCCAAGGCAGTTGTAAGGGCCCACCGAGGTTGAAGAGGGAGGGGAACATAGATTTCAGTGGAGTATTGCCATCACATATTAATAGCCACGCGCAAGAATGGGTGCATTCTCTCTGTGTGTGTTACCATAATACTTTTAAAATATAATCTGCCATTCTATCTGAGGGTTCTAAAAATTGCCAGAGAGCTTTCTACCTGGTTGACTCATGGAGCTCCTGGAGGTATTTTATTAAACATGGCAAGTTAGTTAGGCCATCTCACAAGGGGAGACTTTATTTTGTTTCTTTTAGCTGTGCATTTTTTGTAAGTATTTCTACTGAGAAACTGGAAATTTTATTTCTGGAACATGACTGAAATCATCTAAAAATAAAACAATTGTGTCAAAGATGAAATAACTGTCCAGAATGACATTACAATTGTTTGTAAATCTCATGAGATTTGGGCATGTTGAACTGCCAAGGCTAAAATTAGTTGCCTGGCACAAAGACAACTCTGGAGGTTGGTAGATGCTTTAGAATGATGTTATTTGTTGTTCAAATGAAAACTACCTCTTACATGCTGGGCACTGACTGTTGCCCAGTGTCAGGGAGGGTCCTTAGACTCACTGACAGCAGCAGCTGTAATCGTTAGGCATTTGACCCAAGATTTGTACCAAATAGTGCAAGGATCTGTTGGAAGATTCAAAGTTTGTCCTGATTTTCTTTACTGGTTCAGTTTCATATATATTAAATATCTGTTGTGGGCCAAGCACTGGGTGCTATGATGAAAGTTCAGAGATGAACATGGCCCCTTCTGTTCGGTAATATATCTACCAAGAGTAAAAAAACATGCAAATAGGCCATTTCATGGGTGGGTAGGAAGTGCCCTGCTAAAAGATAAATGAAAGGGGAGTCTTCGAGGCTGAAGGGAAAACATTGGAAAACAGTAGAAACACAATGCAACAGGGGACTAACTGTAAATTATAGAAGAAAGTGGGATGTGATAGGAGTTGAGGTTTTCGAGGGAAGTAGCATCCAGGACATAGAGAGTTTATCATTGAGCGATGTTACCTAAACCAGATAGATACAAGGCCTTCCCTTCCTTGAGTTCTGATTTAGACTCTGGGTAAGCGATTTTTATAGGAGGGTGTCTAAATTATAAAATTTAAGAACCAGAAATAATCTTAGAGGTCATGAAGTAGCAATATAATTCTAGTTAATTGTAGGATAATAAATTGGCCCATGAAAGTGAAAGGATATCACAGTTGATTAATAGAGGGAAAAGTTAATTGCTAACATTTTTCTTACTCTTATTCTTAAATTTTAAAAAGTATTTTATGACTGTTATTTGGAATTAGTTATACTACATTTATATTGCTTCTCTGTTCTACATGCAGTATCTAATTGGATGCTCAAGCAATTTGTTTTAGATAGGCACAGAGTAGATTATCTGTACTTTAAAATGAAGTAAAGTGTATTTTGGATGAGTTGTGAATATTACATGATCAAAATTTATCAACTTGCACAACCAGGAGTAAATAATTCTGACTTTTGACTTTAAATCACGTGTTTAGAATGAAGGTATTGTCTTCCAAAATAGTACCCGTGGTACCCGTCTGTGTTTGTTAAGAGCCTTCTATTTGGGAGGTCCTCTGGAAGATCCTTGCATGTTTATCTTATTTAACCTTCCCCATGATCCCCTGATATGGGTGGTGTGGTGTGCAGAAAGTAGGGCAAAGAGACACAAGGCCATTTCCACTGTGATCAGGGCAGAATGGGGCTCAAACATATCCTGTGGGAATCCAAGCCCCTGGCCTTTCTTTCTCATTAGATTGGCCCCATTGTTGTCCTGTCTCTCAAAAGTATTCTCAAAAATAAAATAGCAGTGTATTTGCTCGTCCCCCATAGGAAATGACAAGTTCAATTGTTCAAACAGTTTAAAAATGAATGGATTTGAAATGTTGAATAAAAACAAGACAGATATGTCGATTCCACTTCTGTGTTTGATGGATATATATTTTCTTATTGAAGTGGGCCTAATGTTTTACTATTTAAATTTTAAGTCAATAGACATGCAGCACACATCACTACACTGTTGTGTAAGAAAATTTTGCTGACTTAAGAGAACGAAAGGCAGGGTTTTCTTTTTGTTTAAAAAGGAAGTTTACTTTTTGTTTGACTTCTCTAATATTTTCATTCCATTAAGAATTTCAGCTATATTACTCAACACTTCAAGTTAGTGTTTCAAGTTAAGCATATAGGTTTCAGGTACTTGTTACCTTTGCTTTTAGTTCTGAGATATTTCAATTCCCTGTCATCTTGGAGTTCACACTTACATAGGGAAAATATAAAAATATTTTATATTGATGTGTGCAAAATTATCTTAATATTGAAGAACAGCATGCATAGCAGTATATGAATTCATAGATTGTAAAATATTTCCATCCCCAGAAAGATACCTTGGTTCAATACATAATTCATAAATAAGTCTATTTAGGGAATGGAAAGCATTGGGTTTCCTTTGTTTCAAAAGTGATAGGAAGCAATTTTCTAAAGTAGTATTTGTAAGTTGCATGCCTACGTTTAGTTCTTAATATTTTTTTTATTGATTTCAGAAAGAAAGGGAGAGAGAGATAGAAACATCAATGATGCAACCTGGGCATATGTCCTTGACTGAAATCGAACCCAGAACCTTTCAGTCCCCAGGCTGATGCTCTCTCTACTGATCAAAACTTTTTATTGTGAATTCTAGTAATTCATCATTAAATTATAGTGCAAATTCGGACAATGAACTCTCAACCTGGGATTCAGATACTCATCGTTTGTTCTCCCTTATTTGTTCTTGTTGAAAATAGTAGAACAGCTCTGGCTGGGTGGCTTGGTTGGAACTTATTCCCATATATCAAAAGGGTGTGGGTTCCATCCCCAGTCAGGGCATGTATGGGAGACAACCGATCGATGTTCTCTCGTGTGTGTGTGTGTGTGTGTGTGTGTGTGTGTGTATGTGTTTCTCCCTCTCTCTAAAAATCAATAAACATATCCTTAGGTAAGGAGAAATAATAATAATAACAACAACAACAACAATATACAATCAAGTCCTTCATTTCTCAGTATTTAACATAAGATCCATAGGTTATTCATACTAAACACCAGTTCTAATAATGTTATTTTCTAGGCAGAAACATCTCAGTGAACTTCCTGGATTATAATCTTATCTCTACCATCTACTAGCAATGTGACTTTAAATTACTTAGCCTCTCTGGGCTTTCATTTTATCTTCTGTGAAATAAGGATAATAATAAAATCTGCTTTATAGGGTCATTATAAAGATTCACTGAGTAAGTTTTTTGTTTTAATAAAGGATAAAAATTAAGCTCATTAACCTTATTTTTAAGGCTCTTTACTATTTAATTTAACAACACTTTCCAAAATCTATCTTCTGCTTTTAGAAAAAATGTAGACTCCAATTAACCTCTGAACATGCCTAATTTTTAGTGTTCCTTATTGGCTCCCACTTTCACACCCTGCAGTTGCCACTCCATTTAACTAGAACACTTCTACCTATGTTCTCTTTATCAGAATCCATTAATATTTGGTGTCACCTAACCCAATCCAAGGATAGTATCCATACATTTTCAAAGCATAGGAATGTCCAACACAATACAAACTTTATTGCCACTTCCCACAGGCTTAATCTGAGGCTAGAGCTTAAGGCAGTGATCCTTAGGCTAACTAGCTAAAAGGCCACAAGTCAAAAGGTATTGGGTTCTGAATTTTCCTGCCAAGAAGGTAACTACTTAGAACTGAAAATAGTTTTCCCTTATATGTATGATAGTAATTGCCTTCCTTATCTACTCAAAGCATTTCTATGATTCATAGATGGCTTATTTGATTTCTTACATAGTATCTTTCACTAGTATTTTAGAATACTAAAATTAGAAATCTCATTGACATACAAAAAACTGTTCCATATTAAATGTATACAACTTGATGAGTTTGAAGATCTGTATATATTTGTGCATAATCTATATCATTAGCATATCTATCACCACCAAAAGTTTCCTCCTTCCCTCTTTATTATTATTTTAGTATTAAGAATGCTTAATATAACTACCCTTTAACTTATTATTAAAATACTAGAGGCCTGTTGCACGAAAATTCGTGCACCCGGGGATGGGTCGGGGAGGGGTGGGGGCGGTCCCTCAGCCCTGCCTGTGCCCTCTCACAGTCTGGGAGTCCTCAGGGGATGTCCTACTGGAGGCGACCAGACCAGCCAATCAGGATCAGGGGATGGCACTGCCGCCCCCATCACCCTGCCGCTATGCTGCCTGGCCTCCCTCTGTGGGAGGCGAGGACAGGGCATCAGGGGACGGCACCGCCCCCAGCACCCTGCCTTTGCCGCCCCGCCTCCCTCTGTGGGAGGTGACTAGACAGGCCGATCAGGGGATGGTGCTGCCCCCCCACCATCACCCCTCCACCGCCACTGGTCACTGCCCCCCCATTGCCGTTCCCTCCCTCTGCCTGCTGGCACATGCCTTGGCTGGCCTGGCGCTGCCTGCTTGCTGCCGCACAGCCTGCTGACCGGTTCTTCTGCTGTTCAGTCGATTGTCATATTACGCTTTTATTATATAGGATGCCGATACTCCCATGATCATTTCAGCTAGTGTTTTCCATATCTAAGACATGTTTTTTAGAAAACACTTGGCTGTAAGAATGTTTCCATCTCAACAGAAAATAAACAAAAGTAAGTGACAGTATCAAATACTCTATTACCTTAACAGAACCTCATTTTTCAACCTCTCCCCAACTTGATTCTCTAAGTTCCAGCAGAGATTTTTGATTCCTCCCTTTTCACTCTTCTCCTCTCTCAGAATGCCCATGGCAACTTGTACTATTGTTGCTGCACCATCCAGTTCTCTGGTGTTCTCAAGTTATTTGTACACTTGCCTTGTCTTACTAAGATACAATGAGAAATTTGAAAAAGGTTTGCCTCATCTTCCAGTTTTGGTCTTCCTGTGTTTCAAAGTATTTTGTCAGTAGGAGTTTTTTTTTTCATAAATATTTTATTTTGTACTTATTCTAATTATTGCTAATACTTTGTGCTCTTTCTACAATGACTGATTTAATCTTAATGATTTAGAGGATGTTACTGTTTTCAAAATAGCTTAAACTTTTGAAATGTAGCTAATACATCTAGAATTCTTAGCATCTGAGATTGAAGTTTGAACTGTTATTGGAGGACTTGAAGTCAGACATGTCCAGGTTCATATCATTACATGGCTTCTTCCAGATGTGTGGCCTCCCCAAGTTCTAGTTTCTGTAATTGTAAAATGGAGAAGAAAAAAATGTAAAATGGTTTGGTGAAGGTAGAATGAAACCTTGACTATGAATTCAAGAGCCTAGCTCATAATAAACATTAAATAAAGTATCAGTATTATTACTATAAGTAAAAATGAGTATATGTATAAAATCTAAGACTATTTCAAACTATTCCAATACCAATTCAATAATAGCATTGTATGTTTTTATAGTAAGTCCTTGATTAGCAGAGAATATATATGTGTATTTCATACATTCTCTTCTTTCACCTGTCATACTCATTGTATTTAAAAGAAAATATAAATGTTTTTATAAATTAAGGCAGCCCCAGAATGATCTATAAGAAACTGAAAATATGCCTCAATGTCACAGTGTTCTTAGAACTCTCTATGCATTATAATTTGTCTATACATTATAAAGTGTGAAAATGATTTTTATTTAAGGTTAATTTGATAAGTATCTGTAGACAGATTAATGAAAAAAGGAAATGTGTAATACACACACATTCAGAGGAATATTATTCAGTCTTAAAAAAGGGACTCCTGTTATTTGTGACAACATGGATGAGCCTGGATGGCACTGTGGTTAGAGAAATAAGCCATACAGAGACAGAGAAACACTATCTGGTATCACTTATTTGTGGGATCTAAAAAATTTTCAAAATCATAGGTACAGAGAGTTGAATAGTGGATGGCAGATGCAGGGTGTGCAGGAAATAGAGACAAGCTGATAAAAGGAACAGACTGAGGAACAGAGGAAAAAAGGAGGTGGGGTGGGGGAAAGAGACTAACTGGGGAACTTATATGCATATATACATCGCCCATGAACACAGACAACAGTGTGGTGAAGGCCTGGGAGGGATGGGGTGGGGAAGGAGTCCATGGGAGCAAAAAGAGGGTACCTGCAATACTTTCAACAATAAAGAAAATTTTAAAAAAAGGATACAGACTTTCAGTTATAGGATGAAGAAGTTCTCAGGATCGGACCTAATGTATAACATGATGACTACTTTTGATAACACTGTATTATACAATTGGTATTTGTAAAGAGAGAACTTAAATGTGCTCTCTCTCTCTCTCACACACACACACACACATGCACACACGCACACACACACACACACACACACACACACACACACACAAAGGTAAATGTGTGAGATGACAGTTGTTAATGAACTCATTAGTGGGAATTCTTTCATTATGTATATGTATATCAAATTATCATGTTTTTTACTTTAAGTATTAAAATTTTATTTATCAATTATACCGTAATCAACGTGAAAAAATATACATTTGTTTAAAAGGGAGATTCCCTTTCTTTTGTTTCCCTTGCCTGAGGCGATATATTAGGGAAAATATTGCTATGAGAAATGTCCAAGATTTTACTGCCTAGATTTTTCTTCTAGGATTTTTATAGTTTTGAGGCTAACATTTAATAATTTAATCATTTTGAGTTTATTCTTGTGTATGTCATCAGAAGGTGGTCTAGTTTCATTTTTTTGCAAGTATTTGTCCAGTTTTGCCAATGCTATTTATTGAATAGGATATCTTTGTCACATTGTATGTTTTGCCTCCTTTATCAAATATTGACTAACTATAATGTTCTGGGTTGTTTTTTGGGCTTTCTATTCTGTTCCATTGATCTATATGTCTGTGTTTATGCCAGTACCATGCTGTTTTGATGACTGTGGCCTTGTAGTATAGTTTGATAACAGGTAACTTGAGTCCTCCCACTTTGTTCTTCTTTCTCCAGATTGCTGTGGCTATTTGGGATCTTCTTGTGGTTCCCTGTAAAGTTTTGGAATATTTATTCTAGTTCTGTGAAATACACCATTGGAATCCTGATAGGAATTGCATTGAATCTATAGATTGCTTTGGGTGGTATGGAAGGAAACTTGACTTGGAATGGTAAACACACAATACAATGTAGAGATGATGTGTTGTAAAATTGTATACCTGAAACATATATATATATATATATATATATATATATATATATATATATATATATATGAGGCGGGGGGTGTCTCTCAGCCCAGCCTGCACCCTCTCCAATTGGGGGCCCCTCAAGGGATGTCCGACTGCCTGTTTAGGTCTGATCCAACACACAAGATGGCTGCCCACCGGGATCGGGCCCCTAAACGGGCAGTTGGACATCTCTCTCACAATCCAGGACTGCTGGCTCCCAACTGCTTGTCTGCCTGCCTGCCAAATTGCCCCTAACTGCTTCTGCCTGCCAGCCTGATTACCTCCTAACCACTCCCCTGCCAGCCTGATTTAACTGCTCCCCTGCTGGCCCGATTGCCCCTAACTGCCCTCCCCTATAGGCCTGGTTGCCCCCAACTGCCCTTGCCTGGTGGCCCAGTAACCTCTAACTTCCCTCCATTTCCAGCCTGGTCCCTCCCAACTGTCCTCCCCTGCTGGTCTGATTGCCCACAACTGCCCTCCCCTGCTGGCCATCTTGTGGTGGCCATCTTGTGTCCACATGGGGGCAGCCATCTTGTGTGTTGGAGTGATAGTCAACTTGCATATTACCTCTTTATTATATAGGATATATATATTTCACCAACATTCCCCAATAAATTCAATTTAAGAAAATGGAAGATTTCTATCATTGATTTAATACACTAGCTTTATTTTTTCTTATTATATGCTAGAGGCCTGGTGCATGAAATTCATGCACTTGGGGGGATCCCTCAGCCAGGTCTGCACCCTCTCATAGTCCAAGAGCCCTCGGGGGATGTACAACTGATGTCTTAGGCCTTAGCACTGTTGCGGAGGTGGGAGAGGCGCCTGCCCGTGCCACTGTGCTCGCCAGCCATGAACCCAGCTTCTGGCAGAGCGGCGCTCCTCCTGTGGGAGTGCACTGACCACCAAGGGGCAGCTCCTGCACCATTCGGTCTATTTGCATAATACCCTTTTATTATATAGGATTTTCTTATATTTCATATAACCTCTTATCTTATTATAAATTTTATTATATTTTTTTTTATTTATAACATAAAGTCATTTATGAACCACCAATCTGATGGTTTTAGTAAAGAATGTGATAACCGTACCACCTCCTTAACCTATTTATTGTTGCCTTTCAGTATTTAGCCAAACAAACATTGAAAGCTGTGTTAAATCATTTTCAAAATGTAGGAAATAATTTGAGAACCTAATTGGAAATGAAGAGCCTTTCATTCTATTAGATTTGTGAGTGAGAAATGTTAACCATTAGTGAATTCTCTTTTATAACTGACTCATACTTGCAAATGGTGGTGCTTCCTTCAATTGTTTCAAGAAGGTATTTGAATCAGTAACATGCCACCGTGATTTATAACAACTTCGTTCATGCATCCAATTGTGAAATGTATATCTTAGTTTATCACTTTCCAAAGACAGAGTATCTCTTTTCACCTTAAAATGAGAAGTGAAAAGTCCTTACTGTTTATTTTTTTCACATACCATGCCCCACATGCAGTGGTATAACGTGAAATGTGATCATTTTGTTAGCACTGAAAGGAAGGAACTAAAAGCAAATTGTTCTCATTGCTTTCACTCTGGAGATGACTATTTCACTTCGGGATTTTTTCATTCTACAAAGGAATTTTAGTTTGGGACCTTCAGCTATTTGTCAGCACAGATGAGCTGGAGATGAGAGCTGTGCTAGGATTCTGATGCTGTGGTAGGGACCCTGACTCTGTCTGACTCACAGTCTGCTATCATGTTCATGGTCAGTCTTTCTTTCAAAGTCACTTCACTTAAATAGCAATTTCCTACAGGTGCTTCCCCATTTCCCAACACATATGAAGGGAGATTGTCACTATCTCTTTTAAATCATGCCAGAAAGCATTTATTTTTATTATTTTTATTACTTAAAGTATTACATATAGTAGTACATATATCTCCTTTTGTCCCCCCATTGACCTTCCCCCAGCCTCCCTTATCCCCTGTCGCATGCCCTTATCCCACCCCCCCAGTGTCTTGTGTCCACTGGTTGTGCTTATATGCATGCATACAAGTCCTTTGATTGAACTCTTTCCCCCTCTCCCCAACACTTCCCATCCTTCCCACTGTAATTTGACAGCCTGTTTGGTGCTTTATTGCCTCTGTATCTATCTTTTTGTTCATCAGATTATAATGTTCTTTATTTTCCATAAATGAGATCATGTGGTATTTTTCTTTCATCACCTGGCTTATTTTACTTAACATAATGATCTCCAGGTCCATCCATGCTGCTGCAAATGGTAAGAATTCCTTCTTTTTTATAGCAGCATAGTACTCCATTGTATAGATATACCATAGTTTTCTAATCCACTCATCTACTGATGGGCATTTAGGTTTCCAAATCTTAGCTACGGCGAATTGTGCTGCTATGAACATAGGGGTGCATATATCCTTTCTGATTGGTGTTTCTAGTTTCTTGGGTTATATTCCTAGGAGTGGGATTACTGGGTCAAATGGGAATTCCATTTTTAGTTTTTTGAGGAAACTCCATATTGTTCTCCACAGTGGCTGCACCTGTCTGCATTCCCACCAGCAGTGCATGAGGGTTCCTTTTTCTCCGCATCCTCACCAGCACTTGTCCTTTGTTGATTTGTTGATAGCCATTCTGAGAGGTGTGAGATGGTACCACATTGTCATTTGATTTGCATCTCTCGGGTGATTAGTGACTTTGAGCATGTTTTCATGTGTCTCTTGGCCTTCCTTATGTCTTCTTTTGAAAAGATTCTATTTAGGTCCATTGCCCATTTTTTTATTGGACCAGAAAGCATTTTTGTTGTGGTGATTTTATTTTCTTCCACTTGTTGTCTTTTTCCAGAGTTTATTACTTATATATGTTTTGTTTTGTTTTAATTCTGAGAAATTCACTTTAGAGAAATAAGAAAACTCTTTAAAAATTTAAATATGCACCCCTGTTTTCCTTACAACTATTTATAATAAACAAGATATGAAAACAATCTAAATGTTCATTGATAAAGAAATTATGTTATATATATTAGTATATGTTACTCATCCATATGAAATCTTACCATTTGCAACAACATGGATTGAACTAAAGGGCATTATGTTAAGTGACATAAGTCAACGTAAGTCAGACAAAGAAAGGCAAGTACCATCTGATCTTTCTTATATGTAGAATCTAGAACAAACAGAAATCCAAAACAACAGCTTTTAGATACAGAAAATAGATAGGTGGTTGCCAGAGGCAAAGAGTGAGGATGGGAAAGAAATGGGTTAAGGGAGTCAAAAGGAAAAAGGGAAAAAATAAAATAGGGCTTCCCAATTTTGTTTGGTTATAAAAAACATGCTTATTAATCTAGTTCTTTGGGTTCCTCCCCAGGAGATTGCGGCTTAGTTGAACTTTGATAGAGGTCTAAAATCTGTGTATTGAACAATGAAATTCATATTATTAGGTAAATTTTGGAAATACTAACACAAAATAAATATTTTTACATAATCTGAGCTATTTTCTTTCTTTCCTAATCTACCTCCCCCTGTAAATGAAGATGTAAATCAATAGTAGCAAACCTGATATTTGGAGATCTACTTTTAAAATGTCATTGATCACTACTTTCTTGAATTCACTTTTTAAATGGGTAACAGATCTTCTTTGCTACAACAAAGTCACCATCATGCAGGCAGTGGTAATCTTTGGGATGAATGTTTATAGGCTGCCATATCTTAAACTCACAAGAAAAGGGGGACAGATTTTGGTTAGCGTAATTCCCTTATGTTTTCTGGAAATATGTCCATCTGTTTCATTTTGAACCTCAATTGATAATAACCGAAGTCCAGAAGTTTTTATTAGAATAGAGTAAGATTTAACCTTCTCTGTATACTTTTCATTGCTACATTACCCTCAGCCCCTCCAAATGAGCTTAACCTATATAATAAAAGGATAATATGCAAATAGACTAAATGGCAGAACACCCTGAACAACCAAACAACCAGTCACTATGACATGCACTGACCACCAGCAAGCATGTGTGGAACATGGTGGGCATTGGCCACGGTGGGATGGTGGAGCAGGTGAGATGAGTGGGGGCACCACACCAAGGCAGGGCACCAGTCATTGTCACCAGGGTGAGCTTTTGGTGGTTACTGAAAATTCTTTGCTCCTGCGTGCCATGGTCTCACCCAGCACTTGTACCCACTGCCAGCGCCAGGGATGCCACTCACACCCACAGCTGGAATTAGAGCCATCACTCACACCTGCTACAGTACCCAGAGCCGCTCCCGATCACTTGGTGCATCAGCAGGTGTGAGCGGCGGCTGCCGGCCCTGATTGCCCCTGGGGGCTTCTCCACCTCCCCCTGCTCCTGAGGGGTAATCAGGGCAACAGCTGCCACTCACATCCGCTGCTGGCGCTGGCCCCAATCACTCTGCACTGTCAGTGGGTGTGAGCAGGGCTGGTGCTGCCAGTACATGGGAACGGGGGAGCAAGGCTGCTGGCAGACAGGGGACCAGGGGCCATGGTGGGTGGGGCCAAGAAGGGTGCAGAGGATGGGCCTAGACACACCCCTGTGCCTACTGCAGCCTCTCAGCCCACAGTTCCTTTCAAGATACACAAATTTGTACACTGGGCCCCTAGTGCTTTAAATAAAAATATTGTTCTTAATATGCAAGACCTGTTTTTTTTATTAGTTCCTTGGCCCACCTTTGCAACTATATTTCTTCCTCTGAGCCCTTCCTACTTAGGAAGGTTGAAGCCAGTACTAATATTCAGAATTTAGGCTAATTACATTAGTATTCAAAACAGAAGGTAGAAGTGAAAAATAGTTAATGCAAAGCTATTCAGCTAATGTAAAAACAAAACAAAACAAAAACAAAAATGTAGACATGTATTCAAGGTGAAGTTATTTACTGTTTAATGGCCCAAATTTTGCAGACACTTTAGTATTCAGAACAATGGCTAGAATACTAATTAATGATTTAATATATTGAATAAAATTATTTTCATCTATTAGTTATAGGATTATTTCTACAAGGCCAAATTTTACTAACCTATCCTATCTAATAAAAGAGTAATATGCAAATTAACCATCACTCCACTACACCCACAAACGAGCAGTTGGACATCCCTCATGGGGTCCCAGATTGGAGAGGGTGCAGGCTGGGCTGAGGGACACCCTTCCCCCTCCCCCGTGCACGAATTTCATGCACCGGGCCTCTAGTTTTTAATTATAAAATTGCATTTCTTTATAAAGTATATTATGGTCATTATTAAGCCTTTCTAAACCTCTAGATGGCATTTAATCTCTTAATTCCTGCCACGATCCTTAGTTCTATGGTATGTTTGACCCATAGAAAATAAAATGGGGTTAACATATTTCTGGTGGATTTTTCGAATGCAAACAGATCTTCATTCCCATTATACTTCTTCTGTAATTATAAAGGTATGTAAAAAATAGAATCTCTCCTGCAGATCTCAGTATGCTGTGAAGAAAATTAATCCTTGAAACATCTTATAATTAAAAGAGAGTTGACTAGTAATCCTAGGAATTCCATATATTCTAAAAATTATTTGTTTCTCTTCCATGAGAAAGGATATCCTTTGAGTTACACCAATTGGCTTCTTTTTCCAAATTATTTGGGGATCTTTGACAGATTATTCGGTAAACAGATATACTAGTAATGATGAGCCAGTTATTCAAGCTTTAGACAATGAAAAGTTTCAAGTTTAAAATACAGCTATGAAAATGGGTTCAAAGCCATGTATATCTTATACAGTTATGCCATTTTTCCTCCTAGGTAAAATCTGAGTTACTCCAACATTTAAAAAAATGTTTTATTTATAACGAGGTATATGTGAATAATGTGTATGTATATGCCATATTATTCTTGCAATTAAAATCAGAATAGCAAAAAAATGGTCATGTTTGTTATCTAGAAATCTCCACTCTATTATCATTCCCATTTTCCTAGACTGTTCCTAGAGAATAGTTTAAACTTCAAAAAGCTACTAGTTTGGATTCTGTTATCACTGTTACCTAAGTCCCAGAATTATATTTTTGCATTACAGTTAGATTTCTAAATTCTCAGGCCCCATGAGGAGCTGGTCTTTTGGGGGCTGAGGTCTGTCCTTTACTTTGCACAAATCCTGTAAATGAGGACATTTATCTTCAGGCAGTTCTGCTACATTCTAATCCTACATGTCTGTGGCAGGTATCATAGGCTCATTTTAGCCCTTTGAACAACTATGCTGCAAAGGCAGGTACAAAAGCAGTTTCTAACCATGTAATGTGCAGATTTGGGGTGGGGTGAGGAGAGAGAAAGAAGTTTCCACCATAGTTGTCCATCTGTTTATCAGTTCTAGTTGAATAACTTCCCTCGCACTACAAAACTAACTGGTTCAAAAGTCAACAGCCTCAAAGTATTCTATTTCAAAGCTCTACTCTCCCTTTATTTAAACCATGAATGTCTGATGTGTCAACATGAGTTTTTAGCTATAAACTGTCGTTTATACTTTAGAACTAACAAAATTTTAATACATATTTATTATTGGATTTTATTCTTTTTATAAATATGCTATTTTGTGATCTAAAATGCTAATAACTGCAGTTCTTTTTATTGAATTACTCGGTGAAGTATGTATCTAATATTCTACAAAATCTTGGAGTCCTTTTCAGTTTGAGTATTAGTGCAGATATTTGTTAGAAATTGAGCGCTCAGGTGATATGATCATATTTTGATCCTGAAAATTTACATTTTTGTTTTACTGAAGAGATAGACTAGTTAAGAGGTCACTCTAACTCTACTATTTTCTGAAACAAATTTTTATTGGACAAACACGTGAGCATTGGGTGTACTTTTTGAAGATTATGGGCAAAACATCCAGTTAGCAGTTCAGCAAAAAATATAAAGCATATACCCTAAGGCTATTGTTTACACATGAATTTTTACATGAAGCTTGGATATATGCATCTTGCCCCAGTCTAAATAGAGTGAAGCAAACCTAGTAATTATGCATGAATTTTAAAACAAGGATCACATTTTGTTGTTTAAATGCTGGTGTCTTGAATACTCATGGAATGCATACTTTTGGTATTTTCTAAATGAGAAATATTACATTTTATGGTCATTTTATAATTGTTTGGTAGCACAAAAGTTGAAATTAGTTCAAAATTTGAAGTGTAAATTTCTTTTTTTTCCTGTTTCGCTTCTTTCTCTTAAATCTTGGAGTATAAATTTTAAATCTTAAATTGCCTTATGAAAGGTCAGACTTTTTATTTTTTCCAATAATTCTGTAAGCATATTACTAAAATTCATGATTTAAATATACCAAACATGTTTCCAAATAATTTACAGACTCTAGTTGGTATGGCTCGGTGGATAGAGCATTGGCCTGCAGACCGAAAGGTCCCAGGTTTGATTCCGGCCAAGGGCATGTACCTTGGTTGCAGGCTCCTCCCCGCCTAGGCCCTGGTCTGGGTGCATGAAGGAGGCAACCAATCTATGCGTTTCTCTCACATTGATGTTTCCCTCTGTCTTTCCTTCTCTCTTTCACTCTCCCTAAAAAACTCAATGAGAAAATATCCTCAGGTGAGGATTAACAAAACAAAACAAAACAAATTTATAGGAAAGCTATTTAGATTATCTATTTTACCTTTCATTTGGGACAAAATAACTAAAGTATAATCCAAAATTTGAGTGTTTGATTTCATTCATATGAATGCTTTATAGGTCTAGTCTATTATATAATTAAATCTAGTTTTTAAAATGTATTTATGTAGTAAGCTTTTCTGGGGTTCTTTGTGTACTCAGCATAATGATATGCTAATACTTGATAAATACTTTACTTTAAAACAGTAAGACATCATTTAGGTTACAGTCACTAAAAATTATACTAACCCCACAATTTATTTCCTTATACCCTGACACATGATTCATTTAAGAAATCTGGATTGAGTCCAATAGCCAGCCCTCTGCTGCTTAGCCCGAGAGCTGTGCTTTAATTAGGTTTTTTTTCTTTAGCCAATAAAGAAATCTCCTTTGATTCTCAGATAGTGCTGTTATAAAGATGAATAAGAGGTTATCACTTCCCTGAAGAAATGTTAAGTGCAGCCAGTTGGATACTGATTGGAATCTGAATGGAGCTTTCCTTAGCAAAGCCCTTTCACACACATGGATTCAATTGGTGAATATTTGTAACTTGTGGGGTTGTGGGTGTATGTTTGATTCCTAAATAAATCTGATGGCTTAATATAGAGACATATTTTTCTCCAGAACTAGATTGTGACCCTGTGCATGTGACATGTTTTACAGATGTATGTCATTGATCACAAGGGAGACATGATAACATAGCAAGCTGAGGGTAAAACCCAGGATTCCTGAAAAACCTATTCAAAATCTGTGCTTATATCAGGGGCTCTTTTTGCATCTCACTGTTGTCAGGACAAGCAGATGATCAGGGTGGGATTATCAAAACAGATTGTGGGTACTGATTAATTCTGCAAAGGTCAAAATGTGAATGTGCATTTGTCAAGAGTTCAGGTTTGGTACTCTCTCCTCTATGCGATTTAGGTCATCTTCTGTCTTTTCCCCATGGCTGCTTCCAAGTATAAAGTTTAGACATTTTCCTTCTGAAATGGGCATGAATACTCTGGATACTTGAAACACGGGTTAATGATTTACTTCAAACATCCCCCCGATAATTTTCAAACCCTTTCTACTTTGGGTTTAGCCTAGTCTGAGACTGTGTGTGATGCACATGAGGGGAATGAAGGAAGGAGTTGTTCAGCTTGTCCTTGGCAGAAAAGTCCTGTTGCTGAATAAGATCACAAGTTTTGGCTGGAGTGGCTTGGTAATAGCTTTTTCCACTGTGCAAAGCCAGGCAATCTCTGCCAAACAGCAGAACAGAATCTATACTGTCAAAATGGGGAGAAAAAAAAAGTGGCGGCAATTAGGAAGCTGGGGGGTTCTGGCAGCACACTTAGAATTTGGCATTTTCACTTCTCTGTGAGGAGGAAAGTATGGCCACCAACTAGAGCAGTGTGGTCTGCTGCTGTGCTGCCTGGAGACTATATGACACTGAGACTGAGGACAATGGATAGGTGCTGGGTTCAGAATTCTTTATTGTAGGTCTGATGAGAATCTCTACCAGTAAAGGTTTTGACATACATTGTTACTGCACTGCTCTTCAATTTAATAACAGGAATGATAGCAAACACTTAGGTGCTTTATGTAGTAAGCTTTTCTGGGGTTCTTTAAGTGCTTTAAAGAGTGTTAAATCTTTCCCAGGTATTAGCTCATTTAATTCTCACTTTAGCCCTATGAAGTTAGTATGATTTTTTTTTTTTACCTCCCTTTCAGAGATGAGGAAAGAGAGGCAATAGGGAAGTAAATACCTTGTCTTGTGGTACAAAGCCAGCACTTCTGCTCCTTTCTCAGTGTCTTGGCATGAAGAATAATATAGTAATGTTAACAGAAAAATCTATATTCCCTTTCTTAAATCCTTATGGCTCTTTTTTAATGGCTTTTTTTGGGGGGAGGGCAAATATTTTTTGGGGGAGGAAAGAACAGAGGTATGTATATTTCACCAGAAATATTAATATAGATAACATAATTTTACCATTCCTTTGCTTTTCCATTCTAACAGTATAACTTCATGAATCTCAGATTTTTGCAAAAAGTATTTAATGTGGATCTAATGTGAAATGTGGTTGGATAATTTGATTGCTCACCTTATTTTTGACTGTTCACTTTGTTAAGTGTTTGAACCATAAAATTTTTAATACTGAATAACAATTAAATAGTGCCTGCATAATGCTATTCATTGGAATATTTTTAAAATCATGGTTTTGCGTTCAGACTTTACAATTCATTATTAATGAAAATGCTTCCTATAATGCACATGTCTGTAATAAAAGCATGGGCAGGGATTCTTGGTGCTTTATTCCCCAAATCTAGAAGAGCTCCTGGCACGTGATTGGTGCGCAGTGAGTATTTGATGAATGAGCATTCATTATGACTAGATGCATAATGAAATTAAACACCTTGAGCTTATTTATATGTACAATTTGCTTTTCCTCTACTAAATAATCAAGGTTATTGTTGATGAAGAAAATTAGTAACAGCATGGGAAGCAACGGGAGCAGAGGAAATTGTGCCCTTCCTCAGCCGCTGCCCAGGCTGGTTCATTTGGAGCTCCTTGAGGAAGACGTCTTTCTTATTCATCTGGGTATTCTTAGTACTGACAAAGCATAGTGATATAACCGTCACCAAATGGTTGTGCAAACTAAATGACGTAAGCTCCTGTCTTTTCATTAATACCTAATTTAAACAAATATCAGTCACTGCAGAGTTTGGGGAATATGTCACCAAGGCTTAAGGCAATAGCGAGGGATTACACATTTGGGGAGCAAGCGTCTAGCATCTCTGAATTGGATGCAGCAACCTCAAGGACCTTGGGCTCTGTCCTTCAACCTCCCAACTCAGAGGCTCTGTACTCACTGCATTCTGGCACTTAAGAGTTCTGACAGTATCACTACCAAGAGATCAGTTAGGCTCTGCTGTAACCAATTCTGCCGCTCAGATAGGCTAGTCTTTGGTTCAGGAGACCTAGGGTATGTTTCTCTGAGGTTGGCTCAGCCCATTAGCACCTCATACAATAAGCTTAGGTTTCCTGAGGCCAGGCATCCTCTTACATATTTGAAGATAGTTCTCTCATTTTAAGAGGCTATTCTATACCACCTCTTTACTGAGGGTATTTCTTTCCGTTTTTGTGACATGGTTGACTGCTCTTCCCTTCAGACTATTGTCCCTAAAGCTGGTGTGCTCATTTGTCTGTTAATGGTCACTGGGCAGCAACACTGAGACAGTATTGATTAATGAGTAAGTGTTAATGTCAGCAAAGTTTCCAGAGATTTGCTTTAGCATTCTTTTCTCAGGAAGAACAGGTTTTCAGTGAAATTCTTGAAGACTTGATTGATTGACAGATCTGTACCACCATTCTTAAGTTGTCATTCACAGTATGTAGTCCTTAACATGAATGTCCCCACGCACATGGTTCATATATTAACTCCTCTTCTATTCGCATGTATATCTCCATCACCTATTCCGTCATATTGACTAATGCCCCACCCCCATTCATAAGCTCCTGTACCTGTTTAGTTCAGTGTGTTTTGGAAAGTCTAAAGTAAATACAGTATTTTTAAAAGTTCTCTAATTTTTTTAACAGAAGCTCCATAACCTACTCCCACCTCCCCACATGATGAAACAGGGAAACAGTGACACAGGCAGACAGTGATAGCAGGACACCAGGAAAGGCCAAGAAGGTCAGCCCCATCTTAACGTGATGTTTGCAGGAATGTGGACATCACACACCAGCATTTCTAAGAAACATGGAAGTCCAGTGTATCATTTGTTATTTAAAATACATACACAATTTTCTGTTAACAATTAGATCTCTTTGAGTATTAAAGTTATTAAATAATGACCACAAATAACATGATTAACAATCACACTATATAAATTGTGATCACCATATAACTTGTCATATTTTCAGTCTGTCTTTTTCATAGAGGAAAATGTGTATAATAACATCATGAAATTCAGCAATGTTTTCTTTGTTTCTAAGACTCAAAATATATTTTAAGAAACATATATGGTGTTTTTTCAAATGGCAGGATTTGACTTCCAAGGTGCCAGTATCAATTAATTCATGAATATACACGTTTTCTATGAATAAAATTAGTTTATATTTTGATAATTCCTCTTTATTTATATTGACTATAAGAAATTAATAAATTTGGTGATTAAAAAACAATAAAAATACATAAAACATATGTTTATTTAGAGTTAAATATTGAGTTAATGATCAGTTTTTCTTAAATTCTGCTTTGTAGTACATAGAACTCATTCATAATTCAGGATCGTCTTGGCTACAATACATGTGACCATAAGAAGGATCATCACCTTTAACAGCTGGCAATTCTCAGTGAAGTGAAAGCATATACAGTCAAGGTCAACAGTGTTCTTTTGTTGCAGTTTTCTATTTCCCACCATGAAAAGCTGCCAATAAGGGTTCACTGGTCCTAGTATTTTTCCATGTATGAAAGAATATAGCTTGGTTTCTCATTAAGCCCTCATGCTTCTGGAGCTGTAATTTAATTTCAATGCTTCTATAGATATAGGACTCTAGATATTGCTTGTTTTAAACATGGATACTACATTTTCCACATCTAGATAAAATCTGAACAATACCATGATAAGTCAACTATTTAATCTGAAGAGTGAATTTATTATACCTAAAAAATTATGTCTGGATAATGTCAAATATTGGGATATCGTGACATGTTTACAAGTGCTATTTTTCTTTAATCAGTTGTATCCTTATGTCCTGCATTTGGGGCTATCCTGTTTAAAATGAATTCCGCTAAATGGTATTATTCTTTGCAGTTGAGAACCTGTTGAATAAACTTTCAATATTAGCATACAGTGAATTCAATAATGTAATTAATAAACTATTTCCAGTTAAGGGATTGTAGCAATTATACTGTTTTTTAATAGTTTGTGAGGAGCTATGAATTAAGTCTTCATTTTAATATGACCTAATTGTAACACAAAAAGGAATGTTATTTAGAATTTAGCTACATTTATCTTTTATTTATTTATTTATTTATTTATTTATTTATTGTCTAAAGTCTTACATTTGTCTCCTTTTTCCCCGCTTGACCCCTGTCCCTCACCCCCCATCCCAGCCATTCCCACCTGGGCAAGCCCCCACCGCCCCAATGTCTGTGTCCATTGGTTATGCTAATATGTATGCAAACAAGCCCTTTGGTTGCTCTCTAACCTCTCTCCCTTACCATTTGTCTCTGGATCTATTCTTATTCATCAAATTATGTTGATCATTATATCCCACATATGAGTGAGATCATGTGATATTTATCTTTCTCCAAGTGGCTCATTTCGCTTAGCATAATGCTCTCCAGTTCCATCCATGATTCTTAATAAAATTCTACTTTAATGGTAAGTAAAATAGAAGCTATAGAGCTTTATGTAAATGGAAAAATATACTGAGAGAAAAGTAAGGATAAGTTGTTGACTAAGTCAGCATCAAGAGGTTAAAAAATCTCTATATTAATAGGCAAGGCCCATGAAGAAATACATAGAATTATTTTCTAAATTTTCCTTTCTTTTTATATTGAGTGAATTGACCATGAAGCTATGATGTATCCGATATAAATTATGTGGTGAAGATCATGTAAGACCAGAAACTAAGATTTCTCAGATTCAAACTCTAGCTCTAATATTAATTTGCTTGTTATTATTTTGCAAGTCACCCATTCGATCTGAGTTCCTAAGACCTTTAGCTGACTAAATTCTAGAGAATTTGAGGACCTAGTTTCCATGTATTCTGTTTGATATGACTTTTACAGAAAAGATAGAGCACTGTAGTCTCAGCATTTCCCCTGGAAAAAATCTTGATAGTCTACAAACAGACAGTGTCTTTCCTCCAGTGAAGTATTCTGCACCCTTCAGATTTCTGGTCTACTCATCAGACAGTGACTGAAACTCTCAAACTCATTTATAATTTTTATGGAAAAAAATATAGGTCTAATATTTAACTGTTTCAACTGAGTTTGGTTGATTTAAAAAGGTGAATTCACTGTTTAAATAGTAAGTAAGTTAACCAGTAAAAATAGTATAGATTTTCAATGTCTTTTTACAGTTATTATAGGAGCTATAAATTTTGTTAAAATATAAGAAGTTTTTGCCACATGGAGCAAAAGAGAAAATCCGACATTTAATATTACTATTGAGTTTAACCGTATCACTAGTTCCTAAGGACAGAAAAAATTCATAGGGCAATTGAATAGCAATTTTCATTCAGAATGGTTTGTTATTATACTAGCATAATGATGGAAATTACAAATTGAAATGAAAAGGAGATAAGAACATTTGGGGGACTTAAGAATCTCAGCAACAGGAACATTTCTCCTAAGTGTCCAATTTAGAATATAATAAAGCAGTCCTTTGATATCTGTATCATTTTTGTCAAACTGAAAAAGGACAGTTTGAACCAATCTAGTAGATTATTTCATGCATTCACTCAACACCTGTTGACCATGCACTTTGTACTGGCACTCTGCTAGAAATAAGGAATGTAAAGACTAGTAAGACACAGCTCTGCCCCTAATATGTTCAGCATCTAATAGAAGATGAAGAAAATAAACAAGACTCATTAGTTGGAGGTAAATCACACAGAATGCAAAATAATAAGTTTAGTTTATGAAATCAGGATGAATAGTGACATAGAGAGAAGTTAAAATTAATGTGGCTCAGAAACTGAAATTAGTATTGATTAATAGCCATCAGAATTTTGAAGAAGGAATGTACAAGTTGGAAAGCCAGGGCAAAGTCTGCTGTTTTAGTTAGTGAAATAAAATAAAAATATGAGAAATATATATCAGAACTTTGCATTATATAATTCCATAATAAAACAGTTTTATTATCTGTTTTATAATGGAATTATACAATAATTTTATCTCAAATGTATTTGTTAAAGCATAATGTCGGATATGATAACAGGGAAGACTTATGGAGCATAAGTGACAGCAAGGCCAGCAGTTGCAATGGTGAAACAGGAAGGTCAGCTTCACGGTTGTTTATGTTGCAATTCTGCACAGATGTGTGCAGGAAGGTGTGTTTATGAGATGGTCTTCCTTGATTTTGTTGTTCAGTCAAAATATTATACAAATTGTTTTAGGGAATTATTGTTTACATCCAACCTTAATCAGCTAGCAAGTAGTTTTATGGTATAAGTCAATGAACAGACTATACTAGTAATGATGTAGGTGAAAAATGACAGAGAGCACTACATTTTGGTTATTATGAGAATGTTATCTGTCAAGGTGCATAGAACAGCTAAATTTTCATTTTCCCTCTACCTCACCTGGCCACCCCTCCTTAGTGTTTTTTGCTTAATCCTCTTGATTTCTTAACCTATAAATGTTGCAGGGCCCACATACTCAGATATCTCTCTCTCGCGCTCTCTCTCTCTCTCTCTCTCTCTCTCTCTCTCTCTCTCTCTCTCTCTCCCGCCCCCTTTTCTCCCCATTCCTGCCTCATTCCCTTACCCCCTCAGCCTCTCCATTTTCTCCACCCCATCTCCCATTCGTGCTGATCTTATCTAGTTCCATAGCTTTATATACCATGAATATGTGAGTTCCTCCCAAATTTATCTCTCCCTGACCTCTCCATGAACCCAGTCATTGTCTCCATTGGTTGTGTAATAAGCATCTCAAACTAATTATGTCAAAATTGAGAATATATACCCAGGCCCACAACTCTCTTTCTTGTTTAGTTTCTTCAATGTCACTCCATCATCTAACCAGTTTCCTGGGCCAACTCTTGGTATCATTCTTGCTTCCTCCCTTTTACTCATCCCTCATGTTTAATCCTTCAAATATTTTTGTCAAACCTGCCTCGAGAAGGTATCCTGAATCCTTTTTTTTTTTTTTTTGCTGACTTGACTGCACCTGCTTTAGCTATCCTCATCGTTTCATTAGACTTCTTACACAAATTCCTGAATAGATGCTGCTTCCTCCCTTGTGCCCTGTAGTCCATTTTACTCAGAGCAGCAAAAGCAGGATTTTTTGAAATATAAAAGGACCAGCATCATCACACATGTAAAACTTTTATGACTCCTCTTTGCTCCTAGAGCTCCTTCAGTCTCCTTACCTTGGATAGCTACCTTCTGATCAATCACTGTAAAGTCTTCTAACCCCAGAACTTATCTCCTATCAGTCTTGGGCCTCTGCTTTGCCTCTGCTTCTGGGCCTTTGCACTTACGCACAGGGCTGGATCCTTCTATTATTAAGTCTCAGTTCATATGCTACCTTTTCAGAAGTGCTTTTGCTCACACCTAGCCTGTGATTTAGTTGTCCACGTGTGTCTCTTTCACTCCCACTCACACACTTCATCTCTTGACAGACCACTGTCTCTCAGGGACTTATCTGTAGTTTTCTTCAGGGCACTTACCACTCTGTGATACCTTATTTATGTGTTTGTTTTCCTCCTTCTTGATTGTGTTTCTTCCATGTCAAATAGAAGTTCCTTAAGGGTATGGGCCTCATCTCTCCTTTTCATTACCAAGCCCTCAACATCTAGAAAAGTAACAGCACAGTAAGTATGTGTAGAGTGAAGGCAAAAGACTCTACAGATCAATTTTTCCTTCTTTTTCCATCTTCAGATACTCTAAGGAGGTTTACCAAAGGATAAAGAAGCTACAGATATCTGAAGAAAGGTCTTACTCATTGCTTTGTTATTGTTTTCTGAGAACAGAGCATAAAAAGTGTACATTTTTTAGAAGTTGAAATTCCATATGTTAGCAGGCTTTAGTGCTTTTTTGCCTTGTTTCCTTTTTGCTCTTTAAAAGGCTATATGTTAAAATAGAATTTGACTTGTAGAACCTTAATGCTAGCACTTTGAAAAGTTTGCAGCAGGGAGAAAACAATACAAAAATGTGCACTGTTCGCTTACAAACACAACACATTTTATATCTTGGGATTAGGGATCAATGTATGAATAATTCTTCCATCGAAAAGTGAAGGATAATATGAAATAGTGCTTTGACTGCAGATATAATTTATTATTTTCAGTGGTTTACAGAATATACCACCATTTGAAAATGTGCTGTCACTGGAGTTATTTTAGGATAGAGAAGAAGAAAATGTTCCAATCATCACACTTCTTAGTAAAGAGAAAAACAGACATATATTAATGGAGAGGTTTTATAATCACAAAAGTATCAAAAGTTAACATAAACAAACTATGGTGAATAGATCATATCTACCTTTCCTAGATTCTTGGTAGATTTAATAATTATCTACTTCCTAGTTTATTCCTAGTTTATTCCTGCATGTGTGTGTGATATGATTGCTGGCACATGCTGGGCAGTGCTGTGATTATTGGAATATGGATTCTGGATTTAGAATGCCTGAATTTGAAGCCCAGCTTTAAATATCTTATTAAGTGTATACCCTGTGCACATTACCCTTCTTTTGCAAAGTGACAATTAATAATAAATACTTGCCTTTAGTGGTTATTTAGAGCATTGAATGAGATAATCCATGTAGAACTCTTAATGTCTGGAGCATGATAAATGCCTAGTAATGTTAGTGAATATTACTTTAATATTATCTTTACACTTACCCATGTGATTATACCTTATTAACTCTCCTCTTCTCCATGACAGGCCTCATAAATTGTATTAAAAGAAGGTTTCATCGGAGGATTAAGATATAACTGCATTAATTTGTTATGGATTAGTCAGACCTCTAGAGCAGTGTTTTCCAATACAGGTGTAAATAGTTGTTATATAGGGGGAAAGCCAATTCTTATTCTGCTTCTTCAACAGAAACATTGTTTTAATATTTTGAGAAAATTACATTAAAAATTTTAGCCAGATGCCTATACATCAGGACTTTTCAGAGCCTTTAAAACATTAATGTAGAACTACATTTAATTTATCTGTAGTTTTTAAATCTTAAAAGTGTATACCTAAATGTTTGTGTAATTAAAAGTTTTCAAAATGTTAATATGCACCATGGTCTTTCAGGAAGAACATAAATTATGCAATACTTTTCACAATTGGGATTTTTGTTTTCCACATAGGGTCTATTTTCTCAGTTCACAGGTAGTGAAAAAATGATTGTTAAGAAAGAGAATGTTCTTATGGTCAGGTTAGGGATCCCTTCTTATGGTCAGATTAGGACATATGAAGAATCTTATCATAAACTTGAAAAGCCTACTTGTTTAGTGTTAAATTTATAGAAATTGGATAAGGACATTTAGATGAAACTGAAAGTAGGGTATAATTTCACCCTCCTCATTTTGCTCATCTTTGAAAGAAGCTTATTCTTGTGGCTTAAAGTTAATCAAGTAGTACAATTAAAGAAAATTAGTCCATGTGCAGAACAAAATTGATCATGCTTCTATTTTTCTTGCCTAGGAATATGTCCTACTTCTGTCAGATGTTTCTTCTAGCAAAGGAGGTTGCAAAGCATAGAGGTGCAAACTAAACACTGGAGCTAGGTTGCCTGGTTTGGAAATCTGCTCTGTAATTGCTAGCTGTGTGACACTGGCCAAATTACTCAGCCTTTCTGTGCCCCAGTTATCTCATCTGAAATTGGAGGTAATAAATAAATACTACTTGATAGGATTGTTATGAAGATTAAATGAGTTGTTACTTTTGAATAAGAACTATTCATGGCACATACAATGTATATTTGTTAAATAAGTAAATTAAGCTGGAGAAGCTATGTCATTGCCTTTTCTATTTATTTGCTATTACTTTTCTCCTGCTATGTGGCTAGTTTCAGGTTCAGAGGATGTAATAGCAAAAAGAATGAGTGTTCATTGGTTGATAGAAATATAATTCTACTACTTGTCTCTGGATGCAGTGGTGTTCTGTCTTGAAACAAAGGGTTACTAAAGATTCTTTCTCAGCCAGTGACTGTGGGATAAATGACCAGACAAGAAAATAGGTATTTCTGCCCTCCTTATAAAGCCATCTGCTGTTTGTGTTTGATTGTGTATTGTGTTAAGCAAGAGTAAGAGACACATCTCTTAGAGGAAAATAGACTCAGAAATCTTCTAAACTCTCTATTTTAATAGCACCACTAATCTCTTAAAAATTATTTCCACAGTGATTTGGTGTACTGTTATAATTATAATACATATCATAATTAATATCATCTAATCCTCACTCAAAGTATATAAAGGATTGTCATTAATTCCAATCTATAGTGAAGAAAACCAAGGAAATTAGTGACTTGCCTAATTTAGCTGGTTACTATAAACTGGTTTACAAACACAAGGAACCCAACTCTAGCATCTGTGCTCTTAACAATTCTACTTTCTACCTCTCTTCACCAGAAGACTTCAGAATAATAATAATGGAGCACCTGGAAAGTCTAAATTTATGGATTGGTATCTCAGTGCCAATTTCCCCAAGTCTAACTAAGCACTGAAGACATATATATAATATACACATACTCATACACATACATATACATATGCATAATGCTACTGTAGACACTATAATTTATAATGCAGTATAGATTATGGGTTATAATTATAATTGGTCCATAACAGCATCTTTCATAATAGTCAGAAAATAGAAACAATCCAAATGTCCATCAGATAATATTTAGATAAACAAAATGTGAAATATGTATGTAATAGAATATTATTCAGCAATAACAAGTAAGCAACTACTGACACATGCTACAACATGCATGAACCTCAAACATATTATGCTAAGTAAAAAAAAAACACACATATAAAAGACCACATGAGAGGAATCCAAGATGGCGGCATAGGTAAACACCTAAACTGCTGCCTCCCACAACAATTTAAACTGCAACTAAAAGACAAAACGTCTATCACCCAGAACCATGGGAAAGCTGGCTGAGTGGAAGTTCTACAACTAGAAGGAAAGAGAAAAGAGCATTGAGACGTGCACGAGCGCTGAAAAGCTGAGGTACGGAGGCGCGTGATCCGGGCTGGCGGCGGGCGACTGGGTGCGTTGCTTTTTTCAACCTGAACGGAGACAAGCCCCCGATTACTCTGAAATCCAGTCTCTGGGGAGACGCGGGGGACCCAAACTCCTACGGGGAGAAGCTGGACTGTCTGCCAGTGAGAGTGGCTTGCTTGCAGAGCTGCGCACAAGAATAATTGTTTATGGCACTGGGGCACAGGACTCCAAGACGCGGTCGGGGACACAGAGCCAGCTTACTATTAGCCATTGCTGTTTGCCACGCCCTAACCTAGTGAGGCCCTGAGACCCCGCCCCACACAACCTACAAACCCACCCAAGCTCCAAGCAGCTCAATTAGCATAAGAAAGCCTGCCCTATCACAGCTTAACCTAGAAAACTTGCAGCCCAGGTCAGACAGCTCCAAAACCTCCAAACCCCAAGCAAAGAGGAGAAAACTGCAGCTCTCACTGCAGCTCCTGCTGAGTGGCCTCAGACAGTAGCTGACCTGCACCCCATTGGAGATCCAGAAGCCAGTGTACCTAGTGGTCAGTGTGAGACACCAGATTTCAACTCTTCACATCCATAAGTGACACATTCAAGAGGCAGACTCAGTGAGCACCAAAGCCCCACTGAAACAAGTCCTGCCCCATAAGCGTGTCTTCAGCGTAGCACTTCTTCCATTATAGACACAGGGAGTGCTCACAGCTAATTGGCCTGGAGGTCAATTCCTCCCAGCATACCAACAGCAATTCAGGCTTAACTACACCAAGACTTTGCACTCAGCCCACAAAGGGGTGTACCAAGACCATCCACATCAGGTGATTGGGGAGGCTGAACTACTGCCCCCTATAGGTCACCTACCACACAAAGCAACTCCATCAACACAGGGAAGCAGCCAAAATGCAGAAACAAAGAAACATGTCACGAATGAAAGAAACGGAGGAAAGCAAACTACTGGATGACATAGAGTTCAGAATCACATTTATAAGGTTACTCAAGAATCTTCTAAAAACCGCCGAGTAACTTGATGACACTTCTGAGGAGCTTAGTGAGACCTTTAAGGACCTTAATGAGAATGCCAAAAAAATGGAAAAGGATCAGTCAGAAATGAAGCATACACTGTCTGAAATAAAGAATATACAGAAACTCAACTGTAGATCAACATACCCCAAGAATCAAACCAAAGATCTGAAATATGTGGAAACAAAAAAATCCAACCAAAAAACAAGAAGAAAAAAGAATCCAAAAATATGAAGATAATGTAAGGAGCCTCTGGGACAACTTTAAGCAAAACAATATCCGAATTTTGGGGGTGCCAGAAGAAGGGAGAGAGCAAAATATTGAAAACCTATTAGAAGAAATAATGACAGAAAACTTTCCCTACCTGGTGAAAGAAATAGACTTACAAGTTCAGGAAGCGCACAGAACCCCATACAAGAGGAACCCAAAGAGGACCACACCAAGACACATCATAATTAAAATGCCAAGGGCAAAAGACAAAGAGAGAATATTAAAAGCAGCAAGAGAAAAACAGTTAATTACCTACAAGGGAGTACCCATACGACTGTCAGCTGATTTCTCGGCAGAAACTATGCAGGCCAGAAGGGAGTGGCAAGAAATATTCAAAGTGATGAACAGCAAGAACCTACAACCAAGATTACTCTACCCAGCAAAGCTATCATTCAGAGTTGAAGGTCAGATAAAGAGCTTCACAGACAAGAAAAAGCTAAAGGAGTTCATCACCACCAAACCAGGATTACATGAAATGCTGAAGGGTATTCTTTAAGAAGAAGAAGAAGAAGAAAAAGGTAAAGATAAAAATTATGAACAACAAAATGACATCAAATACATACCTACCAACAAGTGAATCTAAAAATCAAGTGAATAAAAAATCTGAAGAACAGAATGGACTGGTGAATATAATAGAATCAGGGACATAGAAAGGGAGTGGACTGACGATTCTTAGGGGAAGCAAGTGTGAGGGGTGCGGGAAGAGATTGGACAAAAATCTTACTCCTATGGATGAAGACAGTGGCGGGGGGTAAGGGCATGGGGTGGGGTGGGGAATCAGGTGGAGGGGAGCTATGGGAGAAAAAAAAGTGGAACACCTGTAATAATCTGAACAATAAAGATTTAATTAAGAAAAAATAAATAAAAAAATAAAAAATAAATAAAATAAAATAAAGGGAAGGGAGCACCTCCTTCAGAGAGGGAAGAGGAAAGCCCAAAGGGAATAGGAAGACAATAGAAAGGAGAACCTCAGGTACCTCACCTGTGGCTCGAGCTCTGGAGTTGCCATAGTGACAACTCAGAGGGGATAGTGACCAATCAGAAGGGATATCAAGGAACAAAAAACTACAGCCTTTATAAACCATAGAAAAAAGGGACATAGTGGGATTCTCTCTCCCTCCCCACATGGGAGTCTGTGCTTGTTTGTAAATAAATTTCCAGCCTTTACTATAAAAAAATAAAATAAAATAAAAAATAAAAAAAAAATAAAAGACCACATGATGTATGATTCCACTTATATGAAACTAGAGGCCCGGTGCCTGAAATTCATGCACGGGGTTGGGGGTCGGGGGGGGGAGGTTGTGCTCCTCAGCCCAGCCTGCACCTTCTCCAATCTGGGACCCCTGAGGGATGTCCCACTGCTCGGGACTGTCCCAAGGCATCCCTCTCACAATCCAGGACTGCTGGCTCCCAACTGCTCGCCTGCCTTCCCTGATTGCCCCTAATCGCTTTTGCCTGCCAGACTGATCATCCCCTAACCACTCCCCTGCCAGCCTGATCACCCCCTAACCACTCCCCTGCCAGCTGGATTGATGCTTAACTGCTCCCCTGCCAGCCTGATTGCCCCTAACTGCCCTCCCCTGCAGGCCTGGTCACCCCCAACTGCCCTTCCCTGCAGGCCCGGTCGCCCCCAATTTCCTCCTCTGCCATTCTGGTCACCCCTAACTGCCCTCCCCTGCAGGCTTGTTTGCCCCCAACTACCCTCCCTTGCAGGCCTGGTCCCTCCCAACTGCCCTCCCCTGCTGGCCATCTTGTGTGGCCATCTTGTGTCCACATGGGGGCAGCCATCTTGTGTGTTGGAGTGATGGTCAATTTGCATATTACTCTTTTATTAGATAGGATGTTCATTAAAAGCAAATATGCAGATTTAAAAAAATGGATTATTGGTGACCTGGAAGTAGGGGTTGTAATAGGGATTGACTGCAAATGAGCATGAAAGGTTTCTGGGTTTTTTTGTGGTGATAGAAATGTCCCAAACCTGGATTTTGGCAACAGTTGCACAAATCTGTAAATTTACTAAAAATCATTTGCTTAAACAGAATTGTGCACTTAAATGGGCAAATTTCATCATATGCAAATTTTACCTCAATAAATCTGTTAAAAAGCAAACGAACTGGATCATGGCCCAGAGATTTAGTATCCTGGACCATCATTTAGTGATAAAGATAAAGCAGGCTCAAAATCAAATTCAAAAATGTATAATCCATATTAAATTTTAGATTTTTCTGCCCTCTCTTCATAATTGGAATAAAAGATAAAAAGTCACATTTATACCTAGCATGAAAAATAAATAGGCAATAAAATAGGCAGTTTTATTTATTTAGAATTTTGTACTGATATAATTTCACTTCAATATGATAAGCTGAGCATCTGACTTTGGAAATACATTTATTTTTTGTACTTCATTTAAAATTTGTCTCTAGATGAAGGTGTTTAAATGGAAGTTGTATCATGGTATTAGATCTATATATAGAAGAATATCTGCAAAGTGTAGTAGAAACTCATTACATGTACCCTGGATATATAATTAATATAGCCCTTTATAATCAATAACCCAACTTCATTATGTCCTGTCTCTTAATTTTCCCTTATTTCTACTTTGGATGATATGTAGGGAATTCATTTATCACTTCCCCCATTTTACAGATTAGGTAATAGAGGCATACAAAGATTAAGCCAAATCATGTAGAATTTAAGTGGCTGAGGTGAGCTTACTTCTCAATTCTCCTGAATACTAGTCATATATAACCCATAAACCATTCTAATACTCTCTACTCATTGAAATAATAGATCATTAATAAGTCTGTAGGAGCTTGATAGATATCATAGCTTGGTTCATAAGCAGTTTTGTTACTATCATAAGATTCTCTTAACATCATGTACTAAGTTGGAACTGCATGCAGTACGGGTTTAAAATGTGACTTGGTATCAATGCACGGTAATAGTCTTTGTTGTGCATTATCAAGCCTCTTACATTGGACAGATGGAGAAAGGTATGATTCCATATACACCATACCTATTTAAAAATAATGTTCCTGAATGCATCAATTTTCATTTCTAAACTTCCAGCTTTGTAAAAAAAAATAAAATAAAATAAGGAAGTATAATAGTCTACTTAACTGTTTTCTGGCTTGCCATATATCAAAAGAAGAGAGATATACTACCGCTTTCACAAAAGAGGGAATTGGCTCTGATGTGCCTCCAAGTTATTCTTCTCCAGGAATATTCTGAATGGCACATTTCCTGATGCCTAAAAGCCTTAGATCCCAGTCCATTTCTTACAGACTCAACAACTTACTGTTCAAGCCAGATTTGTCAAAAGCTCACAGATTCATTCCCTCCCTTTTTTAGTACCTTTCTTAAAGAAATAAAAGAACCACTTGTGTGTTTTTCTGTTTGTTTTGTTTGAAACAATATCTCTTGACCTATTCTTAGTACAGTTACATTGCTAAGTTACATATATTTCCTTTTTGTTGTCCTGGTTCAGCTGTGTATATTTCTTCTTTTAACAGCAACATGGATCCTATAATCATTTCTTCAACTTTCCTGTTATCTTGTGAGTTTATGTCCTTTACTCGTGAAGATGGATTGTTCCCTGGGAGGCTGAGCATCAAGCCTGGAAGTGCGTTTTTTTTTATGTGCAGTCGTCCTGTTTTCACTTCATGGTTTTTTTCCATTCAGAAACGGATGCGCTGACAGCAAGGGAACAAAGATGGGTATCTTTTTCAGAAAGCAGTGTGCATGAGAACTATGTAAACATTTTTCTGGTTACATTTATTTTGTTTCTAAGACAGTCATTTTTTTGGATATAAGTGAGACTGAGTGGGGTAGACTTAATGTAAAGCACATGTATTGGCCAGTTTGCAGACACTTGTTAGAGCTCTCCACACATATGTTGCATAATGGATTCTGTTTCTGTTATGTGTTTTTGGCAGAGCCCACCACTGCACTTTTTAAAGTCTAGGAAACATGTAAGTTTATTGGAACTCTTTCTCCCCCTAGGCTGTAAAGGGGAAAGGATTTAAAATGTGGGCAAGGGAGATTAGAGTTCTCTAGGATAAAGCAGATTTTATCTTTTGTTGTATGAAATTTCATCTCTGTCTTTCCCATCCAACAGTAAGCATCTTAAAGTCAGGAACCTCTGATTTTCATTGTTGAATTCCCCCAACTTGTTTGAAAAACAGGCTTTTTTCTTGTTTTGTTTTTTATGCAGACTACATTCAATTTTTAACATGCATGCTTGATTGCTGAAAGTGCATATATCTAAAATGCAAATTTAACATGCATAAAAGTATTTCTGGATGTCTCTTGACCAATAAGAGGATCTTAGAATGTTTTAATTCTGCTTACTACCTTACTGTTCAGTATTTTAGACTTATCTTGGTTTATATGCCTAAAGTAGTCACTGTTATACTTATTGTTTTATACTAGCAGTGCATATTTAGATTTACTGCTATACTTCCCAGTTTATTTGCTCATCATTGCTTCATACTCCTTTCTGACTCAGTTTACATGTTCCTAAATTACATCCTTTATTTATTTAGCTACAAAGAGACAGTAGAAGTCTCTTTGATTTTTCTTTGAAAAACATTTTAGATAATGAATTACTGGGCATAGTATTTCAGGCAAACAGTTACATCCACTCATCCTTTTAATAATATTAACCCATTGTCTTCTGGTTTCTACTGTAGCAGTTGAGAAGTCTGAAATCAGCTGTCAGCCTAACTTTCATTCTTTCCCATTTAATGTCTTTTCTCTCTCTTTGCTTTCAAGGTCTTCTATATGCTTTGGCCATTGGCCATTTCATTATGATGACCCTGAATGTGGATTTTTAAAAATCACTCTCACATCTTTTTTTTTCCTCTTTTATAAGAGGATTCATGTTTTCCCATTAATTCCTACAAATTCTTAGCCATGCTTTCTTTTACTAACCTACTGCCATTTTCCTTAATTTCATTCTCTTTCTCTGACCCTTTCCACTGAGAGCTTTTATTAAATGTTGTTCCTTCTTATTCTATAATTTATATATCTTAACCACTTTTTAATATTTCAAAATCTTTATATTACTCAGCTCTATTTCCTCATCTGTTTTCTAGTTCACTGATTTCCTCTTTAACTGTGTCTAATCTGATGTTTAACCTGCTTATAAGTTTATTTACACTTATACACAGTATCTTGCTCTATTTTTTTATGTATGACATTAGTCACTTTAAAAATATTTATGTCGCAGTTTAATCTACTTTTATTATCTTAAGTGCTTAAGTTTTTATTTGCATTGTTTATTCTTCATGCTAAGTCTCAATCATAGTGGGTTATTTCCTTATATATTTTGTCACTTTTTAATTATAAGGTCATCTAAATCTTTAAAATCTCTTAAGACCAAACTTGTCTCTACTTCTGTCAGGTACTATCCCTAGCTCATTGCTAGACAGGCCTTTATGATTTCTATTCCTGGGGGTGCCACAATGTTCAGATTCTATAAATTTCAATTCCAAACTCAGGCAAAGTTTTTAAAAAGTTACTGGGGCGAAAGAATTTTATTTTTCCTGCATCCACAGTACAGAAAAACGCCTGTGTCTTATAATATATACACTTCTTACCTACCCCTTCACAGAGCTTACAGCTCTTCCAGGATTCTGATGGATGCAGGTGCTACTACCTCATTGTCTGTGGTCCACGTGAGTGTCAAATCCCAAAAAATCACCTTCCTCCTCAGCATAAAGTTTGCCTTTGCACCATCCCATGTGCTTACATTTCTATGTCTAGTACCTGGACAGTACCTTTCCTGTTTTATTAAATCTAAAAATACATTTTAGAGAAGTCTCAAGTTTTCTACTCCATCTAGTCTGGTATATTGTGAGAAACAGAAGTGTTCCATATTCCTCAGTTACTCAGCTATATTTCCTATAAGCATTCAGTACTTACCAACAGATAAACTGATTTTTAATGTTAGGAGTTGACTCTTATCTTAAAGAAGCCAGTGACAATAGAATAAGCTGATAGTAAAGATTTATTTAAAACATTAAACTTCAGAAGGAATTTACTGGACTCAAAATAGAGAGAGCCTCTTCTTTATAGATCACCACAGTGAAATAAGAGCTGATATTTTAAAGTTGATTCTAGAGCATACCAAGAGTCTTGATTATATATGTACATACATAATATAGAACTTAAATACTCATTTTCGACTGAGCTTGAAAAGAAAGAGATTGGAAGAGAAGTAATTTACCATTTAAGTATTGCTTTTCTCATAATTTTTTTCTTAATAGATGAATCCACTTCCTCTATCTTTATGTTTTCCTATTTTTCTGCTTTCAGTTCACTCTCTCCCACATACTTTTAAAAAAGACCTCTCTTACAGAGAACTCTGATTTGACAGTACTGTTGTGGGTTTGCTCTTAAAATGCATGCAGAGTAAAGCATAAAGGTAAAGAAATATTAATACTGCAATAATATGCCATCTTCCTTCTTAGTTATTTTAGGTAGTTTCATTAATTCTTGAATTCCTCCTTCAGTGTTGGCAGGTATCATACTAACCTTTAAAAAATACCTATAGAAATGGCACCAAAGACATGTTATTTCACCAAGATCAGTCATGAAGTTATAATATTATGACATTTTAAAACAACTGTATGTAAAAGCTAAGCATTTAATTTGATAATATTTAGGGATAATTTATGACACAAATAGGCTAGAAGAATTTCAATCATTGTCATCTATAATTTAATAACACTGTAAACTAAGCACATTTTTGAGATTTTCCATCTATTCATTGAATTCTAACAAGTCTATGAAATTCTGTGATAATCCTATTAAAGGAAAGGCACTCTGAAAGGTCCTGGTTCTTCTCAAAGTTATGTAGGTAGGAGATAATGAAGCTGAGATTTACAACCAGTTATAACCAGGTTATCTGCAGTCCGGTTGCACAGTTGAGCTGTGAAATGCTTTTCTACACTGTCTTACTTCACACATATACATATATACACAGCAATACACATATTCAGCCTATTATGTGCTAATTACCTTTAAATATCTGTACTTCTGTATGTCCACATAGTTCTCTATTTATCTGGATAGGAAGAAAAGGGGCAAACATTTTTACTGTTCTGTTTATAAATCCTGACCCCAAAATAAAAAGTTATCCAATTAGTGACAAATACTCCAATCCCAATGAAAGATGTTATTTTAGAGGAATTGAGACACATGTTTCATAAAATTGAAGCCAAGATTTTTTCTATGCAGCTAACTTTAAGGAATTCTGACATAATTTTTGTTATGGAAAAGCAACAGATTTTATTTCAAACTTCAGTATCTAGTGACGTAACTCAGCATCTGTGCCTTACACAAACTCAGAACAAGCAAATGAATGACATTTATCATCAGCAAGTGACTTATTGTTTTGTGCTTAGCCATTTGACACATAATGTTTATCTATTGACCAACTAGAGGCCCAGCGCACGAAATTCATGTACGGGTATGGTCCCTAGGCCTGGCCTGCAATCAGGGCCATCTTCCCTGGCTGCTGCAGCTGGCCCCGCCCCCACTGCCACCCACCCCCGGTTTCCCATTCGCCATGGGGCGATGGAGCCTGCCAGCCAGGGCGAGGGACAAAGAGTTCGGCCATGCCCTAATCGGTTTGGCTCAGTGGATAGAGCGTCGGCCTGCAGACTGAAGGGTCCCAGGTTCGATTCCGGTCAAGGGCATGTACCTGGGTTGAGGGCACATCCCCAGTAGGGGGCGTGCAAGAGGCAGCTGATCGATGTCTCTCTCTCATCGATGTTTCTAGCTTTCTATCCCTCTCTCTTCCTCTCTGTAAAAAAAATCAATAAAATATATTTAAAAAAAAAAAAGAGTTCGGCCATTCCTGCCTGCTCTCCGGCCCTGCCCCTGCTGCCAGTCACCCTCTGTGGTGGGGTGACTAGCAGGGTGGGGGCCTTGGCTGGTACAGCCTGCATCCCCTGCCACCCACCCCCAGTTCCCTATTTGCCATCGGGTGATGACAGCCTGCCGGGGAAAGAACTGAGAGGCGGTCAGTGCGCCTCATAGTGACTGGTCGAGCGGCTGTTCTGGTCGTTCCACCGTTAGGGTCAATTTACATATCATCCTTTTATTATATAGGATATGAGATATTTAATTATTATTTTTGGTCCAGTTAATCTATTTTTATCATTTTAATATTATTTTAGTCTGTTAGTTGCTACTGCTTTTTAACTCAAATTTTAGAAACAAGATTATAAAAATGAAAGTAAAGTTCTAATGAATAGGAAGAACATTTTGCTTCCTTTTGTAATATATCAGTGTATATATTACATTCTGTTTTCTTCTGTAGCTTGACAGATTAATCTCAGTGAAAAATTCTATAGAATTGCTTTCTATATGTTCAAAATCCAAAGACCCAAAATGATAGTAGCTTTTCTGATTCCCCTATTTCTTCACCTTAAAATAGCCTTACTGTTATTTAAAATCAACTTTACTGACTTCAAATCAGTGACATATAAATATTGCAAGGATTTTTGCATTGATGGCATTAATGCAAACATATTTGATACCATATGGAAAGAGAAACACAACACAGGCACACATAAAGGTTTTGTGAAGGCAGTTATTCTAGAGCTGCATAATAGCTTGGTAATTCACCAACAGCAGTTTAGAAGATAGTAGAATATTAGAAAAGACTGCTTTATTTATGCACTATCTAACAATGTACACATGGAGAGAGAACTGGAATTGCATTTAGAATGGTTGCATGTGTCTGTGAATGGAGCACAAGGATGTGGGCCAAATGTAGAACATGAATTTTATTGCTGTTTTCTTCAGAGGACAACATTTGGCCAACCCTTTCATCCTTATTGAAAAGTAGTCATATAGTACTGTCAAATGACCTCACTACTCTCAAAACAAAGCAACCAAGACAAAGAAGAACAAAGCCAAGTCTTCTCCTCTGGCCCTCTGAGTCTCACCAGCACCACCATTGTTGGGCCTTAACCTGAAGGTTGGGCTTGCTTATAGGTTGGACAGTTTTCACTTTGCCATTCTGGAAATTGGCAGTCTATGAATTGGCTGTCAGTTACCTGGCTGACTTCCTGCAGGAACTAGAGGCAGTGAGTGAGAGAAATATCCATTGCCTACAATTAAAAAAAAAAAAAGAGGCCATTGTAAGACCAATGCCCTGGCAACCAGAGGAGCAAAGTAGGGGTAGAAATAAGGAAGGAGGAAAGAGGTAGTATCAAATAAGTAAACAAAGACAAATAGTGAGGGTGAAGAACTAAAGCAAATTTCCACCTAGTGGAAAATTATGCTGATGCTGAGTAGATTCTGACCTGTCTTCTCTACATGCAGAAATATTTATATATCTTCATCACTTCATTCAACCATCAAATGTTTCCTGAGAACTATGTGCCATGTAGTGTGTATCAGCTGGAGACTCAGCCATTGTTCCCAAGACTTACAACCCCTGGTTTGATGGAGCTAACTGATTAATGACTGCAACAAACAAAAGCCTTAGTTATAATGCAGTTACATAAGTGACAACATAAATATGTGAGTACTACATGGTTTCTAAAAAATGCCTGGGGAAGGGAAGAAAATGTTTTTCCTTGTCCTTTTCTTTAACAATTTCGCCAGACTTTCTATGATAACAAAAGAACCCTATTTTCAGGGAATATTTTCATAGTTTCACGCTGCCCTTTATCCCACCTGAAATGAGGAGTAATCTTCAAGCAGTGTTCCTACAGGAGAACACTATCTATGACAATAGAGAGGAAGTTAACATCATCCAGGCTTATCGACATCCATCCATCTGCTCTTGACTATGTAGGAACACCTGGGTTTTTCTTCTGTTCTTGTTGACTTTCATTCCTTCAAATGAAAACAGCAAATATAACTAATGTCCTTGTTGTCTCTGAAAAATGTGTCAGGGACAAATCATCCATATGCAGCTTCACTCTCCATTACTCAACCGGGAGAGCATTAACTTGAATCCGTAGGCATTTTCAATCCTGAGCTCAAGGCTGACATCCTTTTTATATTGATTATATTTATCTGGTTGTCCCAGAACCTCAAACCCAGTATGTTAAATGATGAATACACCTGTTCTCTACTGTTCTTGGCTCCATACTTCAACTCCACCCCTCTTTAGGTATCCTTTATATTGCCCACTCCTATACTCCAACCAGAAATGCTAATACCTTCCTGATCCTTTATTTCTGCCTCACCTTTCACATCTAAACAGCCACCAGTTCCTGCTTGTTCTACCTTCCAAAACCTCTCTACTATTTATCCCTTCCTTTGTTCTTTAGTCCCTTCAGGTTCTTGTCATTTCTCACCTGGACAATTGGAACAGCATCCTTGCTATTCAGTCTCAGCCCCATCAGCCACCAAATTATCCTTCTCATCTGCAAATCTGAACCTGTCATTTCCCTGTTAAAAAATTCTTCAACAGTAGCCTATTTCCCATAACACTGTTTTTTAAACATGTGGGGTTTTTTTGTCAACAGAATCTTCTTTCAATTATATTTTATGTAACATCTCAATTACATGGAGTTGATTAGATGTGAAGTTCAGTGAATGGGATGGGACATAAGAAAGCCCTGATATCAGAGGCCTTCCCAGTATGCCTCGCTAAGTAACCTAAGGTACCTCAGTGTATCTGCAGAGCAGAACAGAATGCAGCTTGAAAATCATCAATCTATAGAAAAAATTATAAGCTCCCTTGAGTTACCTACAAACCCTTAATTATCTACCTGTCTAGACTCATTTCCCACACTGTGCATCTTTACACGTAATTTTGCATTGAATTGTGGCTACTTCACAGACATGCTGAGCTCTAATGTCATGACTCTCTGTCCCTAAACACTAGTCCCTCTGTCTCGATTGTGACCCTCTGACAAGAACTCCAAGAAACTGACTAGTCATCATCTGGCTCAATGAAGTGTCATATGTTCTTTGTCATACTCCCACATCTCACCTCTAGGCACACTAAACCTTTCCCTTTCTATTTGTTCCCACTGCATCTCTGTAGCATATTGCTTTGTGACTCTTGCTTTTACATATATTTCCCTAAAACATGGAGTTCAGTAACTAGGCTTTCATTGTTGATTTCTCAAGACCTAACATAGTCTTTCAGCCTCTAGTGGGTCATTAGTAAATATTTGTGACATGAATAAATACTGTAACTTGCTTCTTGAGTTATTATAACTAGAGTTAAATTAATTTCAAAAATAAACATACTATAAAATAGAGCTATGTTCCTTCATTTTAAAAACTGAATTAGAATTCAAATATAAGTTTGTTGGTAATAAAGTGGTTGAACACAATAAGAAATGTATAGGTAAAACCAAAATAAAAACTTAAATTGTCGTTTTAAAACTAATTAGGATCCATACATTATAGATGAACTTTCTCTTTCAGTTCCTTTAGCTTACTAGTAGTAAATTCAAGGCATTTGAAGAGAGTCTGCCCAGTCTCCAGGTGGTCCAGAGTTTCTCTTCTCTATGTGATTGTACTGTGTAAGTCATTTAGACTTAATGGTGTTGGAAAATGGAAACATGGTTAAAAAAAGATTCTTTGTTTTGGTCAAAATACTATAAATATTTAGTAAAGTGAGTTATAAAGTATACCTTCAGTGACTTATCTTTTTTAACATTAAAATTTATTTTAAATATTTTTTATTGAGAACTTGATGAATATTACAAAATATGTCCCCAAAGTATAAAGTGGACCAGTTACCCCTCACTGTAAGCTCAGAAGAGCCCTACCTCTTTTTTCAGATGGGGCTTCAGAAAACCTGTATGAAATGGTGGTGGGTGGGGGCGGTAGCCTTGGAGCTAAATCATTTTAGCTGAGGCCCTAGAAATCCTTGGTTAGAACTCAGAGACCTGGGTTTCAAAATTGGACATTCCATTATTAGCTACATGAGTACTCGTGCCAATTATGTAACTTCCCTCATCTTCAATTTCTATTTCTGGGAAATAGGAATGATAATAACTTCCTCCTAATTAAGACTTATTGAAATAATGTACTTAGTTCAAGTCCAGACACAGAGTAAGCATTCAATAAATGTTGGCTATTGTTTTTATTTGACTCCAATATATGGAATATCAATCCCCTGGAAAGTGCTGATATTTATAGCAGAGCTGATGAGGAAAAAAGTCAAAAGGAAATACCTAAGTATGTTAAGAACAAGAAGTTTGTAAAATGTCAAACATATTGTAATGAATGATGTTTAATTTTGTCCACATTTGTAATAAGGTGCCTGATGGGATTAAAGATATATTGGGTAGATAGATGGGGCAGGTTAATGCACACAAGAAGTGCAGTGTTTTCCAGAACATTTAAGAGTTAGCCATTGCATTTACACCTGAGTCAACAGAAAATTGAACTACATATTTTCATTTACTGTAACCTCTTGTGTCAAAATATTTCATAAACTTTTGAGCTGAGAACTAGGCCTACCTCATTTTTTATGATGCATAGTCATGTTCTTCATTTGACCTGGCATTTGGAAAGGCATTTTAGTTCCTCTATTTCTCAGATAGAACATTGTCATTGAAGGTATTTCATGTAGTAAAATAATGTTGCTGGCTTATATACTTCAGTTGGTTTATATTGTGAGTTCATAAACCATAGGGGAATTTAAATAACTTGAAATGAGACCTTTGATAGAAAGCCTTCTTACATGACTTTCATTTACAGTAAAGATTCATTTCAACCACTACCTATTCATCTAAAGCTGGCTGTTGACTAAAACCAAGTATTTATCCCCGTGGCTCTCTTCTGACTATGCCTGGCCAACATTTGCATGTCTCATCATCTCTGGAGCATGCTGGATATTTTCAACGTCTCCAACACCAGTACCTTTTCTGTTCTCTTTAAAATTGCAGATTACTTGGCTCTGTTTATAGCCTATTATGAAAACAAGACATGGATCCTTTTTTTAAAATATATTTTATTGATTTTTTATAGAGAAGAAAAGAGAGAGATAGAGAGTCAGAAACATTGATGAGAGAGAAACATCGATCAGCTGCCTCCTGCACACCCCCCACTGGGGATGTGCCCACAACTCAGGTACATGCCCTTGACTGAAATTGAACCTGGGACCCTTCAGTCTGCAGGCCGATGCTCTATCCACTGAGCCAAACCGATTTTGGCCATGGATCCTTTTTTTGTTTTTTTCTGAAGGAAAGATTAATGGAATTGAATAAATACTTACAAATGATAATTGAAATGACATTAAAACATAAGTAAAAGAAGAATGAATTAGTAATGGGAAGACCAAGAGACACTATCAACAGAATTGTAGATATCAGAAGCAAGCATTGCATGTTGTTTTGCTCTGTTGTCAAGGAATGTGGGTTGAAGAAGTAGCATGTTGTAGTGAGAAAAAGACAATGATTCTTCTGGGTTTCTACGTGGAGATCATATATTAGACCTGTGGAAAATGTCCTTTTGGGTAGGTTTCTAGGTAGTAGAGTACTTAAGATGCTGTACTTTGAGTAGCATAACTTGTTATTTACTACTATATATCATTTTCTTTCAAAGAGTAGGGTACAGAAGAGGGGGGAAGGATAATTTTACAGTGGAGAAACCTGACAAATGCTACATGAAGCCAAGTTATGCAGCTTAAGATCAACAGTGATAGTCATATTATAGTGAATCCCCTGTATGTGATGTGGTAACAATGGCACTTTACCTCTGCAGTCTTTTTTTCCCCAAAACACATCTCCTCAGTCTAACCATGAGGAAAATATCAGACAAATCCCAGTTAAGTGACATTCCACAAAATACCTTACTAATAATCCTCGGAACTGTCAAAGTAAAAAAAATAATAATAATAAAATAAATAAATAAATATATATATATATATATATATATATATATATATATATATATATATATAGCAAGTCTAACAACCAAGACAGCCTAAGGAGACATGATGCTTATATGTAATGTGGTGTCTTAGATGGGACCCTGCAACAATAAAAAAAAAAAGACATTAGGGAAGACTCTGGAAATTTCAGGAAAATATAAGCTTTAGTGAATAATAATATATTAATATTGGTTCATTAATTGTGACAAATGTGCCATACTAATTTAATATTTTAATAATAGGTAAAACTAAATATGGGGTATATAGTAATTCTCTTTACTATTTTTATAAAAATTCAGTAAATCTAAAAATGTTTTTTAAAAAAGGTTTATTTAAGCCCTGGTCATTATGGCTCATTTGTTTAAGTGTAGACCCATGCATCAAAAGATTGCTGGTTCGATTCCCATCTGGACGTATGTCCAGATTGTGGGCTTGATCCCCAGTAGGGGACATGCAGGAGGCAGCCGATCAATGCTTCTTTATCACACCAGTGTTTCTCTCTCAAATCAATTAAAAATATGTTTTAATGTTATTTAAAATAAAACTGCATATCTAACAATGTGGAAATACCCTATAACCTCATATTCAGCCAAAAGAGCTAGGTACAAGAGTGCATCTTGGATATGATTCCATTTTTATAAAATTCAAGAATAAGTAAAACTGAATCGTGCTATTGGAAAGTCAGGAAAATGGTTTCACTTAGGGGAGGGAATGACCAGATGGGGCATAGGGTTCACTGGGATGCTGGTGATATTCAGAGTCATTAGCCTGTGAGTTGGTCCCCATGGGTGTGTTCAGCTTGAGAAAACTCTTTGAGCCATACTCAGGATTCTTATATTTGTCTGTATATATGTTTTACTTCAATAAGAAACACACACAATGGGATTATTTGATTTTGCTTAGTGTATTGGATGACATATATCATAAATGGTCATTTTTAGTATTAAACACTAAAGTGCATTTTATGGGAAATGATTTGAAGTAAAATGAAAAGTAAGGAACAGTACATTGTTAATTAATAAATGTAACACATACGTTTTATGTTGTGAAATTCCCAAGTGACACTAGGATGGGTTAGGTATCTTTCCTGTACTCTCCTGCGGAGATCTTACACTTTTATTCCTATACTTAGTCATTTTATTGTAATTATAATCTTTAAATATCTATCTTTTGTAAAATATATTTTTATTGATTTCAGAAAGAAGGGAGAGGGAGAGAGAGATAGAAACATCAATGATGAGAGAGAATCATTGATTGGCTGCCTCCTGCATGCCCTACCCTGCAGATAGAGCCTGCAACCTGGGCATGTACCCTGACTGGGAGTTGAACCATGACCTCCTGGTTCATAGGTCGATATTCAACCACTGAGCCACTGTGGCCAGGCTAAATCCTATCTTCTTCAACAGAATAAGATCATGGAGCAGAGACATTCTATTATTCATCTTTTCTAGCCAGTGAATTGCATATGTGATCAGTAATTATAATTGGTAAAAATGATACAAAGAATGAATACATGCAATCTTCAATAATTATATACTGAGTATCATTTACTGTTTGAGATGTGTTCACATATTATGTTTGATAATTCTCCCTCCTCGTTCCTTTCTTTTATCTTTCTGATAATTCCTAGAAGTTGATTATAGGATATCCCCAGTTGATCACACAAATTTTTACATCTTTTTTTTCTCCTATTTTTGATTTCAGTCATTTTGTCCAACTTTCTTGAATTTTATATCCCAACCCTTTTGCTAGAGTTTTAAATATGGTAATAAAATGTATAGTATATGAGAGCCCTATTTTATTTTTACTATATATGTTATAAGACAATATTTCTTTCTAGTGGATATAGCATGTTCTCTCTACCTCTGAAGATATTCTTAATAGTATTTGAGGTTAACCTTTTCTCTCCATTATATTTCTTTTAAATTCTTTCTCCCTGTTTTTCCCTCCTAGGCCAGTGGGGAAGAGAAATATATTAAGATTTTCTTTAGTGTTAGGATTTTTCTGAATTTTTTTTGGAGTAACTGTTATGGCTCAAAAATATATTATGTACTGGGGGTTGGTGGGGGGGAGACTAATTTTGTCTTCTCCTAGTAAACCCATTGTCTAGTCTCCATGCAAAGGAACAGAGGTTGAATAGAGGCAGGAGGAGAACATTTCAGACACAGGGTCCAGCTTTTACTACTTATAGATAGAAGGAAGAAGTAACATGACATGCTCTGGGAAGTGGTTAGGTATACTAGTTGCAATGCAGAATGCAATTGTAGGAGTGGTAAAATATGAAGTTCAAAAGATGAGAAGAGACCAGATCATGAGGATGTTTTGAATTTATTTGGATTAACTGAAGGACTGATTCTTAAAGTAACAGGAGTTAAAATGAGTTAAAAGTCTACTTTTTTCTCATATAAAGAAAGTAACAGTGTATCGTCAATGTGTAGCTTCCACATTCTGGTCTGGTCATGGGCTCAGCATTCCAATCATCAGAAAGGAGGAAAGGGCAGTAGCTCACAAAACCCCTTCCTGGAAGTTGTACCCAATCCATGCCTTCCATTGTCTCGGCCTACATTGTATATCACATTTACTAGGTACACCGGAGACTAGATAATGTAGACTTAGGGGAGAGGATGGCCATGTGCCCAGTTAGCTTTCAGGTGTTCTTTACTGAGGTAGGAAGGAGAATTTGTTATGGGGAAATGCATAGCCTTGTATAGGAGTTTAGGATGTGTCTAGACACTTGGGAAGGTCCCTGAAGAGGTTTAAGCCAAGGAAATGTTAACTTTAGAAAGGTCCGCCAGGATCTGACATGAAGGATAAGGTGATGAGTGATTACAGTTGTCTGAGCAGTTAGGCAACCATGAGAAGCGTCTGCCTGTGAGAAATATAGCACGATATGGCCCTGTTTATGAGGGACTGGAAAGAGAGCATCATTGCTGGTGACATTAAATCACTACATTGATGTTGATTTTTTTATCTGCAGGATTAAATATTTGAAATATAATTGTCTATAGGAGTATATTCACCATAAGCCTAGGCCAACATCAAAGAGATGGTGATCTATGTTCTTGATACCCCTTCCTAAATCTTAGAGCATTTCTGTCTTATTTCTATAGTACCTTTGTTTCTCTAACAATGTATATTGTGATTTTTAAAAGCACGTACACATGCTAAAACTTTAAATATAAAACAATATATTAAAAAGTATACATTTCTTTACATTGCAAGTATATTTTTCATTGTATTCCAAAATCTCAGAACATTATCAATCCTGTAATTTATCCTACTGTCTTATGGAAGGTTTTATATTCAAAACATACTCTTAAAATTGATGTAGAAAGGTCTGCATGTACTGATATGGCTGACATAGAAATATCAAGAAGCTCTATTTTTTAAGCAACAGTAAAAGTACAGAATAGTAGGATCAAGGTTACTATGAAAATCCTTTAGGAAGATTCGCACACACACACACACACACACACACACACACAAACCCCTTCATACAGACACCAAACACACACACACACACACACACACACACACACAAACCCCTTCATACAGACACCAAACACACACACACACACACACACACACACACACACACACACACACACCTTCATACAGACACACACTTTTTTCTTTTAAAAATATATTATTTTTAGAAGTTTCAACATAAGTTATTTGACTTAATGAAATTTAGCAATGCATATAAATGCAGCATAACAAGGGATATTCGGAGGTAGGGTTAAATATGCAATCTGTTCAGTATCCATATGCTCAACATTAGGGGCATAAATATTCCTTCTCTAAGTCTAGTCTCAGTAACACCTGCTCCCTCCAGTATTTTATAATATAAGCATCACTTTGAAGTGAGTGTGATTGTAATGCTATTATATGTGTATATTTGCATGTTATTTTCATTTTCTATGTACAACATGGACTTTAAATGCAAGCTGATTACATCATCTAGTGCTTAATAAAATAGTGAATTTCTTTCAAGGCTGAGGTAAAAGTGTTAGAATTTTGGAAGAATGATATATTCGTCTCCAACACAGAATGTTCATGAATGATTTTCATAGTAACCATGATCACAGTGTATGAACTGTTCTGTATTTTTGCTGTTGCTTAAAAATACAACTTCTCAATCTTCTTATGTCAGCCATATCAGTACCTATAGACCTTTCTCCATCAGTTTTTTTTAAGGGCTGCACTGTATATAATCCATGTCCTATTGGTGTTGATAGACTTGTTTAGTTTTGTTTGGTTTTTTTAGTTTGTGAAAATTTGGTTTTGTTATGATAAACTGATGAACAAAATAGACCCAGACACATTGAAGCATGCAACAGACTGATGAATTTCAGAGGGAAGGGAGGGGGAACCCAGGGAGAGATTAATCAAAGGTGGGGGGGAACACACACACACACACA